>VXBL01000340.1:0-160356 GCA_013400195.1 Aramus guarauna | reverse complement strand
TTTTTTTTTTTTTTTGGTTAATGATTAATTTGCAACAATGCAACAGGGTCATAGATACTAGCTAAAACTGGATAAGACCTTATAAGTGTTTTGGGTTTATTTGGAAGAACGTAGAACATGGCTGTTTCTTATGAGTGTGGCTGATTACTTCATTCCAGTATCACTTCTTCCAGCCTCCCTCTTATCTCCTTACCATGTAGCATGCTGTGTGACCACAGCTTTTCAAACTGGTTTGGGGGCTTTGGGCCTTTCAGCAAGGAAAGTTGTTCTATTTCTTCATCATTTTCCCTGAAGCTCTCATCTTTTCTAAGCTCCTCTTGCAGCCAGGAGTGTCTTGCGTTAGCACTGGCTGGCCTTGTGTCGTACTGCTGGTCTTTGCTGCTGAAACATTGACATTTCTGTCCTTATGGGTAACTCTCACTGAGAAAATCTGGCTGCTTCTTCTTCTTGGCCAACAGCAAGGGTCAACAGGAAAATAAATTGGTAAAGCATATTCTGGGGTGGGAGGGCTGGGAAGGTGCTGGTGCCCTACACCGGGCAGTGATGTGAAACTTCCCAGGTTCTCATGTTGGTTTGATGACACTCAGCCAGGGTTTTGACAGCTCTGCATAAACCAGCAGCAGAAATTTCAGAGTAAAACTGGCCTGGCTCACTGCCATCTCTTTGGCTGTTGGTGCTGTTGCTGGATTTCCTTGGAGCCATTGAGATCACAGCCTCTAAATGCTGCAGCTTCCCAGCAGTATGCTGGAGGAAAGGACCCGGTCACTAAGTCTTTTATAATGTTTGGCTTAATAACAGTTGAAATGAAAAACAAATTACATAGACCAACATCCCTCTGAAGTAGGATGACCTTTTCCTGCAATGCTCCGAAAGCTATGTAGCCCTGTCACATCTCCCTGTTTGACCACTCTGTGTGTATTTCAGTAGTGATGGGGACTATGTCTCCTTGTCCCTAAGAGTATCCTGTACACACAGCTTGGGTGTAACTCTTGCTTTTTACCTGTTTTGTGCAGAATTCAATGCACAAAAAATGGTAACCATCCCATAGAGATCTAGGTTTTGCACTAAGTTAATAATTACGTCAAAGAACACAACTCTGGCATCCTAGACTTCAGTTTTGAAAATCTCACGGTGTCTCTTCCAGTGAATCATACCCCTCAGAAATCTTGTTTTCATTAGCTCCCTAAATTATTTTGGAGTCACTCTCTTAGGAAAGACTTTCTTACTCCACTCTTCTGGAAATGGCACCTTCAAATACACTTCTGGAAACCGTGATCTAGCAGAAGCTTTGTTACTGGGTGACTGGACTCTTTTCACTTCTGAATGTGTTGTGGTGTTTCTCTAGAATAACTTATACTAAGGTATTTCTACTCAATGTAGCAGACATTAAGATAGCTGAGTAGTTTTGGCACACAGAAAGCAGGTGGGTATTTCTGAAAGCAGATAGGAAGTGAGAAAGTTGCTCTGTCAGAGTTGTAGCAGAGCAAATCATGCACCAAGGCAGCACGAGGCCTGGAAAGGCTCCCAAGCATTCCTAGTGTCCACGTCCCATGTAACGAGCAAAGTAAGTCTCAGGTACAAAGTGCTCCTTAATAATATTCAGTGGTTACCTTAGTCCCTTCCCATGTGCACTGTCTTTTTTCCACCTTTCTTTTTCTGGTGTAGCAGAATCAAATTGCAGCAAATAATCTCTCTTTGATTGTCAAAGGTTTACAGGGGGAGTGGATTTTTCTCTCTGACTTACTACCTTTCCCCGGGCTTTACCCCGCAGGGCAGTACTGGCAGCAGGGGAAATATGTGTGTGCAAACGTGTTTATCCTTGTTGGCTGGCTCATCACAATATTTTGGCTTCTAATCAGGCTGAATAATACAGTTTTATTCTGAATCATATTTTTATTCTCTCTTTTATTACCCTGAACTTTGATGTAACTGTGACATAACATTGTGTGTTGAGCTACCTGTTGTTCTGCCATGATTCATGTACTAACGGGTGTTCTGCTCGGACTGTGCTGGCTGTGTCAGGCTGTGAAGTCAGATATGAGCTATTTCCCAGGAATGGCTTAGTGCGCTTCTGAAAGATCTGCATGTACTATCTGTTAGCAGCTTGACTCACCCATTTCTTTGGCAAAAAAACCCAACTTCATGGCTTTTGGAAAACGGACACATGAAAAATGTCTCCTTTCTTTAGAAGGAGAAAAAAGCAAACCCCATGAACATTTGGTGAGCGATGTTGTTGCCAAACTATTCCATTACTATGAGATAAAATAGAGCAAGGATCACTCTTGGGCTGACTGTAGGAAAAATACTGACAATAGAATAAAGCACATTTGCAACATGGAATACAGTATTAGTCATCTACAAGCATGCTCTGTGTGTGCCTGTTCTGGAAGGGGTGTTCAGGGCTTTTTACAGGGAAATGGGAGAGCTGAGAACATTACGTGTTCACACTGATCTGTGGGCAGGCCAGGAGAGTACCACACTGACCCTCTTCAACCTCTACTTAGCATGGGTAAAAAAAAAACCAGTTCTTTTCCTTCAAGGCCCTGGGGATGGAGGTTACTGGAAACTGAAGGCAGTAACAAAAGGATTCTACGAGAACCTCATACTGGTGATTTTTGCCCTATAGGTAGTGATTGAGGTCATTGTATTTTGAAGTAGCTATCCTGAGCGTCTTCTGGCAGCATATTCATAGTCACATGAGGTTCAGTAGAAAGTGCAAAACTTTCCTAGAAAGCTGAGGAGTTAATTGAATGCTTATCCTAAATTCAGCATTCCCATGTCTAGTTTAAAAGCTTAGGCATAGCAGGATATAGTTATCTCAGATATCAACCTTATCTTGTTGGAATTTAAGGTCTGACTCTTCCCTTATATCTTATGTTTAAAAAAAAAAGCTGCTAGAAGAAAATGGCAGTACTGTATGCAGCCTTTGCATCAAGTGGGGAATGGAGAAGCACATGACAACATCCCTTTTGTGGGAATTTACAGTTGATCATTGGTACTAACAATATTCTGTATTGATGAACAAAATAAAGAGGTATGAAATGCACTGAGGAATCATAGAATCATAGAATGGTTGGGGTTGGAAGGGACCTCAAAGATCATCTAGTTCCACCCCCCCTGCCATGGGTAGGGACACCCTCCACTAGACCACATTGCCCAAAGCCCCATCCAACCTGGCCTTCAACGCTTCCAGGGATGGGGCATCCATAGCTTCTTTGGGCAACCTGTTCCAGTGCCTCACCACCCTCACAGTGAAATTTCTTCCTCATATCTAATCTAAATCTACCCTCCTTCTGCTTAAAGCCATTCCCCCTTGTCCTATCACTCCTTGCCCTTGTAAATATTCACTCTCTAGATTTCCTGTAGTCCTCCTTTAGGTACTTCAAAGCTGCAATAAGGTCTCCCTGGAGCCTTCTCTTTTCCAGGCTGAACAACCCCAACTCTCTCAGCCTGTCCTCATAGGAGAGGTGCTCCAGCCCTCTGATCATCTTTGTGACTCTCTTCTGGACTCACTCCAACAGCTCCATGTCTCTCTTGTACTGGGACCCCCAGAGCTGGATGCAGTACTCCAGGTGGGGTCAAGACTAAACTGTGGAAGACTGCCATGCAGAAAGGCTACCAAGACCAGCAACCATCTTTGTGTATAGCTTTTGCAGATTTAATTTATACCTCTGCTACAGAGCTGAACAAATGGTCCTTGCAAGCAAAGAACCCCCACCAGATGTGTGTATTTTCTCCAGAATGTATAGCTCATCCTACATCTCCCGGGAAGGCAGGGAATCTCTGGAAGATAGACACAATATACTGAATTCCTCTTGCGCCCAGCTCCCACACCTGCTCTCTGTGGGCTCTGCAATACCTCTGCCCTGGGAGAAGGGCACGGGGAGCTGGAGGAGGTGGTGGCAGTGGGGCTGGGGCTGGGGCAAGGAGGAAAACTGTAGAAGGCAGCAGTAGATGAGCATGGGGCTAGACACCCAGTTTGGGGAAACAGTAAAGCACCTGCAAGGTGGTGAATTTTTTAGCTGTACCGGAGTTGTACTATGTAGCTTTTTAGGACCATCTGGAGTACAAGGAACCTAAAATGATCTCTGATATAACACAAAAACAAATATTCCCCCAAAGAATTGCTTGGTTTGAAAAATTACTTATTTTTTTGGCAGTGGAAAACTGCTTGGAGAAAAACTTTTTTTTTTTTTTTTTTTAAAGTTTATCAGTCTTTGAGAATATTTTGCATCTCTTAGGAATGGCGTGGGTTTTTTGGATCAACAGAGTAGGATTTTTAAAATAGCGACATGGACTCCTACTACCTTTCTAACAGCTAATCAGTAGTCATGTGCCAGGTTGAATTCTTTTTATCCAACTTATATGAGGTCCTCTCTGGCTGCTTAGTGATAACTGCCTAGGAAGTCCTAAGAATAAAGAAATTTTCTGAGTCTTATTTAAATAGCAGAACTCATAGTTGGCCAAAATGATTGAAACATTTTTCTCATATTAAGATATTTATGAATTATTTTTACTCTTTTACCTTGCTACAAAATCTGTCCAGCAATCTTTTAAAAAGGGTCTTTGTCCTATAAATGTGCTTTAAACATTCTCTGGCTGCTAATTTTGATGAGCAAGATGCATACATCTGGCACTCAGTCTTTGTGCAAAGTCCTGCTTTGTAGTCCAGCATTAGGTTCAGTGTGTAATAGAGATCTTGGTCTTCCTTCTGCTGCAACACTCACAAAAATCCTATGACGACTCTTGAATAAGATGCCCTGGCTGATATACCATATTGAGGATGTGAGATACTGTATATAGGAAATACAACCTACAGTTTATGTTTAAAAAAAAAGGTTTTGTGTGCCTGTTTGTTAGTGTTTGTATAATATTCTCTTAATAGCCAGTTTAGGTATACTGTAATGATCTTGAGTTTAATCCTTAAATGTCTTCTTACTAGCTGTACTCTGGCTGTAGTAAGAAAATTATTTTGGAAGCAACAAGGAGGACAAGGGGTGAATTCAGCTGTTATTTGAGAAAGTGTAGTAGCTGGTTAGTCTGGGAAGTTATGCAGTTGTCGGTTTACGATAGACATGATGACTGTGAATTGTGGTGGTTGTTACCTACGTTCTCACATTAGGGCATGCGTTATTGGGCTTGTTCATCAAATTGTAAAATTAGTAGCTTGTGCAATCCATGCAATTTGTTCCTTTCAAATTCCCTCCCTTCAAGTCTCAATGATAGTGTGTTCCAGTAAATCAACAGCAGAGATTTTTTTTCCTTCCTGGTATTTGTCTGAAGCTTCAAATAATGTTATTTTAGCCCTTACAAATTGAGAGCAACCAATAGTAGTTGGACACATCTCTCGTTTCAAAGTTGGCAGACGACCCTGCAAAATCCCACACACGTACATCTGCCAAGTGGAGAGGGAAAACAAAATGAGGGAAGAAGAGGCACCACTATGCTGTACAGCCGGCTGGCGGGAGGTGCGTCAGCAGAATGACTCTCACTTGACACAGGCAAGTAGGAGACCGTGGGGGGCCACGCACAAATAATTAGCTTTATTTCTCCTCGGGGTTTTATTCACTGCTGGAAATGATATGTAAAACGGAAGAAGCAGATTAGGAATGATGTCTGAAGGGACATTGTTTGAAAGTCGGTTCGTACTATAACCACCTTCACTGGAGGAGAAATCCCCAAGGGTTGATTTGCTTCTGCAGAATCGTCTTGACCCTTTTAAAAACAATGAAACAATGTTGAAAATGTCTTTTTTTTTTTTTTTGTATCTTCTTGAATTTTGTTAGTCCTCAGAGCATTTTAAAACGTCACCTTCCCTGAAGTATTTTATAATCACATAGGTACTAATTATACACTGCATATTAAGGATACAGCAGCTGGCCTCCAAGATTTAGGATGTAAAATGAAGGTGTTCAAAATGACCCCCTCACAATCAAACCCTAAACCTAATATTGAGAGAGGTTTATTTCAAAATGAAAAATAAATGAAAGACGTTAGTTTAAAGAACTTGTAGAGACACATTAATTCCCAAAATTGCTCAAATACTTTTTTTCTTGGCACTGGAAGTTACCACCAGTAGGAAAGGATTCAGGCATGGTCCTTTTGTTGCCTTCTGTACTACATAAGATGAGCCACTGGCAGTTTCTTGGTTGCCATTAGAAGCCCCTGTAGGCCACTAATAATCACCAGGCTTTAAAAGCTACAACAGTAGTGATACTTTTCATTTTCCAGATACCCAAAGCTGAAGTCATTGCAGTGTTCAGCATCTTAGCAAAGAAACTGTGATATCTGAACGAATGGAGACAGTATCAGAAGGGAGGAAGACCTGAGGTCTCTGCCATTAATTCATTTAGTGTAGTTGAAGCTGTCTTGAAATCATTTAAAGAGGCAACTTTTGTGAATTAAATATTTTATGAAAAATGTTGCTATTTTTTGCTCCAGTCTATGGATAGCCTCAGGAAAAGCTCTTTGTCTCTATTTTCCCATAGTATAGTATTAACAGTATTAATGCCATCATTTCCTCAGACAAATTCATATTTTTGAGGTTTTAGAAGGCTATGGTAGAAATCTTGTTGAGGTTAGCACCTCTCCATAATTCCTAGGGTAGGAAACTTCCGAAAGACGCAGATCGCAACAAGTGAGAGAGAGCATTCATCTGTTGAGCAAACAGTGACAGTGCTGAGCAGCTGTCCCCTCCCCTGAGCAGCACTTGTCTTGCACCCCACATGAGGTGAGAATCCCTCGGAGAAAATAGTTCATGTTCCTGGGAGTAAAGACATCTCACAACGTATATACCCAGGAGGAGCCTGTGTGATCCAGGCCTGCTAATGTGCTTCTAAGTAAGCAATCTCCTTCTAACCCACTTATCTTTTAAGTGATATGTAATATTCATCATGGAGAGTAGCCATAGACTTGAAGTGGATGAACCTTTATAACATCTCTATAAAAAACTTTTTAAAGGGCACATACACATGTAATTTCACTTGAAGTAATGAAATTACTTTTACAAGTAAAGAAAGTGCTTTAAAAACAGCTGGAAGCTCTTTTTTTTCTTTTTTTTCTTTTTTTAAAAGGCAGTGATACTGGTTTCCATGTCCTTTTCAATGAATATGGAAAACCTGATATTTCTGTTCAAATATATCCTTTTTTCTCATTTCCTACATTAACTCTACAGAACAGGTTCGCCAAGATTTTCCCCATTTTGTGGAGTATGTCTTGGATGTCTCTGAGACCAGGCTTTGCAAGGTCTCCTGTTGAAGAGGCAGAGATGGTGATTCATTGGCCAAAATCTTTCTACTCTTCTTTAAGCCCAAAAATTAACCAGCTGGTGGAGCTGAAAAGTCGGTAAACTGAAACCTGTAAAAGTTGAAACAATCTAGCTAAAAAAGTCATAGTTGCTCAACATTCACTTTGCAGCGTCAGTGTTTAGTTCCCTAGTTACCTTTCCGTCATCGTGGATTTTCCTAGAGCAAACAGGCCCAAAAATTCTACTTCAGTGACTCCTTTCCTTCCAAAATAAACCTAAATTTTTGGAAAGCAAGTTATTAAGAAATTAATATATATACTATTTTTGTCATAGTATGTTATGTATAATTGAAAAATCTCCTTTGCAAAACCAGTTTATTTTTCAAGCTCTCTTCCCGATTTTTAGCTAGTTTTTGTTACCAATGACAATGCAGCATAGACATGTAACTGTTAACATTTTCTTTGAAAAAGAAAATCACTATGTGTCGTTAATGGGGTGAAGGCAGATCCCATACTCTTTGCATGGATGACACTGGAGCAGTCTGCCTAATGGCACAGCATTTGAAGGGGCACCTCCAGCTGGTTTATGTGCTCTTTAAATCTACTCTCATTAAAAGTTAGTGTCATGGCAAAATGAGTAAAATAAACAGTAAAATACAGTTATTCTTTCTGCTGTTCTCTTAAACATAAAACATCTAAGTAAGGGGAAGTAGGAAGTGCCCCGCATTAGCCAATCTTGGAGCTCAACAAATGCTTTATCCTATTGCAGCAAAATCTGCAAATTTCCTTTAACCATGATGTGATTTGCTAACTGCTTGTGCTCTTGCCACATACAAATTAATGGTATTGCAAAAGGTAGGACAGAAATTCCGAAAGATGGACATCCTGTTTCACTTGGGAAAACATACTCATATAAGAAAATGAAAGGTAATAATGTGGTAATGGATTCTGCAATTAGTTCAAGAAAGTAATAGTGAATTAAAACCACAAGTTAGCCTAAAAAGAAAGTCTCTGCCTGGTGTTTTCTTTTTGTTAAGATGTCTTACTCTAAAAGGATTTTTTAAAATGTACAGTATCTGGTCATATACTTAATCGCTGATCAGCTGTCTCTAAGACTCTCCTACTCAAAACTGGATTTGTTTCCAAGAACTTTCACTCCATTAAACTTTAAGCCTTTTTTAATTGTCTGAAACATTTGATCAGAAAACTTTGTTTCAAAGTGCTTTTTCCTCTGTTTTGAAGAATGGCCTGATCCATTGAAATAAGTTTTCTAGTCTGGTGAAAATCCGACTTTTTCAATTGCCCTTCTGAGACATGATTTTGATGGATCAACCTTTGTTAGAGGAACAGTCTTTTCCTGCATCAATGCAAACATCAGTGTGTACCAGCATGCGCAAGTAGTGGAGACAGTGTGTGCTGGTACCGAAGACATTCCTCTGTGCAGCAAATTCCTAATGCTGGGACCCCGTTCCCCTGCTGACCTGCATCATGTGTGCGCTATGTCTACGTCATCTGCACAGAGCTTTTGCAGGATCTCTTGCTGGTGCCCGAGCTCTGCTGCTACAGGACTGCACCAGTAGAGATGCAGAATGGCCACCACCACTACAAACACAAAATTTTCCAGGTCTTTTCTGATCAGATTTAGAATTTCATGTTAACAGTGGTCTGTGCCAGTATGGCTTGCTGCCGATACTCTTGAAGTTGCGCCAACACTCATACAATGACCAAGACTACAATAGAAAAAGATGTTTACATACCAATTAGAAGGAAACCGAACATTGTTTAAAAATGCAGAGCTAAAAATGGCTGTTCAGAGTATCTATCTGGTAGACAGACATCTACAAGAAGGAAAACTCTTTGCTATTGGTACAGACATAAAGCTAGACCATGTCAGCCAATGACTTTTGCATCTAGGACTGTGGAATATAATAGAATTTTAAATGTAATTCTTCTGCACTAAATGTCTACTTGAGCTCTGGAATGTCTTGTAGTGTTAAATGTAATGTTAAATATAATGCAATGTTAAACACTATATGTTTTTCCAGTCTGTATGTGGTTAGTGAACATGGCCATGATTTCAATGGGAATTAGATACCTAATGCATTTATGCCTTAGTTCTTGTCTGTAGTAGATGGGGGCAGAAAACTTGGTAGACAACAGACCTTGTGCAACATAAACCATGTGTGATGCTGAAGTGGGAAGGAGGTGCTGAGAAAGAGGGAACAAGAACAGAAGTTTGTCTGACTCAGGATCTGGAGATACCTGGCTCTGCCTTTACTGTGTCCAGCTGTGGAGGAGGAGGTGAAGGGCTGGGAAACAGAGGTACCGAGATAATTTTTGACAATGTCTAGCACATCACCAAACCAATTTTCTGCTACTTGGCCCACCTATGTCAGTGTCCAGTAAACCTTACACATCATGAGGCTGATTGGGTGAATGGAGAATGTCACGCCTGAGGCCATGAATGCACAGAGTACGTCAAGGGAAGACTGTGATAACCACAAGTGTAGTCTGCACCCCTTTGCCAAGGCTGGACTGTCCTTGGGTTTAAACTAAATGCTTCTGGCAGGAACCTGAAGGAAGGATGCTTAGGGGTCATGTAAGAAGAGGCCAACCATACAGCCACACTTCTGTTATATTCTCTGAGAATTCAATGATTTTTTGCTCAATGACTTCAGGAACTAGCTTTTTTTTTCATTGTAACTGATAGTCTTTGATGAGCAAACTCATGAAAAAAGTTTCCAATCCCTTTCTGAGTCCATGAGCCACAACATCTGTGGAAAGGAGCATCACAGCTTTACTATGCATTGCTTGTTTTGAACTTTCTGCTTGTTATTCACCTTTTAGACCCTCCTACCTTCTGAGTTTGTACTAGAAAAGACAATGTTTCACCCTTTTGGCTTTATAGACCTTTGAAGAATCCCTTCTCAATCATCTCTTTCCCAGGCGGAAGAGTCCTAGCCTTTTTAATAATTTCTTATATAGAAGCTATTCCATACATTTGATTGTCCCTGTTGGTCCTTGCTGTTTTCCTTTTCAGTTATTTCACCTCCTTTTCAAGATAGAGGTCTATGAAAATGTGCAAAACGCAGACATACTCTAATTGATGGCATAATGATGGTTTCTGCCATACTCTTCCAAACAATTAATTTGACTGTTTATGCAGTGCTACTCGACATTCAACAGATGTTTCCATAGCACTTTCTGTTATAGCCCCAAGATCTGATTCCCGAGCAATAGTGTTTACTTCAGAGGTCATCAACCTGTTTGAGAAGTCAGGATTTTTATTTTCATGTGTGCCACAGTCACATTTATCTACAGGCCATTTTATCTCCCAGTGACTCAGGACTGCTTCTGCAATTCTTCATATCTAGCCTGCATCTTTACTACCCTGAAAAAGCTGGTGTACATAAAATATATATGGTGTACATATAATATAAGAAATTCTCTACTTAGCGCAATAGTCTGCCTAGTTCGGTGTTCTGTCTCCAACAGGGAAAATAGGTGATGCCACTTCATTGCCCTGTCAATTCCTGATTTATGAACATCTTGGCCCTGAATTTGCCTAATCCTTTTCTGAACCTGCTGGTTGTCTCTGCCTCAGCAATTCCTCATGGCAACAGTTTCTACGTCCAGCATAAAGATGTGTAGAATAGTGTCATCAGTGAACATCGCTGCTTCAGTAGTCAGCCTTTTTTGCACAATATGGGAATACATTAGACAGTACAGGCTCTAACACAAGTCTGTGGGATTAAGTTAGTGATTATTCTCCACTGTGAAAAAGACTGTTTATTCTTATCTGTGGGTTTTTTATCTTTTAATCATTGCTTAGCCACGCAAAGTCCTTCACTTTTATCCCATGGCAACTTTGTTCCCTTAAAAGCCAATGTCAAATGCTCTTTGGAGATCTGAGTGGAATATATCAACTGGATCCACCTCGTTAGTCTACATGTTTGTAGACTTCTTCAAAGAACTCCAATAGATTTGTGAAACGTAACTTTCCATTTGGAAAAGCTTTGTTGAGTCTTTTTCAGTATGTCATACGCATCTGTTTTCACCCATTAATTCAACTGGTTTTTTTCTACCAGTTTCCCTAAAATGTGAGTTAGGCCTTAGCCCAACATAGCTCCAAGTACTGTGGCTTTGAGGGAGCAGTTAATGAACCATAGTATATACACATATATATCACTATATACATATATACACACAAAAATGTGTATTTTTATGTATTTATATATAAAGCATATGACATAACAACAATATATAGTATATTATTATAAATTATGTGTTATAATAATTTATATATATAAAAAGATGTATTTTAACAAACCATTTCCCCTTCCTAATGTAACCACATATCCTGCAGTTGCAAGGATGATTTCAGGGAGTGACATGGATGGCATTTTTATGAAACATTTAATGGAATTATGAAACTGGTACTGGAATAATTTTAATTTGGGGATTTCCTTAAACATCAGAGAACACCAACAGCCTACATCATATCTCAGTAAAACCCATTGAAGAATTTGCATACAGTTGTAGAGGAAGGAATATTACAGTGCAACAAGTATGACTCCAACGGCTGTTCCATCATCACAATCTCATTTTTTCCATGACTCATTAAAAAAACCCAAAGGGTGTCTTTTTAAGCATACTACTTTTAAACATTCATGGAGTTGAAGCAGCTGATCACTCCGGACAGTGGCAAGAGAAAGTTACCTGTGTGTAAGGTGTGTTGTGACATTGGTGAGGGGCACAGATGGATCACACAGAACATAACTCTTCCTGGCTAGCAGACGTCCCCAGGAGTAGGTGGTATCTGGCCAGAGTCAGGCAGGCCTCAGAGACATCCAGTTTTTGTTGGAGTTGGTGCCAGCACAGAGCCTGTCCCCAGATCCCAGCAGAAACCAAAGGGAGAGCCTGTTTGCCATGGTCCCGTAATATTAAGGACATGCATAGGTCTCAGAAGGATCCAAGGCCACAGACCCCCTGAGGAAGAACATTTTGATGCTAAAACTGCTCACAAGAGTAGTCACAAGAGCCTGTCTAGGAATCAGAGGTTCGTTCATAGCACTGAGCCTCACCGAGGCATGTTTGAGCTTTGCAGGAGATGGTGTGCATGTGTTCAATTTTATATATAGCTTGAATATTTTTGTCCTGCAAAGCATGACATGCAGGAAACACTTTTCTTTGATAAGTTCCTCATTTGCAAAACTAAGTATGACTTTATTTTCAAGCCATTGTGATTTCCTCCTTTTGTTATTTAAATCATTTGGCTCTTTGGTATATTTTGCCTTTCACATTTATGACCTGAATGTAAAAGAAATTCACCTGAATGTAAAAGAAGTATTATGCAAAGGAACAAAGGGTGACATTGAAGCCCTTACATAAGAAGCTATAGTCCTTACATTGTGGCTTTTGAGGGAAAATATTTCATCACACTTAAGCAATTGAGAAATGTTAGTATATGAATAAGAAAAATAGTGTCTAGACAGTACTTGTTTTTTTCTCAGTGCAGTTAACCATTAACATAATATATTGTGTTTTACTTAATCAACGAAGATCTCATTCCTTTAGCAAAGATGCTGTCCAATTTCAACGCCCAGATGCACACTTTACAAAGGCACTTCTTGTCCCCTCTTTTAACAAGTGGCTCCACTAAAGCTGCTGCAAGTCTAATGATGATCTGTGCTGGCACTAGAAGAACAAGTTAAATGATTTAATGCATTGTTGATCTCCATCAGTTATGTGTCTGGGGTGCATTGGTGAGATTTAGAAATCCATCTGGGAAAATCATCAGGACTTAGCACAAAGCTGTGCACAACAAAGAGGAATTCTGCACTGGGGGTATCCCAGCTGGGCTCGTTCCCACGAGTGACTCCTTTGCTCAGCAGTGGACCCCAAAGGAACTGTCCCCTCTGTTATTCCAAAGATATTCCCACTGAACGGCACTCCTGTAACAACCTATTGTCTTCAGGTGACAAAATATTTGAGGCTGATTCATACATTTCATTGAAAGAGAGGCTATGCTTTCACTAAGCCTAGCTGTACTGGACCGAAAGAAGACCATCCTGATGCCACACACACTGTACGAAAACCATGGCCTCAGCACCGACACTTCCTGCAAGCTTTCCTCCTGGCCCAGGCCAGCAATGCCTCCCTCTCTGCTCTGCTGCTCAGATAAGGCAGTAAAAAGAAAACCGGCAGAGGTAGTTTACTACTTTAAACAAGAAATAAAACCTCACAAGACCTTCAAGGGGAAACACAAAAACAGTAACGCTGCAGGACCAGGATGTCTCATCTAATCCAGTTTAGGAGTGTAAAATTGTCTGTGATGGTCTATGGAAGCTGGTCTATGCAAAACATAGATGAAGTCTTTCAACACGTTTATGTTGTGCAAAGGGAACACTGTGCCTTGAAAAGGTTCTTGAGACCCAGAACTTGCAATCTTGCCCTTCCCTTATCCCCAGAACCAGGCATCTCATCAGAGGAGGTCAGGTTAGTCAGCCATGATTTGCCTTTGAACAGTCTATGCTGACTGCTCCCAATCATCTTTGTGACTGTCATATGGCTGGAAAAGTGTTTCCAGGAGGATTTGCTCCATAACCTTCCCTGGACCAAAGACAAAGCTGATTGGTCTGCATTTCCCTGGGTTGTCCTTCTTGAAGGTAGCTGTGATGTTTGTGGTTTTTTTCTAAAAATCAGGCATCTTCCCCAATCACAATGGCCTTTCAAAGATGGTAGGGAGGGGCCTCACAATAGCTACCTCAGGAATTTCAGGTGCATCCTATCTGGTCCTGTGGACTTTTACCTATCCAATTGGCTCCAGTACTCCTTAATTATATATTAGCCAACTGTGAGCAGCTCTTCACTCTGCCAGGGCCCTGAGCGCACCAATAGGCTGTAATTGCCTTGACCACCCTCACCTGGGACCTCCACCCACACACCAACTGACCATAGGGCCGGGAGCAATTTTAAGCTCAGAGTCAGGGTATAAGCCCCTTCCTGAGCTATGTTGCAGCTGTAGGACCTGTTTCCAGTCCTGTTTCCTGGTGGTTGTGTTATTATTTGGATTTCCTGGATTGACCTTGAGTCTGACTTGTTGACTTGCCTTTACCTGATGATCACTGGATGGTTGATGGGACCTGTGGCTGTCACTATTCCTGCTGAGAGGCTGTGGGACCATGCTCCAATGGTAAGATCCCTGCCTGTGCTGTCCTTACCCTTGGTGCCTCTCCCCAGTGGAGTGGCCCTCCGCTTGCTGCCTCCTGATATGCTCCCACAGACTAGACTAGTAGGATCAGGGAAATGGGAGACCAGATGGCAGACCTTACTGGTGAAACCTAAGGCCAGAAAGAAAAGCTTTGCGTGCTTCAGCCTACTCCATGTCTTTTGTCACTAGGTTTCCTGCCCCACTACACAGCAGGGCTGTGTCTTCCTTAGATTTCATTTTGCTGCCCATGTGTATATACAAGTTCTTCTTGCTGACCTACGTGCCTCCTACAAGTTCCAACCCAGCTGAGCTTTGGCCTTTCTGCCTTCACTTCTGTAAATTCAAGCAAAGTTTCTATATTCTTCCTGAGAAGCCTGTCTCTGCTTCTGCCTTCTGTGTGCTTTCCTTTTGCATTTGAGCTCAGCTAGGAGATGTCTGATTCTTCTACAGGCCCCTCTCTCACATTTGGTTCCTGCATGTCAGAATGGTCTTTAGTTCAAAACTCTCTTAAAGGCTAATAGGGAGTTTTAAAGTCATTTTAGTGGAAGCCAAATTGTTTCCAGGATTTCCTATAGAGTAAATGTCCCTTGCTGAGCAGAAACTAGAACATTTGAGACATCAGTTCACTGCAAAAGATACCCTGAGGTGGTAAAGGAACCAGTGGTGGAAAGAAATATGAATGCAAAATCATAGTGTGTATTTTCAGTGTGAATCCTATGGTTAAAATGCTGGTCTTGTCCAGTGGTGCTGTCTCCTCTGATCTACAAGCAGAGCTGTGAAGTATGTTCTTGTATGCAAGGGAATATTGTAAGTTTTCAATAGTTTCCCTCCACTCATCCTCTAGCACAAAACCAAATGGCTGCTAGCCACAGTGCCAGTTCCTGCCATGCTGTTGTGGGCTGGGATGGCTCTCTGGAGGACAACTGAGGCTGGCAGGAGCTTGAGCAGGATTCCATGGGTCCCTGCTGCCTGCCTCTGCACATGGTGGTGGGCAGCTGGGATGCTTGGGATGCAGCTGTGCAGCCTCTCCTCTGCTTGCCAAGTCCCTGCTGAGGCTGTACAGTGCTCGCTGTGGAGCAAAGCTTCAAACCCTCTTCTCCCAGGTATGGACCTGCTACCTGGTACAGGTGGTGTAGCTCACCCTTCAGTGTTGTAGCAGCAGCTGCTGGCTCTCTGCTGGCCCCATCTGTGGACTGCGGTAGTGTAGTGTCAACAAGAACTTTGTCAAAAGCTTGTTAAATTGTGCTAGCTGATGAAGCAGCTGTCTTGCTGATTCTTAGTAGCTTTATACAAATTCTAACTCATAATCAAGACTTCAGCTGAACCTTTATGGGAGGAGCCTTAATTGGCAGAAGGATATGAGGTGACATTGATTTCTTGTCTATCTCCTAGTGCAATAGAGCTCCCTCCAGTTCTGAACACTGTGATCCTGACCCAGTCTTTGTTTTAGGGGGAAAAAAAAACCATTGTACAGCAATATACGTCACCACACCTTTTCAACAAGAAGTATTTCTGACATCAGAGAAAATTACTGGTTACAGAATACACAAATGTTTTCATGGTATGGGCATAACACAGCATGTGTGTTTGGCTGCGTTCGGAGGGGACCGGGGAAATGACTGATTGCAGATGTTTGCTTTATACCAGCTTACAGGCATGGTGTAGACTAGTGACTCCCATGTCCACACATTGATGTTATCAGGGTTTGCTGGACAATGCCTCTGGTGGCAGGTAGAATGTTAATACTAAGAAGTTGTATTAGGCCAAATTTGTGCATAGATGGTAAAGTAACTGGGATTAAGGACAAAAGAGCCCTAACTTAACAGAAATAATGTCAAAAAGATATTTTATTTTGCCTGTGGTGAATTCCACAAAAATATTTTTAATTTGCCATTAGCCCAATTTGTGTGAATAACAACTAATTAAAGAAAAAATAAAGGATGAAAAAACCCTTCTATTAAATCCCCTGAGAGCTTTTTTTTTTTAAAGAGCTAATATGTATTTAATGGAGGGGCTAAAAATATAGCTGCATGTAATTATGGCAGGAAAAAATTCCCAAAGCTGGACTACAGAGCTTCACCAAAATGGTAGTTGGTAAGGTGTCCTTAGGGAAGTAGAGGAGAGCAGGTTTTACATTACATCCTTCACATGCCTTCTGACAAGACCCTTCCAGCCCCATTCCTCACGTGGCCATAGGCTCTCTTTTAACCCCAGCCGTCCAGGTAAGAAAATCTAACTATTGGCCCCTGAGCAGATGGCTAATGCAGCCAGCATTTCTGCTTACTGTCAGCATTGACTCTCCATGGCAGCTGCTTTCCAGCCCCACCATACCTGGAGCTCCAGGCTTTTTCTGTCTTTTCCCAGCCTTGAAGCTTGGTGGTACCATAGTCAGAGCCCCCTCAGCGTTTCAGAAGAGTGGTCTTTTAATTATTTGTTTGGGAATTTGTTTTTTTGAAGTAGTTTCTTTATGCCTTACTTCTAGAGATAAAGATTTAAAAAAAATAATAAAAAAAAAACAAACAAAAAAACCCCGAATTTTAGTTCTCCAGTTTCAAATTTAATTTTTTCCTTAACCACAGAGAATCTCTCCGCTCCTGAAGCTGCCTCTTTGTGCTCCCCTGCACTTGCTCAAGCTGTGGTCGGGCCAAAATTTTTCACACCCCCTTTCGCCGTTTCCACCGGGCACCCCCTTGCCCGAGTCTAGCCCCGGCCCCTTCTTCCCAGCGGCCGGCCCGGCGCCCGCTGCCCGGGGCCGGGTGAGGAGGGGAGCGGCGGGCACTAGGTGGAGCCAGCCGGCCGCCCTGCGCTCCCCGCCGCTCCCGCTCCGCCGCGGCCACCCCCGGGAGCGCTGCCGGAGGTGTGATGCCTCTGCATCCAGCCCTCCCTGTGGCAACGCATAGGGCTCTCCGTGGGAAAACTCCCCGTGGGAGTCTCCCCTGCCTTCCAGAGTCTTGTGAGGTAGTGGTTGCTTTCTCCGGTAGCCGAAGGGGTTCAAAGGGAAGATGAAGTTTAGGTTTAATTAAAACCATAGCATGCCAGCTATTGCTGAAGGTAAACAAGGGTAATAAACATCTAGGTTTCAAGACAGCAGATAGTGAGGTTATGGTAAAGAGATAGGAATCTGAATACTAAATATTTATAAGTAATACTTTAAACAGTATTATTTAAGTACTAATCACTGTTTAAAACACCAGCCCGCAATGACCACATTTTTCACGGGTGTCTGATGAATTGCGTTACTCAGCCAAACATATCCTCAGGCTTTGATTTTTCTCAGGATGACTGTTCAGTGGTGTGTAATAATTTGGCCTCTTTAAGGTATTTAAGGTCAGAAACTAGAATCACGCATCTCATCAGAGCAGGTTATCCAGGGTGAGTACTATGGTGTCAGCACGCGGCTTCCCAGAGTGAACAGCGAGCAAGGCAGCTCTCTGGTCCCACCCCAAAACACAAACAGGTTTTGGGAATCTTTCCCTTGAAAGGTGTGATCTGGTCACAAAATCTAGGCCAAACTTTATAAACGTCACACTAACACATAGAGGGAAGAGGAGTTACAGCGGGTTGAAAGAAACCTTCTGGATTAATTCAAAAGCATTTTTTGTCCATTTCTCTTCCACTGAATGGGATATAAGTAACAGAGGAGGGGGAAAAACCTAGGAGGATTTACTTGTCAAAAATGCCAAGCAGACTATATTAACAGAGTCCAATAGAAAGGCATTGAATGCAAATGAAATTAAGCAGACATAAGTTCAAAGTTACAGTCTTTTCAGCTATGCCCTTTGGTCAAATGCGGAATCATTTATGATCAGAGTTGGTGCTTTATTGGTCTGAGCATGCTCTGAGGTGCTGAGCTCCCTGCTTTACCTTCAGCTAGGAGAAGTTACTGGAGCTGGGGGGGAGAAAAGACATTGAAGTACTACGGTATTAAAAACTCTATACAAAATACTACTACTGTGTTAAAATTAAAATGGAAAACTTAAAAATACGGGAAATGCATCTTGTTGGCTTGTTCTTTTTGTGACTGGATGGCATCACCCCTGTCTGGTTGTTTGGCTCAACAACCAGAGGAGTCCTTGGCAGTGCTTGATGACAAGTGTATTCTGGTAGCAGTTCTAATCCAGAGGGGAGATTCAGCCACCGAAGTTACAAAGCCACCTTGGGATCCCAATTTCTCATTTTCTGTAGTCAAAACTGTGGTTTTTATTAAAAACCAGGGGTTTTTAAATAGTGCTTTGGAGTATTGCTTGAATTTTTTAGAAGGAATAAATAATATCTCTTAGAAATAGTAGAAATTTCTCATAAAAAGGTAAAGCCTTTCACTGTCCGTGAAAAAGGTTGTAATAAAATTTCTGGCTAGCTCTAGGATTTTGTTCCCTTATTTGCATAGACAATTCTATGCAAACTCAAGAGGAAACCTAAAATTACCATATTGCGAAAGGTAGTTAAAACTGGGACAAAGTCCATAGGTGTTAGTGATACGGATGATGCATTTGGATTTAAATTTGCAGAGCACAAAACAACTATCCTATTATTTGACATTATTGCTGAATTAATACAGGAAAAAAGTGAGTGTTACCTCTGGGAGATTGGCTAGGAGTGTGTGAAGTGGACAGCAAAGCTGAAAAGGAAACTGCAGGTCCTTGGGTGCTCCAGGGCAAGGCTCCATCGCTATCACGGCTAATAGAGCCATAAGGTGACTGTTACAGGCTGCAGCTGATCCATTGGTTCCAGATATGCTCAGCAATCAGTATGTAGATATGCTGATTTACAGTATATTACTCAAAACTAAAGGATGTTTCTATGCTCCACTAATAGTTCCAAAAGATTATTATTTTCTAGTTAGCAGAAAAGACAAAGGCAGACCCTAAGTGATGGAGAAGCTTTATTTTTATGTAGTTTTGTGATGACATTCTTGAACAATTCTGCATTAATTAGAAATGGTTTCTAATCTACCAGGATCAGATTCGAATGCCACATGTGCCAAGGTAAAAACATTGTGGTGGAACACAAGCCAGTGAGCAAACCAGATTAGGTGGAAACTATGTGATGAAGATAGAAAAGAAATTAAGGTGAGTTGGAAAGCACAAGTGAGCTGTAGATAGGAATTTAAGGGAATGCTTTAAGTGGCAATTTCCAGTTGGAGCATGGGAAATGCCAGAATGTTATAATGTAATGTTACATCGTATACAAATCAGTTCATGTATTGTATTGCAGATTATGCAACATTATGATACCAATTTTATGCATTATAATATTTTGTAATATTGCTGTAATTATATAATTGCAGCAAATTATAATGTTACATATTATACTAATGCTTAAGTCATTTAGACCCTAAAACTCATGGAGCAGTGCCGCAAAATTCTGGTTTTCCTTCCTGATGGGCTTCTTGGAATATTTGGGCTATCCCCATGTAATGGAACCCATATCCCCAAATCAGCATATTGTCACTTTACCATCTTGCATTTCTCGCTTGTTTTTCATCAACTGTTGCTTATTTCTGGCTACATTTAGCACTAAATGTACATAAAAGCATGATCTGCAGCTGCTGGCTTAAAGCCACTAATTACTCTCAATGGTAAAGCCTCACACTTCTAATATTTACAGTCCTGAGCTCCCACCACAAGGTTGGCTCTGGAATGGCTGAAACGGCAGGAGGAACTAGGGACGCGTTGTTCCTCTGTCCTCGTTCTTCTGCATAGCCTGTCAACCCTCGGCTGTCGGCTCCCAGTAAGCCTCCTGCTAAGGAAGGTACGCTTTGCTCCAGGCACTTAATGCATGAATCACTTTTACGGTACCCCTTACATGCAAAATTATTATTATTATTTAAATCTAAGATGGCTTATTAGTAAAATTGTTCAATAAACACTGCTGCATAATTCATTGCATACACTGGGAGCTTTTAAGTCTAATGTGGTGCATAATGTACCGTGTGCCTTCAGTGGAACACAGAGGCAGTTGTTCTTGTTTTCAGTAGCGTTGGCCAAGTCATTAAAACATCACAGTTATTGTCCTAAGTCCTCTGCCCCCAGTCAGTGCAGTTTCCCACCTGCAGTCCCCTGCTGGGCTCTCAAATTTCTGGAGAAGAGAGGAGGAAGGTTGCAGCCCTCAGAAATGCTTCTTTGGTGCTTAGTGGTAAGGGTGAGGTCATTGGTCAGATCCTGCTAGCATGTTCACTCCCAGTGTTTGTCATTAATGTAATTTGCTTACTGCAGATGTTCTAAAGGTTATATGTTGAGCTATTTCAGGAAAGTGTACAATTTTCAAATTTTTTCTTATGTGATTTTGAGCTGCCCCCCCCCAGTAAATTACTTGGACCTTGTTTCAGTTAGGAAAGCAGATATTACTGCTTTCTCCATGTTTTCAATGTTCTTTCAAATAATTTAATTCTTAAAGGTCAGAAGTTCCAGCGATGTGTGATTAGTGCTAGAACTCATTCTGATGTTGAGATGATAATATTAAGAGTAGGTTTAGATTTAGGTCAGCTATGCTACTGATGGTCACTGATATGATAGGAAGTTGCTGTATTCCCAGGACAGAAACCCCAAGGACCTTATTCAGAAAACTTAAACTGCTAGCTCTGTGAACTTAGTATCTCCTATCGGCTACATGCCTCTGTCCTTGGATCAAAGCAAAAAAGCAATGAAAATATGAGAACAAGGTCCCTATGGGCTTCCTCTGGGGACACAGAGCTCAGAACTGCCAAACTCTGTGAACTGTGTTTAAGCCAACAAAGCTATTAAGATAATCCAGGCACCCCCATAGAGAATTCCTCTGGAATAACCTTCTGGTTCAAGGCTTATTTGATTTCTTCTGACTGAGTTTTGATGCTTCTTTGATGGGTTCTGGAGAGTTGCATCTAGCCTTGTTTGGCTGGTGGTGGAGAGTGGTAAAGCTAGGGACCCTGGGGGAGTGCCAGGCAGGTGAAAGGGGTCAAATTGAAGGATCCCTGTTAACTCTGCTGCTACAGAGGGAGTGCACAGAGAGGAAGAGGAAAGATTGTGTCTGAAGAGATGAAAACTAACACTATTAGTGAAGGGAATCCATGTTTCAACTATTGTCCTGGTTTCAGCTGAGACGTAATTTTCTTCACAGTAGCTAGTATGGGGCTATGTATTGGATTTGTGTTGGAAAAGTGTTGATAATAGAGATGTTTTTGTTATATAGACATATTTTTGTTGTTGAGCAGTGCTTGCACAGTCAAAGCCTCTTCTGCTTCTCGCACCGCCCTGCCAGAGGGATGGCTGGGGGTGCACAAGGAGTTGGGAGGGGACACAGTGAGGACAGCTGACCCAAACTCATCAAAGGGGTATTCCTTACCATATGACATCATGCTCTCTTTATAAGGGGCTTGGGGAAGAGGAAGGGAGCAGTGGTGGCATTCGGAGTGATGGCATTTGTATTTCCAAGTAACTGTTATGTGTGACAGAGCCCTGCTTTCCTGGAGATGGCTGAACACCTGCCTGCCCATGGGAAGTGGGGAATGAATTCCTTGTCTTGCTTTGCTTGTGCACGTGGCTTTTTGCTTTACCTATTAAACTGCCTTTGTCTCAACCCATGAGTTTTCTCACTTTCACTCTTCCAATTCTTTCCCCCATCCCAATGAGGGGAGTGACCGAGTGGCTGTGTGTGGCTCAGCTGCTGGCTGGAATTATACTAAGACAACTATACATCACCATTTTGCTTTCTGGTCTTGTATACGTCCTCCTGTAGTTTCTGCCGACATACTATACTTCCAGTCTTAAGACGTAGATACTGCTAAGTCAAGTTGCTTGGCAGTTATTGCATTTCTGACTGCTGTGTTTATGGTTGTGTGCCCTGCAGATTGCTACTGCTGTATAATTCACCTGCATGAGGCAAGCAATGAAGACAACAAAATCTTTCAGGATGTCATGAGAACCAAACTGTAAATAGCATTGGAAAAACATCTTTAGAACACTAGGATTTTGCAGTAAAGTTTATAAAAAGTCTGGTCGTGGAAAACCAAGTCTTAACTTTGATTAGAATTAAATGAGCAATTTCATGCTGGTGGGGTAGAGGCAATGGTCCTTAATTATTCATTTGATCCATTTCAGAGTGCTTTGATCCTTGCAGAAGCAGAGTTGCAGTAGTAAGGCCTCAGCCATCTATGCATTGGGTATTTATGATATTCCATTGTGTTGGATAGTCCTGGTTGCACTACTGAATACTAATTTCTTAGAGGTCTTGCTGCTTCAGCTGCATCCAGGAAAAGACCACCAGGCTGCAGCCCTTTGTCTCTTGGTTCAATTTCCTTGATTGCCTCACTTTGCCTCTCTGAACAGTAATGCAATGATGATGCTTTGGCTGAATGACTCCTATTTGACACCTGTCTCTATTATTTTCCTGTTAAAGAACCTAAGCAGTTGCTGTGTCAAAACCTGGCAGTCTTACATTACAGTCAATCCAGGAGTTCCCATGGTCTCTTCCAAAATGTGTGATTTAACACTGTGGTCATGCAAGCAGGCTAGTATAGAAGGACTACATACAGTCTTCCACCACAGCCATGATGGAGGGAAAAACAGAAACCACTCTGCCCTTAGTAAGGTGGCAGTTCATAAATGAAGATGGTTTCCTGGACCATGTTGCCTCCTCTCCATCAAATGCGATGCTCATTAGAAGGAGTTGTCACAGGTTCATGAATGAGATTAGTAAACTCAGTGACAACAGTCTAGCTGCAGGGCTGGAAATACTGATGCCAGGGTGATGGAAACTCATAAATAAAATATTCACAGGAGCTTCATGCACTGAACTGATAGTTAAGAAAACACTTAAGCACAGGTTCCCTGACTTCTCATGCAAGAAGCCAGCCCATGGAGCTTGCTACCTGGTGGGGCAACCAAATTCAGACTGGTTTCCCGTTCTCTGAATATCTCTTTTTACTCTTAAAGACAGCATCTTACCTCCTCTCACTCCCTACAACTCCCTAAAATTGTTTCTTGTAACTTGCTGTTGGGAAGACAGATGGAAAAAAAAAAAAGTTGTAACCCACAAAGTGCTGAATTAAGATCAAGAAAATACTGCTGTGAAGATTGGAGACATCACTGCCAACAGAACCATTGTCTGAACTAGAATTAAGTGTGCTGGGTTGTGGAGTTTTGAATACGCCCAGATTCTCCAGGGTTGAAATGTCCTCACTAAGCTGCTCTTTTCAAAAAGTAGTTCATGGCTGGCTCATAGATCCTGCAAACTTTCATGTGTCAGTTGCTCCTTCGTGATGCCAAAAGCAAGCAGCCCTCCCTGTCTGGAGGAGCTCAGCAACAGCAATGGGATTTCATCAGGCTTCTATGGAATGATGGTACCTTTGGTGTTCTCTGTGGTGGTCATGAGCTGTGGGGTAAAATCCCCTCTAGAGTATGTATTTGTTGTCTAAAACCACTTTCTTCTAATATTGACCATGGAATAAAAAAAGCTGTGGACTTTGGAGGGATAGTTATTTTTCTTAGACTGGTGGATGGAGTTAAGAGAACATTGAGAGAAGGCTTCAGGCAGATGCAGACACTGTTCTTATGGTTTCAAACAACATCGTGCTGGAGGGAGGACCATATTGGTTATGGGACTGATGGGTTTAGTTAATTTTCAGCCGGATCAGTTTTTCAGCCTAATCCACTAGGAATGGCAGTGCTGGCAGCAGGGGGGTGACACTGTGGGTGAAGGAGTGGGAGAGTCTGACTCTCCTTTCATGGCCATGACAGCTTATGTCAGCCTAAGGAGCTTGTGAGCCTGTGCCGGCATGCTTCTGATGGTCATGGGCAAGCTGGCCCTGTATTAAGTGTTTCATATACTATGCCAAGTCATTTTAGTATCTAAAAGTACATGATAGCTGGCCCTCTATGCAATTATAACAGTATAATTTTAACCTCAGCAACGTAGTAATTCAAATAGGCCATGATAGAATTGTTTAGCTTATTTTCTACAATTCCTTTTGACCTCTTATGTAGAGGGGGACATTGCTTTAATCTGGTATTGCTTTTTACAGGAATAAGGTGTCTGAGAAGGGCTGAAAAAAGAAAATACTCATTTTCTCCCTGTGCTTTGACAAACTAATTTAAGTGGAAACACTGTTTGGAGGTCAAACATAAGGACTGGCTGACATTTTCTGATTGCCTCAGAATATCCGAAATAGCTGGTCCATTTGTTGATTGTTTTTGCTTTGGAAGTGAGTTATGTAGAAATGCTGAGAAACATTTGTTATTCTGTTTTGGAGGGGCAGGAAGAATTGCTGCAGTCAGAAAAAATGATTCAGGGGCCTTCAGTAATATCCTACCCTGTCTGTATTTTTGGTGCATTTTGCCTGTGTGTTAATTGTTACATATTATGCTCTTGTCCTTATTACAGTATTTCCTACTGAATTTATTCTAGCCTATAGAAGTTATTTAGTCCATAACCACAGGTTTTAGGGATGTTTATAGACATCATTAGCCTATACTAATGACTATTTTCAAGGTAAACTTAAAATTCTTGTAGTTGGTTGAAAAGCCTTCGGGGAGTCCATTATAGAGAGGTTTTCTGCTTAAAATTGGTGTTCTGTGCTTTAATAACCAGGACAGGCTGATATATGAGAGTCTGGTATTTTTTTTTATTGTTGGAGGTTTTTAAAACCACAATTCTGATATAATTCATTATTCACTTGAGGTGACATTAGAATAAATTAATATTAAAATATTTAAATGTAGAACAAAGAGTTTGGAAAGTTACAGAGATTGATCACCTGAGATGCAATGTTGGTGCTTCATTAGTTGTGGGTCTCTGTTGCCAGGCTGAGGTACTTCTGTTTTACCTCATTAGCATTTTTTTCTTTAATGCTGACTGGACTGTATTCAGGCTGTGTTCTGTATAATCTATTTAATAATGGCTCCTATCAATAGCCTGATTTGCATGTGCAAACTGGAGTATTCTTCATCTGAAAACTATAGAAATCTAGAATTTGATAAAAATAATAAAATTTGTGCGTGGCTTGACTTTTCTTCTTGCTAGAAGCTTAGATTTCCAGGAGATTTCAAGGTGTGTTGGTGACATTGTTCATTCCGATACAAGAAAAAACACTTTGCAAAAATTAAGATTTTTGTGATTAGCTTAAAACTGAGGAATAGTGGCACCAATGGAGCAAGAGAAGAATGTCATCTCTGCTAACATAGCCAAATTTTTTAGCCACCTTTGGTGTCAGCCTCATCTCATATGCAGAGAGACGAGGTTTCTCAGCTTCCCGAGAAGCTTGACCCATCCTGAATAAATAATTGGTGGCATAGCTGGCTCGCCTTGTTGCCAGCTCTGAGGCTGGGTAGAGAAATCCCTTCTCTCCCAGGGACACGCTCTGCTCCCGCAGCAGCCTGCAGTGGTGGAGCCGAGGGCAGGGGACAGGCAACGGGTGCTGACGCCTCAGCAGATGGCTGAAAGTCCTTAATCCCAGTAATAATACTAACATGGCCATATGGTCCAGAGCTGTAGGAGAAGCCATTTTTCTAATAGCAGGCAACATCTAGAGTTTAGCTGAGGAAAAAAAAAAAGACAAGGTTTCAAGCAGTTAAGCCCTTTGCCATGTGCAGCGTTGAAGAGCTGTGTAGCTATTCTGAACCACTTACTTGTTGACAAGTGCAAATCAATCAGCTCATTTATGAATGATTGTGCTTTTTGTGTGGAAATCTTGTCCTCCAGCTAAACCAGACAATGTTAAGCCTCTAGATGGCTGTCAAAAGTGGATGGGGTGGATGGGGTTTGGTGCAGACCTCGAAGGGAAGCACCCTGCTCCTGGGGCGTGTGAGCTGGACAAGCGTTTTAGCATTGGCGCACGGGGAGCAAGAGGTCCCAGGGGAGACATGGTGCCCTGATGCTTTCAGGACTGGTCTCACCTCAGCCAGACACCAGCAGAAGGAGACAGAGGAGAACTGCAGCCCCTCAGCAGCGGGCTGAGAGCTGCAGGGACTGTCACCTCAGAGGTGACTTAGCTCTTCTGCAGCGCAGCAGGGGTGCAGCATGCTCACCCTGCAAATGGTGCTCTTGCAGTGCTTGGAGTTTCCCTTTATTCTCAATTTAGGACCACAGATATAAATCTGAGCCTGGCTTTCTTCCCAAAAGGTTGTTTGTAGGGGCTTTCCTCTGGAAAATCTTCTGCTTCCCCCCCTAACCCTGCCTGGCCCAGAGCCTGCAGCGCGATGCAGCACGGCAGCCCGGCCTCTCCGGGGCGCCGGGGCTAAATCCGCCAGGTCACAGGCGTAAACCCGAATCCAGGACCGCGACACAGCGGCTGCCAAATGGAGGAGGGGATGGGGCAGAGGAAAGTGTCTCCAACTTCCACTAGAGGCCACCCGGAGCTGCTCCGGACCCGGCCCGGCAAAGCCGCCTGCTCTGCCCGGCCCGGGGCGGCGGAGGGAGGTGGGGGAGGCAGCAGCGGCTCCTCCGCCTTGGGGAGGTAAACCGGACCTGCCGAGACACAACTTTGTATTCCTCTGCCTCAGTTCTTGTGGGTTTGGGCCAGTTTTAGTTTGTGATTGCATGTGATGCCGGCTTGATCTTTGTTCCTTATGTGTTTTTTAAAAACATGTGAATTACAAATAGTACACCTGCCTGTGGCTTTAAAAAATCCTTTCCGCTAGGAATTGTCGCTCTCATCAGATTTATGCTGTTTGCTGCTTTTAAAGCTTCAGCAGAGAAGCTTAAGGTTTTTCATTTGCAGCTGTGTTGCATTAATTCAAAGATAGCTTTAAAATGAACCCAGTGGATTACACGCAGGCAGAAGGCTGAGTGACTTTAGTGCGCAGATATCAAAGGGATGTAGGTGCCAGTGAATGGATCTGATTTTGCTTGAGTGAGCCCTGCGATGTTTGTGATACAGTAAGATACAGCACATGCTGTGACTGAAGCCTGCTGTAGCTTCTCCTTGATGTGAGATACTGAGGACGTTCAAATCCACGAACACGCTAGTACAGCACATGCCCTCTTGGTTCACAAAACGTTCCCACAGGCGTCTAGTGTCCTGGGAGGTGGGACATGCAGCTGGGGCAAACACAGCAGCTCAGGGAAGTTTGTAGGTTAGTGGTTTGCGTGGTACGAAGGGTTAAGATGGAGGGGAAGGCTCCCTTCTCCAGTTCCACACATGTGGTCTCAGATCTCAGGCTGTGGGGAAATAAACCTTCCTGGGAAGTGGACTCTCATGGGAAAAGCCTTCTGTTCCACAAAGCTCCTTGGTCTAAGGGGAACAGAGCCGAGGCTTTGGTGCTAGCTACTGCCTAAGAAATTTACAGTTCAGTGCTGTCTCAATGGATTCTACCACCCAAACATGAAAAAAATATTTTAAACCAAGCTTTAACTTCTGGGTTTTTTGGGGTTTTTGTTTGTTTGTTTGTTTTATTCCCCCCCCACCCCCCTGCCTCTTTCCCCACAGGAGATAGTTTCCTATTCCCAGGCATCACTTAAGCACATGCAGAATTATCTGGGGGATTAACAATTGCAGAGAGAGCAGCAGGCTATAGAGAAGACACCCACAGGAGGAGGAGGAGGACTGCTGAGATGAACGTTTCCAGGAGACAGATTATGTAAAACTTTTTGCTTTTATGAGGGCAATGTAGCACTGGTTGCACAGGCATGGTGTTTGAGATCACAGGAGTAGAGGGACTAAACCAGATTCAAACTGTGCAGCCAAAAGAAAGCTTGCTGAGGGGGAGGAGGGCGTCCTCAGATCCTTCCAGCACCACCAAGTCTTCACATATGTTCTCTATCAACCCCCTGCATGAACAGTATGTGGTCAATACACTCTGCATGCACTTACTTTCTTAAGTATCCAGCAGGCTAACTTGATTCAAATACTCTGCTTTTCCCCACCCCTGCAGCAGAGAAAAGTCTTTTTATCCCTTAAATGTGACAACAACAAATTTTGGAGCTGTCTCCTATGTGCCCTTTCTGTGCCATGGTCTTATCAAAGGCTCATGGGTAACATTTATTTGGGAGGTGTGTCAAAAAAAAAAAAGCAAAATTGGCAGCATGTTACTGTCTAATTGCTTAATTTAAACTGGTGAAACAAAGAAGTTCAAATTCAAAGCTGAGGGACTCTCAAAGAGCTGCAGGTGTTTCCCTCTGCTGTTTTTTTTCTTCTTTAAATTTATGCTAGCTGGCAGAGCTAATATGTATGGAATAAAAATCCAGTTGTTTCCTACCTTCTGTTGCTCCCCTCCCCCTGTACTGTGTTTATCATAGCTTTTCACATGTCCATTGCACTGCACCTATGCTCCATGAGCTGGACACTGTTGTTAAAGTCCCACAGGGCAAAACATGCAGTTAAATGGAAAGAAGACCCTGGAAAAGCTGGAGCTGAATGCTTTTTCTGCCTCTTCCTAAGCAGTGTAGCTGAAGTAATTGCTATCTCCCTCCTGTCTTTAACAGAAATATTGAAAGCGTTTGGGAATTTTTATGCAAAGGGAGTTTAAAAGCTTTGATACCCTATTCCACAACTTCTGTTGGCAAATGTGAGAGAGCTTCCCAGTTCCTCAGGATTGGGACCGTATCCTGCCAGCATCTCTGGAGAGTGTGCCAGCAAACCCAAGCACGCTGCAGGACGTGGAAAAATCAGGAGTGTGCAGCTCATTGCGAGGAGGTTGCAGCAGAGGAGCAATTTATCAGTTTGTGCTGAGCTGCTCCCCCTCACCCGGGGAGGAGCGTTAAGCAGAGCTCCCACTGGAGTGACAGTGACACTTTTAACAGGTACTTAAGCAGTCAGGTGCTTGTTAGTGGGGTTATTATCTGTCATGAAGAGGTGTCAGAGCAGTTAATATAGCTTACTGGGGGGAGGTAACGATATAGCTACTCCGAGCATCGTTTCCGTCTGCCTGCCGTATCTGTTTCATCGCTGTCTTACCTATTCATAGTAATTTGCTTTCTATGTGAAAGATCATACATATGATGTTGGAACCAGATACTAAAATAATTGCTTTCTAGGTTACAAAAATGAAGCATTTGCATAATAGATAAGGCTAACTACTTCAACTGTAAGAAGACCTGGAAATACTACTTTTGCCTCCCACCGATGCTGTGAATGTAATACTTTCTCCTTGACTGTAACAGCCCTGGTCTTATCTAATGATAGACTAAATCCAGGGGATGCTCCAGAGCGGCTGCTGCTCAGCAGGTGCCGGTGTTGATCACAGAGGAACTTAGCTGTCTTCCTGTGTGAGCACAACACTAAAAAACATCTCTGGGATTGCTGGAGGAGCATCGGCCAAGAGGAGACAGGCAATTGCCAAGGATTGCCGGCGGTGCCTGGACATCAGCGTGCGTGGGGACGGCACGGAGGCTCTGCAGCAACAGGGAAGGCTTGAGCCAGATGAAGGCGTGTGCTTGTGTAGTGGCGGACAATGGTGTGGAACGGAAGGCTGATGGAAAAGCCTAAAGGTGGAGGTCAGAAAAGCACTCATTTTGCATAGGGGTTTGTCCAAAATAGCATCGAAATTGCTTTCTCAAATCTGGGATGGAATTCTCTTAGCAAAACTGGTTTTTTTTTTTTTTTAGTAAAAAAGCTCAGGAAAGAAAAAACCCACCCCAACAGTTGAAGAAACTGACCTAACCTTTCCCTTTTTCTCCTAAATCTGAGAATGCTGAGTTTTGGGCAAGTCCTATGATTTCTAAGTCTCATCTTATCCAAGACAATTTGAGCATATATGAATTTGATTTTTATCTAAATTCTTCATGAGGTTTCAATGTATTTTATTGTTGCTTGTTTTTTATCAATATAATTTTTAAAACCATACTGAAAATAATTGCTTTAATCACTTGGTAAATATCTCTGTTGAGGTTGTGAGAGCTTTGTCTGAATAAGTCCTGAAGAATCATGTTTGTACACTGCAAGTCCTGTTTAAACTGTAGACACTTTTTATTGTAAGATAAAGGTTTCTGCTTTTTGTTTTTAATCACAGGTCTGAGCTGGAATTAAGGATCTCTGAACCTTGGGGCTGTTTCCACCTGAATCTCTAGGCTGAGAAGGACCTCTGTAACCATTGCTCTACCGCAGGACATAGATCAACCTTTTAACCCTGGGTTAAGAGGGGATTGATTTATAGCGGCATTGGCACCGCTGGAGACATGTCCACTCAGGAGCTGGACTCTGCTTTCAGGCGCTCCGTCCATGGGAAAAAGCATGCTCTGTTCCTCCACTGTAAGCAGGTTAATGTACTCGATTTAACAACTGATTTATAGTTTAATTATTAATAATTTTCATTTCCTATTGTTACTTTTCCAGTTAAGAGAGGTTATTACAGGTAAAGCCTGGGCATTGTGTAGAAAGCATTCAGCTGGGAACCCGCACAAGGTCACGAAGTGTGTTTACTCGCGTGCTTTTAAAGGAATTAAAGTTAAATTGAGACCCATATGTGGAAAACAAAGTAGAAAATGTGTATTCCGCAGTGAACAGTATCTTTTTAACAGCAAATAGAGGCCGCAGACATGGTTACTTGGTGACCATGCAGAGCCTGTGATACTGCTACTTTCTCATGGTGCAAAGAAAGTGCCGCCCATCGTGCGCTCCAGTGTGGGCTCGGTGTTGGCCGGTGTCCCCAGCCGTCCCTGTCTCTGCTGGAAGCTCTGCTCACGTGTTCCCGGTGCGGGGCCAGAGCCAACCCAGGGCGCAGAGAAAGCGAGCAGCACTCTGGGGCTGCCAGGGCAGTTCCGCACTTGCCTCTTGCTGCGGGAAAGCTGGGTCTGGGAGAGAAAGGCTGGCTTTTTGTCACCCATGATTTGGAGGTGCTCAAGGGCTGGGGTGTTTTGGTACCCAGGCTAGCCACTGCCTTCCTACAAGATGTGCATTGTCAAATATGAATGGCTCTCCTCTTCATCTCATTTTTTGCCACAGAAGCAGTACTACTTTTTGGCTATTTTCTTTATTATTTTACGGAGCAGAGATGCCCCATAATGAGCATGGTGACATCCACAGCTCTTCCTTTCTTTTTGTCCTTGATTATCTCCTTGTGGTGTTTAATTGTGAAAAGAAAACTCCAGATGATCAAGCCATACAGTAATTAAACCCACGTTAAAGAATAAATCAAAGTGTTTAACCCTATTTGAATGTGCTATTCTAAATTTCATGGGTCAAACTCTGTGTTAGGGAAAGAAACTTACTGTGTTTTTCTGAAGGAAATAATAAATTTTCAGGACTTTTGGGCTGCGTAAGAATAGCAGGCACGTGGATTGTGGATCACATATAGCAAGTAAATCTAGGAAAACATTTTCACCATGTTTTTGATGGTTCTGCTATCTACTAGATCTATTTTGATAAACTGTATTTAAAAATACATTTATCATAACTTGCTTATCAAGATGCATGTCACATGCATCGTGATGCTGATCAGCCTGAAATGGAGCAGTTTCTCAGTTGATAATCTGCTGTGCCATAAGAAGGGCAGGTTAGAAGTCACGACTCCAGGGATTAAATTGTGGTCCCTTTGAAATCGATAGGCATCTTGCCAACCACTTTGGATTCTGCTCTGTTTTGCTGTTTCACATGGATTCTGTTCTTGATCCTTATCAGTGACTTGCTGTGGGACTTCAGCAAGTCATTTAACTCTTCTGGTCTTTTATTTCTCCAGCAGTATTTCACAACCCTTTGTATTATTGTTGTGGTCTAACCCCAGCTGGCAACTAAGCACCACGCAACCACTTGCTTCTCTCCAGTTGGGATGGGGGAGAGAATCAAGAGAAAGTGAGAAAACTCGTGGGTTGAGATAAAGACAGTTTAACAGGTAAAGCAAAGCAAGGAATTAATTCCCCACTTCCCATGGGCAGGCAGGTGTTCAGCCATCTCCAGGAAAGCAGGGCTCTGTCATGTGTAACGGTGACTTGGGAAGACAAATGCCATCACTCCTAACGTCCACCCATTTCTCCTTCTTCCCCCAGATTTATATGCTGAGCATGACACTGTGTAGTATGGGATATCCCTTTGGTTAGTTTGGGTCAGCTGTCCCAGCTGTGTCCCCTCCCAACTCCCTGTGCACCCCCAGCCCACTCGCTGGTGGGGTGGTGTGAGAAGCAGAAAAGGCCTCGGCTCTGTGTAAGCACTGCTCAGCTGTAACTGAAACATCTCTGTGTTATCAGCGCTGTTTTCAGCACAAATCCAAAACATAGCCCCATGCTAGCTACTATGGAGAAAGTGAACTCTATCCCAGCCAAAACCAGCACGATTATGTATGACACAGTAAGACAAACATGTAAATACATTAGATATATGTGTAATATTAAAAACATTAAGATGATCAAACATTCCTCTGCAATTGCTCTTCTGACATACTGATTTCCTGTTCAAGTTTGTGGGTAGCAAAGGCCAAAGGTATTTCCTACATTGAGAAATATAATTTGTGTAGGAAAATATTTTCCACTCTGTGGGTAATTTTCTGAACTTTTCTTTCCACAGATTCTGTGGGCAAAACCCCTTTTGAGGTCAGCAGCAGGGCTGTGTGAGTAGAGCCGAAGGAATACATTTGGCACTTGGAGCACGACAGTGATGGAAAGGTGTGCAGACCAAGCTCTATAGCAGCGTGTTTTCTCCAACCTCATAGGGCACAGCAAGCAACACTGGTGCAGAGAAGAACAGCAGCCATGTTATTCCCTAGGAACTGCAAATCTCACTTACTTCTCCAGTTGCACTTCTTGCATCTCAGACAATCCATCATCTGCCTGCTGTGGAAAGGAGCATCCCTTTTCTCCTTCACACCATCTTCGGCTGCATGCCACACTGCTTCCCTGGCCGGGCACCTTGTGATCATGCCCTTGCTTGGTAAGTTGATTGGTGTGATGGAAAACAGAACCACCAAAACTGGTGTGAGGGTGGTGGAAAGCAGGACCATCCCAGTGGAGCGTGACATTAACTGTGGCATGAAATCATGCTCCCAGCATTATGGTAAAATTTAACCTCTCTTTTTTAAGGTACTTGTGCCTGAAATCAAAGGAACCTGAGCACTTGGATACCTTTCGCTACCCCTGTGCTGCTAAAGGCATCTGGCCCCAGGAGCAATCCCTTGTTCCCATGTGAAGCGGCTTGTGTCTGGCAAACAGCACCAGGGGACATCTCCAGGCCTCACATGGTCACCCTGATGAGCAAGTAAAATGTGCTATGCCCTGGCCATCCCAAGGGAGTGCTGCGCAGCTGATGCATAAATTCTTCGTCTCCGGAACAAGGTAGTCTTGGCCATCTTCTCTCTTAAGAATAGTAATTACGTCATGGTGTCCCCTGAAGTGTGCCTGAGCATTGTCTGGGAGATGCAACTGGGCCAGGGAGCCTGTTGGAAATTCAACAGTACGGGCAGTACTCAAGTTAGTGTCCTGGCCCTGTTTAGCTCCCTAGCATGCGTGTTTCCTTCATGAATCAAAACGATGTTAATTCATGGTACGTTTGCAGTTCAGAGTGCCTGAGTGCAGCATCATAGCCTGCCAGATGCTGGTTTGGTAGCATGCCATCGGGCTGTATGGCTTGTATGTCCTGGGATGTGGCAAGTGGGCATCCATGGAGCATTTTCAAGCTGCAAAGCCAGCTAGGGTAACGTTAGAAGATTAATATTGGAGGATGGAGCCCAATTTGTAGTGGTTTCTTTCACAGTTTCAGACTGTGGGATGATCATTGTCAGCTGGATTGAGCCAGCTTCTGATGCATTTATGCTGTGTGGGTGACAATGGGATCGAGGGACTGAGCTAGAAGATGACATCATTTGCAGCATAGGTGCCCCCAGCTTTGTGTTGGTGGGTCTTTCTGTGCTTTGAGATCCTGGAGCAGCGAGAGAGGGCTATGTAAGTGCAACGCAACAAGGCACGAGGGCAGCCGGACTGCTGGGGAAGCAGGCAGTGGGAGTTTGCTCTGTGTGCTCCTGTAAGGTCCCAGGGCTGCCCATGACCGTCTGCTTCCACATCTGACCTCTTTGGCTCTTTGTTCAAACTGAGCGAGAGCAGCAGCGGTGCCCCTCTCTCTGCCAGGCCCCACAGGTGCTGCTCCGCGACCCGGACCGGAGAAAGAAGTGCACGTTTACGGAAAGTCCTTTTCCCTCCCTTTCCTTTCCCTTTTAAGGCTCTTGGCCAAGCTGTGTGATTCTTATCTCATCTCTGCAGAGCCTTTAAATGAGGTCATTCAGGAAGTTTAATTAATCCTGTACAATTGTCGCTACATCCTCGGCTGCGCATTGTACTAGGGCCCAGCTCGCTACCACAATGCATCTTACGACAGCTGAACATCTGTTTAGAAACTGATTGCCAAGAAGAAGTACTTGCTAAGCCTAGTTTTCCCTCCGGCTGTATGTATGTAGTTCAACACAATATTGTATAACACTGTTAAGAGAAAAAACAGAAATTCCCCCTTCTCTCGAGATCAACTGGCAAAGCAAACTAAATTTATCTGGGAAATGCTGGTTTTGAAATATCAGTGGCAAAAAAGCGGGCTGACCTATGTGTGTCCTGTTCGGCTTATTTCCCAGACTGGCACCATCTGGGGCGCTGGGCTGTGAAATGACACCGCAGGACATGAGACTTGGGATGCTGGGGCTGGTTCAGTGGGGGCTTCAGTCCCCAACCACTGCTGCTCCCTTGCCTCAGCCCTGGGACCCTGCATGTCCCCAGGAGAGTGCACTCTTCCATTCCTTACCCTCTTGGACTGCAGTGAAGGAGGATGTGTTTCTGCTGCTCCTGAGAGTGGGGAATGTTACACACATGTGTACACACATACGCATACATAGGCACAGATACAGTCTTAGTTCTTCCCAGCCTCTCAGGACAGTCTTTAAAAAATGATGCTCTGGAAGAGGAAGAAAAGAAGAAAAAGAATGCTAATGAAGGGGGGAATTGCAAGTCTTTTTCAGGGGAGAAAGAGAACGACAGCTGCTGGGAGAGGAAGGGAGCGGTGCGTGTGGGCACCAGCAGATATATGGGGCAAGTAGCGCCCAAGGCCATAGGGGCAGAGTAAAAATGATGGAACATGTAGAAGGCACAGTGTTAGGATGAACCTTTATCTGACAGAATAGTAAAATATCCTTGGAGCCTTTTAATCTGTCACTTCTTTTATTTGTTCCTATCCCTCTCTGAGTTTTATCCAAACACCTTAGTGGTACAAGAATACAGAGAAGCAGAGGATAAAATCCTACAAGAAGTTGCTCTTTGTAATGGTAGGCAAACACTGGGACCTGGAATGGCACAGCTCATCTTTCNTCGCCCCCAGCCCCGCACCCCCAGCCCCACTGCCCCCCAGGCCCTCGCTGGCGCGGCAGAGGCTGCAGCTTGCCTAGGAGTGATCTGACATGAAAACTCTCTAATTTGGCATTTGTGATGAATGATGGATGGAGAGAGTTAACGTAGTAAAATAAAGACTTTTTGAGTCTCCTGAAGTAATAATCCATGCTTCCAATTTCCCGAATGGTCCCGCCTTTTGCTTCAGTAATGAAATCTATTTTTCATAGTTTGGCCTTTTTTGAGTTATCTGATTGGTTTCACTCTTTGCATTTGTTCAAGGGGAAAAAAACCCCCAAACTATATTGCTTTCTTTGAGGCTTTGCAGAGTGATTATGCAGTAAGATGGACAGAGAGGTGTATTTATATGCAGCTAGAGCCTTCAGGATTGTTAATCCCTGGGATATTCAGATTTAACTCCATACAGGGCCAATCTTTTATTCTGGAACCAGCAACATCGGTTTATCTTCAAATAAGTTCCTCTTTCTCCAACATCAGATTGTCCTTTCTTGGCGTTATTAAAGCATAGAATTTAAAATTAGTAACATATACTAATTAATTTTCTTAATTTATCAATTGTCTTGCAAATACAGGCAAGCTCTAAGCAGTTAACAGTTGACATAACCTGCAGTATATGAAGGTATCACCTATAATTATGATGAGATAATATATATAATTGTGTCATCTCTGAAGAACTGAGATCTGTACTGACTTCACACGCAGAAAGATGTCTGCCACATGTTGTCTGAAAAGACACCAGGGGCTGATCTTTCCAAACGTTGTCCATGTGGAGATGTGAAATGGGTGGCTCAGGCAGTGTCCTTCTTAGACGAATCGCACAACTGGTCTCACCGCAGTGTAGAGTGTGGCCAGGGACCGCTACTGGGGACACGACGTTTGCTGGCAGGAGGTGTCTGTTTACATCCTTCCAGCACCTCTCTGGAGGACAAAACCAAACCCAAAGCCCATCGTCCCTCTAGGGATGCCTCACTTGTTTTGGACTTTAGGCATCCTGCTGTATAAGGTGTACTGGAGAGCTTTACACTCAGCTGTTTGTCTAAGAAACATGCGAAGCCCAACTGAAAGGAGGGTATAAATACCAAGGAGAACTAGAGGTGATATTTGACGCTATCTTTCTACGAGGATTTATATTTATTGATAGCTTTCTAGCCAGTGTTTTCCTGCCTCAACACAATCCTCTCAAGTACACTTACGGGACTGCATGGGCTGCATCTTGGAGAGTTTATCCATCTTATCTTTTGACATTGGCGCAGATGTGTCTAACTCCGATTTTCGTGCAGAACTGTTAGGAGCCCATGTAGTCTGGGTGTGCGTCTTTCATAGCGGAATAACTCCCCTGTTGCCCATATCTCTATTCTGTAGTAATTCTGCCATTTTCGTGTTTTGTGTGTCTCGGAGCTGCCTGAGCTTGCTTACCTCTCAGAGCATCTTGTACTGTTTTATGGCTTGTGTGGAAACCGTAAGCAATGGAGAACTGCTTTCTGTGAGTGTAATATACCTCTCATTTGTATAAGAAAAGCTTGTTTTATCTGCTTTGGGATAGTATTTAAAGTCAGGAGGAGATGGCAGATGGTAAAAGCAGCGTTTTTAAAGTTTAAAGGCCAGTTTGTGTCCTGATCTTACACTTTGCCTTTATTCAGATCTCACAGTTGAAGCTAAAGGGGATTGTACTGGCACAGCCAAATACAGAATATGCCGTGCTACCTCTGAAATAAATAACAGCTGGCACTGATATATACAACACCATGTTTCTTCAAAGGGCTTACCATATATGAACTAATTAATCCGATAGTGCTTTTATTTAATGAGGTCTGAGTACCAGCATGCTCACTGAAGAACTATATTATCTAAGCACTGTTCTCTGAAGAATACTGCCTTTTGTTTTAAGTGCCACACACAATAGTATTTATTGATTACTGTTTTTCTCCTACAGTGCCGTAGGGTTTTCACGTAGCAACGTGCTGGAGAACCAGCTTTACCTTGCCTTTTGTTAGGTGCCATGACCGCAGTTTGCTAGTACTTGACATTTCCATTTAAATGGGGTTTAAAACTCCATGAATTCTCGCAGAAATGGAAAAAAGAAAGAAGTAACTAAGAAAGCCATCAGTCCTAGGAAAAGGTCTCCTCTCTGTTTGCTGCAGTATGTTGAGTATTTTAGCACAGTGGCTTGTATGCTTGAAATACAGCTAGATTTAGCCAAAGTTTTGCTCCAGGCTGAATCTTTTGTCCTTCCTAGGTGCTAGACATGTCTAGGCCTGCGAGGTTTGTTCCTCTCCCCAGCACACAACCCTCGCTTGGCACGGAGAACAACCCCCCAGGCTGCCTGCAGCACTTCGGGGCTCTGCAACCTTATCGACCGGCCGATTGCTGGCGTCTCAACAACCCTTGGTCCTGGCGAGAACGATGCAGCTATCAAGGGGGGAAATGGCCGCAGCCCATGGTGGGGTGCCTGCCAGTGTCTGTCTGACCTCGGGGCCGGCTTCACATCCTGCTCTGGGCGATGGTTTCAGTTGGGTGGGGGGCCGATGCACCGTACACAGCAGGAAAGGCGGCTCAGTAGGCATCCGTTTTTACGGATCACTCAGATTCGCGTTTTTATCTGGGTGTGCAGAGCTGCAGCTATCGGCCATGGCTTCCAAATAACTTGGGAACAAGATAGATTGGAGTCTTTCACCAGACAAGTTAAATTATGCATCAGATCGGTTGGGATTCCACTCATTTAACAGTGAAGGTTTGGTTTATAGGGTTGTAGTGCCACTGGCACACCTCGTGATTTATAGTTATAAAAGACCACTGAACTGCTAAGCTTTTTAAAAGCTTTATAAATGTGTAATATGGGGAAGATTGATTAAAATATGCTTCTAGATGCAAGTGGCATCACATTCTCTGATTGTGTATTGGCTAGTTATAGTTTATTTCTCCTAGCCTCTCATATCACGAATTCTCTAGCAGGCTTCTTTCTGGTATATCAAATATATTATCAGGTATTTTGGCTTGAGCGGTTGGTGGGGGTTTTTTATGTGATGGTTTTAGTGTCTAAGTGCCTCAGCACCACTGTTTACAGGATGCAACAGGTCCCACTTTCTGTCCCTAATCCCTACTCCATTTTGCTTTTTGTACTGACTAAAGGTGGCCAGTTAATAGCCAACTGCTTTTTGCTTACCTGTATCATACTTACTGCTCCTGATCTGCTTACCTTACTAGCCCTGAACTGCACCACTGTCAGATTCCCTAAACTGCTCTTCATATGTTCTCAAGGCCATAACTCAAAGAAAGCTGAGACAAGGAGAGAAAAAGGATTTCAGTCCATTTGCCTCTTCTCTGAATAGTCCAGTTTGGGGGGTGCGTGTGACAGGAGCACATCCATTGATCAAAGGTGTCAGTGCTGGTCCCCCCGCCCCTCCACTGTACCAAATTTTCCTCTTTACTCTAAAGCAGGGTTAGTCTGGTTCTTCTAATGAATGTCCCCAGTCATTCACCTGGGCCTTCACATTGCCCACAAGGCTTAAAGCACATTTTCCTCTCTGCACACCTGGATCACAGCACCTGGTTAAGTTTCCTCTGGAAACAACCTAGTCCATGCCCACTAAAGCCCCCCAAAACACCACTGAAATGCCCTGCGTGAGGATGAGCGTGGGGCTGCGTGGATGCTCTGTGCTATGACTGCAGCCCAAAACACAGATGTGCAGATCCAGCCAAGGGAGCCTAAATGATATGGGGTTTATGCTAAATACAAGTGGTGCTTTTTGTGAGGCTGAGGATAAAACTGACCTGAAATCGCCAACCCATTTCTGCTGGACTAGTGTCCGCGTATCCCAGCTGGCGAGGCTGCAGTTTCCCTTCTTGTAAAGTCTTCCTTCTTGAGTACGAAGCACATATGTTAGGAATAGGGGATTTCTAAATGAATATTTGAAGAGAAACCAGGGGAGCTGGAGGAAGCTCTGAGCTGGCTTCTGGCATGATTGGAGAGCTGTGACTCCTGCTTCTTCAAACCATGGGGACAGCCCCTGACCGCAGGGCAGCATTTCCCTGTGGACACACCTTTTTCCCTTTCCTCCTTTGCAGGACGGTGTTCTGGGTACAGAAATTGCCTAACCTGCTTAGCAGAAATGTAGCAGCTTCTCTGCCACCAGGGACTGTGGGTCCTTCATCATGTCTGTGTTGGTGGCCTTGAAAAGTCTGAAGACAGCCCTGGTCTTACACTTCATGACGGAGACCTGACCCGCCCTGGGAAGGAAATAATCATACTGTCTGTTCTGCCCTTGTCCGGTTTGGAGCCAAAGATGTCACTTCACCACAAAAGCCCAGAGGAAGAGGAAGGAGGAATGACCTCACCCAGCTGCAGCAGAGAGCACAAAGGGGATGAAACCATTGCTGACGATCTCAGCTGCTCTGGGAACTTCCCTTCCCTGGCCTTTCTGAAAGTGTCATCAGTATCTCCAACCAAGCAAGCAATCTTCTGTCTGACACCTCCTGTCTGCGTCCACTCACCCGCCCAGTCTGATCCAGTTCTCGTTCTCCCGGTGCAGCCTTCCCTCAGCGGTGGGACACCTGGACCTGTGCAATGCACCTCCCAGGCTCCCTCCCCACCGCTCCTCTTCATGTCCTGGCACCAGCCACCTTTGCTTCTTTCCTCCATGCGCACCAGTCTCTGCTGCACCTGCTGGAGTCCTGCCCAAGTACGTTTGAGGGCCTCTCCTTGGGTAGCAGCCTTGGATATGACCATCTTGGGCAAGCCATGAGTCTGCCCACCTGTTTTTCACTGGAAGGAGGAAGCTATCTTGGGGAAGGGCTGGTATAACACGGTCTATATCGCACATATGTTACTGGATATAAGACAATTCCCAAAGAATCCAGATGTTCTATGCCTTTTTTTTAAAATGACTACTAAGTAATGAATGAAAACTAGGCTTATACCATTCAGGTTTTAAGAATTTCCAATTTCCTTTGATGTAGGCAAGAAAACTGTAAAGGCTTGGTTTTGGCAAAAATATCAGAATAATGCATTCTACATTCAAAAGAACTGGAAAAAACTAATAGGTGAGCTACAGACTATGTGTATACACACTTATATATATACTATGTGTATTCACATACATATACAGCTACAGTATGTGCTTTAGTCATGAAGGAGAGCATCCCTTTGGATGTTTGCCTATTTTATGCTCATGGATTTCCCTGTTTTCTTGATTCTGTTAACCTCCCAAGGTGTGTGAATGTTGGCAGGCTATCAGGTGTCTAAATACCAGATGAGATCAGTTTTAACTGGGGAAACTAGGAGTGGGAAGTGAAATTACTTTTTTTTTTTTTTTACAATAGTGAAAAGGCTTGGGCATTATTTTACTGAAACTAATTACCTTAGCTAGTTAGACACTGGTTTCAGTTTGTCCTGCTTGTGCATTAGTCATCTGATGGGAGTAAGAGCAGAGAGATGAAAGACTTAGCAAACTTTTTTATAGTATCTCAATTGGCTTGTCTTTAACACACAGTGTGCAAAAGTATGATGGAGAAGTATGGTCAGTGATGTAAGACTCACCAGTCATTTGCAAATTGCAGTTACTAAATCTTTGGTAGTAGAGGGTTTGACTGCAGTAAATACTAAGATAAATTCGGGTACAGCTTCCAAGATACTTTTATGCTGTGAGATCCGCTACCGCAACATGTAATGTTACAGCTAGGTTTCTTTCTTTTTTCTCTTCCTTCATCCCTTCCTTAGTGCAGAGGAACATTCTTTTTGAAGTCTTAGGACATGGTGCTTCAAAGCAAAATTATAACCTTAAACATAAAGTTCCTGCAACTTGAATATCTCTGTCTTCTCAAGGTGATGACATCTAATGCTATCATCACTAAAAAGGTGATAAAATATAATAATGAGCTGTCAGTCTCATCTGCTTTTTTAGAGGAGTGATGAGATAAATTGCAGAGTGAAGCAGTTAAAAGTTGGAGTAAAAATACATTTATTACATTTTTTGAAATCAATGCATGTTTCAGAAATGTTCAGTAATAGGCAGCATGCTTTGGACAGATTTCTAAACCTACCGAACTGGAATTTAAGTGTGAATATGCATGTATCAAGCTCCAATAGGTGTCTGTAATATCTAAAAAGGAATTTGTGATGTTTGAGGATGAGCATTACCAAAACCCCTAATCTGTATTTTCCCAAACACTGATCTGGACCCTCTGTGTGGTTTAGTCCAGCATCAGGAGAGGCTTCATCCTCTCCTAAGAGGTGGTGGAGGAAGATGGAACAAGTATTGTAATGCTTTAATTCGTCAGCAGAGTGCTTACAAAAATGTTTGGAGATAAGAATCCTTTTCTAAGCTAAACCTATTGCTGTCAATAAGTGCTTTGAGGCTGCTGTTTCACCATTTTGATTTCCATTCCAGTTTTTCCATTTAGATTACGTCAAACGATGAAATTTTATATGGCCTTTCTCCTGGCCATTTCTATCTCTCCTTCAACTCCCCTAACCTACACGTAAGAATAGATATACTGGACACCAGAAAGCTTGCACTTTGCTTCCAATTTAATTTAATCCTATACTTAATGATGTTGAAAATTCACAGAACCTCTAGAGATCGCTTGGGTTCCAGGCTCTACATTTACAGTTTGCATGAAGGTGAAATTGCATGGGAAGTATCTAGGAAAATGATATATTTTCTCTGCCTTAGAAAATACCTTCCTCTGATAGCTGCAGAATCCCTGATTAGTCTTTGTCTTTCACATCCTTTTTTAGGGATGTTATCTGTGCCTGGGCTGTGTATTTGTAGCAAGATCCAGTGAGTGATTTATTTCCTACTGACTGTCAAAGAGGAAGGATTATATCAAGATGCTGATTGCTGAACTGTCCTGATTGCCTCATTACTGGCATTTTGGAGAGGAAGCCTGGGTACTGGTAGCCTCAGGATTGACAGTCTCTAAACGTGCTGAAAAGGACAGGGGGGGAGAGGGATTTTCTTGGCAGCATGACACGAATTGGGCAGTTACTCTGACAAACTACTGTTGAAGGTGAGTTTGCAATATCTGAAGGGTCCGTGTCCTGAACGTGCTCCCAGCTCTGTCCTCAGACCAAGCTGCGTGGTGCTGGTGAAAGGCTTGGAGGAGATGCAAAGCAGAAAGCTCCCTTGCAAGTTCTGCTCTCTCCAGCCAACTGCGTCCCTACAGTTTTTTTGCCAGCTTGGTGGCTGTGGGCACGGTATTATAACTCAGGAGACCACAGTGGAAGGTTCAGATTGCGATAGTCTCCATGGTGGTGTTTACGGCTGCTGAGCCTTTGGGTGCTGCAAAACATCTCTGGAGGCCAAAGTGTCCCTGTTACCCAGGAAAAGGTTACCTGTGTAGGAGGCATGGCTGGAGCCCTGCTGCAATACTGCAGGTAGGGGGAGGGAATGGTTTTGTGGGGCCCGAGGACTGTGCCAGCACAAATTGTGCCCACTGAAGGATAAGGAGAGCTTCTTTGGTTATTACCAGCCTGGAAGAGTGCATGGGGCATTACACCTGCCATCTGCTGAACCTGGGAATCTCTATTCAATCAGCTCTGTGCTCACGCGCCAATGGCTTAAAATCTGTTTCCCCACGTAGGGCTGAGTTTCTCCTCAGCATGCATGGTTTGGAAGTAAAAAAGCAGCTAGACACTAATTTTATTCTTTGCTTTTATGTAAATTAACTGCACAAATTTGTGGATGCTCTCCAGGGCTAAATTTTTGAGCTAAACCCAGCCAGTTTGGGGGACCAGGGAATGTGTGGGCAGGACTAAGTGTGGGGTCAGAAAGCAAGGTCTGCTTCTCAGGTCTGGGGAGGTGGGAGAAGAGCTAACGAGCATCATGATGGTGGAATGGTTCCCACGATATGGGCAGCCATGGAGGGAAGAGGAGCCTGCTGGGCTTTTGATATCTATTTTGGGAACTGGCTGTAATTTTAACCGCCTTCGCAGCCCAGGCTCCTGTCTTGAACGATCTGTTCCTTCACAACAGGAGGAAGGGATTGCTCTGCCTGCTATAAAAAAAAAAAAAAAATCTGTGGCAAAGTTTTTCGGAGATAGCGTTTTGATTAGTGACAACCACAGTGGATGAATTGGTTTAAAAATGAAAGTGGCAGGTGTAGGTGTTATTACTTCTTCCTTTTCTTTGATATGAAGATATTTAGATGTACATCTCATACTGACCTGGGGTTGTTCAGACGAGGGTTACTAATGTAGTGCTGTCTCTTTTAAGTCTAGCAGTACCTGTAGTGACACAACTGTGGCTCAGCATCAGCATTCCCTCTCTAAACATGCCTGTTTTCAGGCATTTATGTAACTGCTGCTGGCATTTCCTACTGACTGGTTGATGCTTGTCAGATCTATTGAAACCATTTCAGCAAATCAGGAGAAAAAATGTTTTCTGTTGCCTAGAATGGAAGTTTGTTGTGGTTTTTATTTTTTTTATTTATTATTATTTTTTTTTAAAAGAGGAAAACTGAGAATGGTTATCATTGAAGAGGTTGCCCAGAGAAGCTGTGGAATCTGTCACTGAAGGTTTTTGCAACCTGACTGGGCAAAGCTATAAGAAACCTCACCAGGAGGCTGTCTAGGTGCCTCCCAAGGTCCCTTCCAGCCTCAGTGGTTCTGTGATTTCACAAACTGTGAACCTTGGCAATGTGATGGCAATGTGCTTTTGAAAACTTGTATTAAAAATACAGCACTGGGGATGATAATGCCAGGTCAAGATTGGCAGTATGTCAAATGCTTTAGGTGAGATGCAATATTTATTTGCAACCTCCACACCATGATGAAAGGAGCTGGTTTTTGATAGCAGTGCTGTACATCTGACAAAGAAATCCCACCACGTTGTTTACTGTGAGTAGATAGTGCATGTGTACATTGCAGTACATCTCTACAATACATATTCATAAAGAATGCTCTTAGTAACGTCCACCAGGACAGGAGTAAGTAGTGTGGAGGAAAACCTCATGTTTCTCTGTGCCCACATTCCCATCGCAAGGTATCCCACTGGCTTCTTGGCTCCGGCCTCTTTGGAAAGGTGCCATCTTTCTAGGGGTGGCTGCCACTTGTTAGTGATTGCTACTGGAATGCTTGTTTTCCAAGCACCCCTGCAACCAAGATTTCATTTTCATGCATGTTCCTGCCGTGCCTGCCTACAATTAAAGCTGAGCAGCCAGTTAGAGCATCAACAAAAGTCTGTGAATGCCACTGTTACAATATTCAGTTGCCTGCATGAAACAGAACAATTGTTTTGAATGCATAAATCTTCTCCTGTGGTTTACTTGACGCAGTGTCAGTATTAGCTCAGTTCTGCTGTTGTCACCTTCTAACATGATTCTGTACCTTGTGAAATTATGCAGTCAGGTCCGCAGAGTATGGCCTCAGCAGCAGGGATTTGCAAGACCGGGTCCAAATTAAACTGTAAAAATTCTCTTCCATTTCTTCACTTCTCTCAAATGCCTTTCCCACCATTGCTGCTTCTTGTGTGTACCTTTGCTAAGAGAGACAGTGTACTCTTCCATATTGTGCTGTTCTAATATTTCTTTATTCTATTCTGGTTCTTACGCCACCCACATCAGTATGGTGTCTAACTATCACATACAGATTTGAGGGGAAAGATTGGAGGAAAAAAAAAAAGAGGAAAAACAGCCCTGCTAATTAATATTCCTCTAGTGATGGAAGGGAGAGAAATTGTTCTGTTAGCATTTAATTTTTGAAAAGCACTCAGTGTAAAGGTTTTGGGAGGAACTTTCTAAATACTTTGCCTAATAAAGCAGCAATTATGTGAAGATGAGAATAGACAATGATTGCAGAGACAATGGAATGTGATTTCTGAGGAGAAAAAAAAAACAACAACCCACAACTGTGCAAACTCAAGTCCTCTAATGTCAAAGAGAGAATGGCATCAATGCAGCATTGATAAACTACACTCAAGGAAAGTAAAATACTAGGTAATGGCCATCTGCCAGTCACCGTAGATTAAAAGATACCTTTTTGTTGTCTTTTGAAGTTGGAACAGAGACACATATGTTTTACTGAACAAGATTATAGGAAAGGACATTCCAGATAGTGAGGCCTTAATCTGGTAGACATGGAAATCAAAAGATACATGGGGGGGCTATCCATCTATCTGCCTACATGTATGGTTGTTATTTCTCAGCTGGGCAGTTGGAGTTTGGGGTAAGCTAGCATGAGAAGGTGAGAATGGAGGATGACTGCAGGAAGCAGCTATGGCATGCAGCTTCCCAAAGTTACGTGGTGGTTCTTTGTTAATTTTCCGAGAAGGAAATGAGATTTCAGTGATTGGGCAGGAGCTAATAACTATGTAGACAAGATTAAAACAAATTGTAATTCAAGATAGTCAGTGCCATTTCTAATGGCTTTTCTGTGTCTTATTGTAATATTCCAAACAAACATAGACCGAGAAAGAAAGGGAAAACAGCTTTTCTCTCATTACAAACTCCTACAATTATCAAGAAGCAAAACAAATCCGTCGTTTCAGTTGCACCTAGAAAGCATGAATGAACTTTGGTCTTAGCTCTGTACTTCAGTACAAGCCTTCACAAGAACATCCAGTGCTGGTACACTTTACCATTTACTTCTGAACAGAGAGAAACAAGCTGAAATAAAATAGGATAGAGAATGTACAAAGATAGCACAGGCAGAAATGTAGCGTACTGCAACATGATGTTGAAAATATTTTTATCATAGCTGTACATCTAGTTCTCAAAAAAGACCAAATCAAACTAGTGCATTTTTTTCCTTAAATTTGTATTTTAAAAAACTTACTAGATCCAATGACTTCTGGTTCAGACAGAAGAAACTGGAAGAGAAAAAAACAGCATACATAAAAGAATATGGGGTATTACCTTTTCAGTTTTAATAAACTCCCTGGCAGCTTCAAGAAGCAATGATGAAAAATTACTCTAAGCGCAATTTATATCTCATATCTGATGCCAGGTAAAAACAAAGCAACAACTGAGACACTAAAATGTGCTAGGTTAAAGTATAAGGAAATGAGGGCTTTTCCCCGCTCTACCCATGAGTCTATAATTGGAGTGTGTTACCTAAATAACACAATGAAGGGTGCATTAGAGTATTTATAAAACTGAAAAACATGTAGGGAAGGATTCTACACTGGAAGTGTAGAGTAAAGCAAGGTCTGACTGAACAGAGCCAGGCTTGCCTGCACAGAGATAAAAACAAATATTTGGGCGATGGTACTGCAGCTTTTGTATTATTAAACATACCTACCGTTTAGGAAAAAAAAAAAAATCTCTCTTCCATGTTGGAGGAGTCTGTTCTTCCTAGGGAATCCAGCTGAGTTTACTTCAATGCCTTCCTTGAATCCTGTTAGGGTAGATTTTTTTTGTTACTGTTGTCTGCAGCGAGCATGGGACATAATGTTGTGGAGATGGTAGATATATCCTTTGAAGCCTCCTTTTTTGTTGTTTTTGGGCTTGAGGGGGTTTCTTTGAAGGCCGGTGCTAATACGCCTGTGAGCACGCACCCTTGTGAGCTGCATTGATCTGAGTTAGTCTTGCCTGGGCTATATGAATGTCAACAACTTAAGAATGAAGTAATTCTTTCAACTCTCAGATGTCTGCACAAGGGTGAGGAACTGCAGAGATGCCTCCTATGGCACAGAGGATATTGTGCAAGAGGGAGGATTTGGGGAAACAAGGTAATACTTGTATATCCTCTGCCTGGTGGTTAGTAGGGGGGACTTGTGCAAACAGAAGGGGCTGGAGAGAAGTAAGAGAGCTGCATAAGAATGGAGCATGCCTGACGTCAGACAATCCACTTCCCTGTGGCTGGGCAAACTGGTGCATGTCCATGAACTATCTCATGTCAAAATCCCTGTGCGTCCTCGAGCCCTGTGATGAGCGTGCTGGAGGGCTGAGGGAACGCTGGGAGGCATTTATCTGAGGAAGGCAGTTGAACCTTCCCAGGGGCAATTCCACGTGCTCCTTGAGGGAGAGTGCTGCCGTTCAGCTGGGTCCCTGGACAACCCAGGGATGCTGACCTTGGCTACCCTTGCTGGCTTACTGCCCACCTTGCCTTGAGATTTGGATTGCTTAACTATCCCCATGCTACCACGTGCCTGCTGCAGGATGGGTGATATTGCAGGTCGAGCAACGTAGCGTGGTCATAATAGCTATGCAGGGACTACGTGTAGTGGCCTTATGGATGTCGAGCTACATGTTTTCTACCCTTACAGGACTGTAGGGACCTTCAGGTCTTGTGATCCATGAGGAGACAGCATACAGGCACTAACACCAATTTTCTTTCCCTTCTGCAGTTCATCCACCCCATATCCAGCCCAAATACCAGGTGCAGCAGGGAGCACTCTGCCTGAACTGCAGAATTATTTCCTTCTGCCATTAAAAGAAATTTTAATGCACAGCAAGCTCCATTGAAGTGCAAGTGAAGAGCCCATTTCATAAAAGATTTAGGCATGGTCTCGGTGCATACTTTTGATTTGTACAGCAGGGAGCTTGCACTTGGGAAGAAAAAGGGTTGGGGGGAGGACTGGGCTTTAAATGACAGCTTTTTTTCTCATTTTGCATTCAAAAGCCCAAATATATTTTCTCTCTCTCTCTCTAGTCTTGATTTATGACCTTATAAAAATGAGATAGAATCAGCCCAGAAAGAAACAAAGGTTAGGTCTTCCCAGCGCCTGAAGCCTTTGTGTAAGTCCCTGAAGAACAGCTGTGCAAATTACATTTGCTGCTATCAGATAAAGTGGAGACCGAGAGCAGTTTTTCTAGCAGGATCTGGACAAGATTCCATTTTATTTTGTCATTTTGAATGCAGGTTTGATTTTGTTTGCTGGTAATCACAGCCTTTAATGTTACCTTTCTAAAAATGGCTATTGCAGGAGAACTCGCATCAATATGATATCGGTACAGGCAGAGGGAGAAACATCCTGTTTATGTGAATGTCCCTAACAAAAGGAGTCAAGATCTAAACAGATAGAAGAGAATGCCAGTAACCATGAAACAAGCTATGTGCCAGATGTTAGTCATGTTGCTTGGAGCACTACTAGAAGTTGATCAGATATTATGTTGATGAGTGCAGCTTATGAACCTGTAGAGAAGGAAAGCAATAGTTGTCATTTGCATGATTAAAGGCTTGTGTAGTACTTCTACATTAAATCACAATAATTTCCTTTTACCTGATTGTATGAATTAAAAGGTTACATTTTAAGGCATTCACTTTCCTTTCTTTACAAATTCATATAAAGCATGTTGCAGTAGAATATAGTTTTATTTTACAGATGAAGAGAGCCACAGAATCACAAAAAATCTAGGTTCAAAGGGACTTATGGAGGTTATCTGGTCAGAGCCGCAGCTCAGAGCAGGGCCAGGTTCAAAGTTACATCAGGTTGCTCAGAGCCTTGTCAAGTTAATTTTGAGTATCTCTATGGAGACCACTTTTTTTTTTCTGGGACAACCTCTTTCATTGCTTAACCATCTTCACAGAGCAATTTCTTCCCTTCCATTTGGCCAGAATTCCCCTTGATGAAACTTGTGTCTGTTTCCTCTCGTCTCTTCACTGTGCACCTCTAAAAAGAATCTGGCTCCATCTTCTCTGCAACCCCCTAAAGGCCCTGGCAGGCTGCTGTTTGGTCCCCCTGAAGCCGTCTCTTTTCCAGGCTGAACAAGCCCAGTTCCTTCAGCCTTGCCTTGCTGGGCAAGCGCTCCAGCCCCACCCGTCTTGGTGGCCCTCTCCTCAGTTCTCCTCAGTTTTTTGATCTCACTTCTGTACTGGGGCGTGTATAACTAGACACAGTGGCTTTCCAGACACCAGGGAGAAAAACTGATTCCTTCCACAGGATGACTATATTGGTTTGATCTGTGCATTGGCTGAGGCTGCACTCTGTCCCACCATCTGGGTTGCTGCTGCTGATGTTTAACAGTGCCAGCACTGGTATCACCATTCATCACTGGACACTAATTTTACTAACTGTTGAATGTTGTCTTTTGAACCGAATGGTCCAGCTTCTCATCTGTCTTGTATTAGTTATTTCTGACCTATGCGTAAATTCTACAACTGCTTCTCTCTTGTGATGGAGATAACTTGGAGCAGAATAGTCAGGACTTGCAGAATTTAACCAGCTGTCTGAAATAAAATAAAATTCTGATTATTCAGCTTGCTTTCCATTTTGACACTCTTTGCTGTGTTTCTCAAAGACTAAAAGTTTCTTGTTCTTATTTAAATCTCCTTTGGGTTTCCAGATATCTTTGAGGAAGTGGAGTGTGGGAAAGACTAAGGCCCAAAGTGAAGAGACTGAAGCCAAGACCAGCAAAGTATGGATTTGTACAGGGATAAGACCTATATTGTCACAAACACATTTGTAGCTAGCAGATGCTGTAAACACTCTTATTACTCTACATAGTTTCACTGTTTGACTCAGGAAGGAGATATTTTCCCTGCAGCACTACATCCTTTTTTTTTTTTTCTCCCAAATCAAAAATTTTCCACAGAAGCCTTTGGATTTCACTAAAACTTTTGATTAGATTGAAAAGAATCACCTGACTTTGTTTTATCAATATTAGGCAGATTGTTCAATAGTATCAAATAACTTCATTAAATGAGTAAGTAGCATTGTTTTGGATTGTATTAAAGGATGCTAGGAACAGTAGCAGCATTATTGTAATATAAAATCACAGTGTATCTGTTTGATAAACAGGTTGTGTAGCCAAAATGAAACAATTTTATACTATGAGCCCAAAATTTAAAAAGCAGTGTTTCATGGGAGCTTTTGAAATGTCAGTTTTCTGTTTCAGGTAGCTTTATAACTTTCAGAAACTCCTGAGACCTGAGGTGAACTGCATGTTTCCAAGAGTCACAATTCATGATATGGTGAGATTTCAATGTTTTGACCAGCCCAAGGTGGTGGAGATGTCTCATGCCTCATTGCTCGATGCAGCATTGACGGGTAGTTCTTGATCCCTGTTTTTTTTTCTGTACCATAACCTGATAATAATGAATGACTCTTCTGACTGTTGCATGTAACAGTGGAAGCTTCAGAGCTATACCAAGGTCACAGTTAAGCCTGTCCTAATCTGTGGTGAGGACTGTAAGTTGTAATAGCCACATTGCATCCTATTGACTGAGAGTGCGGGCACCTTCATGGTGGTTTAAACTGACACGTTTTACTTTGCAACCGAGGCATGCCGAGAACATGCACATGGTCAATTATTGTGATTCAGCTGATGGATGGCCTGTGCCACGGGAACTCAGTTGTTTTTAACCTAGTGTCTCTATCCATACTATTTTTATGTAAAGCCTTGCACTGGACAGCCTTTTTTTTTTTTAAAAAAAAATAATGTTTATAATGGAGATTTATTGATACCAATGATACAATCCAGACTGATGCACACATAAAAGGCAAGGTATTTATATATTCCATAGACAGTTTACAGGGGCAGTAGCGGCTAGACTGCTCAAGGATTTAGAGATACCATAGCAAAAGATCCTTTCTTAATACCATTGCAAACATGTATAGAGATGCACATAGGGAGTTTACACAAAGGGACATGCAAAAACAAAAAGTTGAGTAAGAGTAAATAAAATTTAACACACTTTCAAGGTGCATATGTTGTGTGAGTGCATCTGTGCCTTATCAGTGTGCTCATTGCACATTTCTCTCAGAAACTTCATCCTCAAGCAAATGTAAGGTGACATTGTAGCACGGCATGCTTTTCTAAATGCCTGTCAATGGGGGGTTAGATTTTAACTCTTCTCTCTATTGAGACTCTCTTGAATACCAAACGGTTTCTGGCTGGGCTGTGTAAAAGATGCGTAAGGAAAGTCAGATTCATGATGGTGATTCATTTGTAAAACTTCAGGCAAGGGAAACAACAACCTGTAAAGAATTTCCAGCAAGAAAGTGTATATGAAGGGGTTAGAAAACTATTTCCTGTATCTACCAAAGCCTTCTGCGTGGCTGAGTGTAAAAACTGCAGCAGTCACCCTGCACTGACTCCCATGCTGGTGTTTTACTACGGCCCCTGTGTTCGCTAAACCAGGCAAATGCAGAATGCTGTGGACTGGGTTTTTGAAAGCCAGGATGTAGAATTCAGTCTTTCAGAAAGCAAACCACCATCAACAAAAGACAGTGATTGTGCTTTACGCCACCTGGGAGCAGAGAGAGAACATATGCTCAATCATTCAGAAAGCCGAGGCAGCCCCACATGGTTCTGCTCCTGATTTTGTCAGTGAGATGTGAAACTGAAACAGTCGTGTTGTCATTGGCACAGAGGAAAAGCAAGTAGTCTACCCGTGATGACCCTGAGGGCCAGCTCTGCTCCTGATATAGTTCTGTCCAGGTTGTTGTTTCTTCTCCTGAGCCTCATGCTGGAATAAAACGGGAGAATGACGAGCATGGGGGGCGAGCGGACACAGTCACTGCCAGCAACGTGGGAGCCTCAGCAGCTTTTGAATGCTTCCTGGCCCCCTGCCTACACCAGCACAAGCCAGTGTTACGCTGCTATGAGAAGAGAGCAGCCTGTAGAGTTGCTCCAAAGTTGTACAGCATTGGGTATGCTGGAAAAAGGCTACTAAGAAGAATGCAGACTGAGTGTTATGACGGAAGGAGTAGCCACTGAAGTCAGTAGATGGTGAACATGAGGCAAATCTTTTGTAACACTAAGTTTTGCCATGGGACAGTAGACAAGAAATGAAGCAGACAAGGGGTTGGTTTGTTTTCATCCAGCACTCCTGGTTATTTGTTTACACCTTATAAGAAATAAAAGAGAAACTCTGGTAAAGGTGAATCAAATGAAGCCACTTGAACCCTTTTCCCTGGAAGACAGGTTGGCAGAGAAACGGGGAAGACGGTTGTGATGCTTCCAAATGTTCCAGGAAACAAGCAACACTCAGGAAATCAGAGAAGCTGGAATCCCTCGCACGGATGCATGCCAGAGACAAAAGCATTGTTGTAACAGCTGAAATCTGTTTCTACAGGCCCCATTGACCGGGTATAAGTATGTACTTAAGCCTATCCCAAGCTAGGAAGGCGCAGAAGCGTGGGCTGAAGTTCCAGCTGTGCTGCTGATTGTGTGTTGCAGTATTATGGTTCTCACTGCATCCACAAACAGATCTGCTCTGCTTCAATGTTTCTCTGCTATATCAAAAGTAATTATGTGAAGGTGACAAACCTGAACTGGAACATGGCTTTAGGTTATCTTAAACTAATAAAAGCAAAGATAGATATTTACACTGATTCTCCACATCTGTTTAGGTGATCTGAGCCATGTGCTAGTATCCATATATTTCCCTTTGGACATGCAGGGAAGTTAGGATTTTGGGCTTATGTGTTCTGAATTGCAGTTTAATTAGATGACTAAAATGCTTGTTATAAATATCTTTCTAAAGAGCAAAGTTTTAACTGTGAGCATAATTAAGTGTTGGAATCAATTTCAAAAGTAATTTCAATTTGTCATCACTTGCAGTCTTTCAGCTGAGCACGGATGTTCGTAAATAAATATATTCCCCCCTCGGCTCGTGTGGGGTTCTCACACTGCAACTGCCTTGCGCATTCTCGCAATATACTGAGCAAATTGAGCCAGGTCCGTGGTGTGCTTTACTGTGTGCTCCATTCCTCCTGAGGGGAGAACGGTGTACAAAAGTGGGTGGCTTCTTGTGGTAGCAAAGTTTGGCATGCTTGTGATAGCCTGTGTTTCTGAGAAGATACCTGGCAGTATTTTACAGTAATTGCAGATTCCTGCCAACATATACTCCATGCTATAGTTAGATGATGGATGATCAAGGTATGACTTACTGAAACCAGTTTATAATCTACCAGAGACAAGTTTCCTAGCCAGCTAGGAATGACTGTTAGATGATATTATGCAAAGTCTTGATTTCAGAAAGGTGGTACAAGTGACTTTCCAAGTAACAACTTGGAACTGAACTCCTGGATCTCGAACTGCTGTATCTACTGATTGCTTGTAGTTGTTGAAGAAGAGCTGTGTGAAAGTTTCTGATAAAGCTGGAGTTTTCTCTCATTACTTTTTTGAGTGCCCTGCTGCAGAAAGAGGTCAGATAATTTCAGATTGTTACCCTGAACCTTGCAGGAAAAGTCACTGAGTCTCTGAGACAGCATCAAATGCTTTAGGCAGTTCCAGGAGAGCGAGGAAGGATGTTTACTGTCTAGTCACTGACTAGAGGAGATTTTGCATCTGCTATAAAATGGGGTCACATCCAAATCCTGGATCTGGATGTAGACATTAAGCTTCAGTTATACAAAGATACACTTCTTCATCTGTGGTTATTTTGCTTGTGAGCTTGCTTAGAATTAGAGTGGAGAAGGTTAACCATAGTCAATAGCAGGCTGTTACCCACACACCCGGGACATTTTGCGTGCCAAATTATGTCTTTGAAGAAGACAGCCTTGTCCTATGAGTTCCATGCCAGCTATTTTGGTCATATGGCACCTGCTCACCATGATGGAGGAAAAGCAACTGTTATATTCAAAGTTCTTGGTTCATGCCCTCTCCTGAGCATGCAGAACTTTCAAAACTTTGTGCTTGGAACGTACTGGGCCCTGGGAGCTCTGATGGACTGCTGGGTATGATGGTGTCCTTTTATGATGCCTTGCATTTCTAGTGCTCGTTCAATCACAAGATCTATCTGTTCAGAACTGATTAAATCATCTGTGAATCACAGGAAGGCTTAGGGTGAGATTTGGCAGCACCAGTACAGGGAGGCAGGCAGGAAGATTCTGTGGGAGCGTGGGACAGCCTCAGCTTTTATTTTCTGTCACTTGGCACTCACGTGTCATGCTTCTGACAGGGGAACACATGTGGTGCCAGAAAGCTAGGGAGGCGTATGTAGATGGTAGGAAGAGAGAGCCATATGGTCATCAGTGTGCTGGCTGTCACTGGTGGCAGTGTAATGGCCCACAAAAGTCCCTCATGTTTTCCTCCAGGGAAGAGGACATTTGGATTTTAGCAAACCTTGATGGTCTTTGAAGTCTTTGTACTAAAGTAAGCGGCTCTGGACTTACAGCTGGTGTCCTAATGAAATGATGGTCTGTCAACGTGATGGTTGGGACGTCCATAATCTTGATAGCTGGGCTGGCGAGCAGCATCTGACTAGCTACTTGGCCAGCGTATCTGTGACCATCCTAAAGAAGAAGGAGGGAAGAATTTGGTGGGTTTACTTCAGCAGTCTCACCACAATGTTGTTGAAACTGGATGAACAGGCTGAATTTTGTAACTATCTTCAAAATGTCAGTGACTTCTTTTACACCCACCAGTCTGTGGCAGCATGCAAACACGTGATTTACTCCCCCTTCCTCCGCGGCTCCTCTCCCCCATTGTGCTTACTGGCTTGAAAACGCAGCAAGTCCGAACGGTGTCAAGTGCTGTTTATTCATCCGTAGCAACATCCGTAGCCTCCAGAGAACAGGTTAAACAACAAATGGCCTGTTTGTATATGGCTTTCCTGAAAGTTACTGTTTTCCCTATAACTGAGGAAGGACAAAGGTTTCAGACCCAGAGTCTGTCTTGCGGATCCTACCAAATAGTTTTATAGGCAGGTATATATCATTTTCTTGTGATGTAACAAAAGACAAAGCCTGTTTACTTAATTAAGGCATGTAATCGATATCCAACACAACGAACATGTAAGGCGTGTACGGTTTATGTTTACCTGAGAGGTTTGTTAACTTTGGCTGAAGTTATTCAAACACTTTTTTTTTGGCATAAACAAGCCAACAAGTGATATACTAATAAACTGCCAATCACAGGTATTGCACAATGTATGCAAAATCAATACAACTCTTGTTAGATATAACAAACTTCTTTGCATATGGATTTGTATTATGGAATGCTCAGTGACAGGTAATTAGTGGCAGGGGATTTTGGACTTTACAAAGAAAAACATGTAAGTAAACCAGCAGTATAGATGGGTTCTGCTCTTAACACAAATCTGTGCAGCCTTTGGTAAGAACCAAATGACTGTGGAGCAGGCCTATAAAGTCCACTTTTAAAATTCCTTATACTGTATGTGATCCATCTGCATTGCTATGGATAATGTAAGTGTTCCCTCCTGGCTTAGTTACGTTTTATGCCCATTTTGCAGAAATGTGAATGAAAAACCAGTGCAAAATTTAGGTGTCTGCAGTGCTGCTGCCTAGATTTGAACTGCTTGCCTTAATTCACTTTATAGTCAGTGGAGAAAAATTGTCATTTGTAAGGCATGCTTCATCCAAAATACAACAGCTGAATCCAAACCTACAAACTCCTGTTTCTCTCCACTGAGAGGAAAGGGGCCCTGGTTGATCAGTTCATGTGTAGATACACTGTAGATAAACAAAACCCAAAGGTGAAGAATCAATATGAGGAACTGGTTTTGTTCCATTTTTGTCCATTTTGAAATGCATTTATTTGGTCTTTAATGAGATCCGATATGTTTCAAAGTTCTTAGAGGAAGAAGTTCTCAGCCATTCTCCAAGTTGGCTCAGCTTTGTCTGTGGAGCTCACACACAAGTTGTCTGATTTTACCTGACCCATTTAATTCTAATAACTTTCCATTCAGATAGCATTCTCACTTACCAAAACAGAATTTTTCATGAATTACTTAATCAGTACTTACTGACTGGCAGTGTCCGTGAAGGCTGGTAGGAAAAAGTTCTTGGTTTGTAATACAGGCCTAACACAAGCTTAGAGGGACTCACTATATTTCCTCCTATTTTTATCAGCCTTCTCCAGCTACTTACATTCCTTTGTTGCCAGGTGCCTTTTATTAGCTTGTTGAAAAACTGTGGGAGGAGAGACAGTTGAACTTTTGAAAGATTCACAACAGGTATTTACTCTCTCCTCTTCTAAGAAGTTAGAAGAACCAAGCAACACTAAAAATGGAGTCACTGCAAGCCAGTAAGTGTAGCTTACTAGCCCATTAGTTTATTATTACCAGTAAGCTACCTAGGTCTTAATTAAACAGCAAGTCAATCTCCCTGAGACAAATGCAGCTTGGCAAGAATTGGGAAGCAGAAACTCAAATATATGATTAAGTATTTTCCCGTTTTCTTCTTTAATGTCTGTTAGGGTTTTTTTTTTAATTACTGCTGAGGAGAATGTTTAGAAATAAGTGTCTAGCTATAAACATCTGACTACGTTGAGGTGGTCACATATAAGGTTGGGGCAATAACGTATGGCTTAATTATTATCGTAAAGGTTTGACTGTTAATTGCAATGTGGGATGTTGGGCTGGCTTTCAAGTTATATTCTTCACAAATTGTGTTGAAAATTAATAAAAATACTGGAAGAAAAGGGAAGAATTGCCATTGTCTAACCACAACAGTCTAGGCAGGCTGCCATAAGAGTCTTACTGAAGCTCTAATTCAAAAATTAGCCTCAGCTACAAATGTATTAGTTTAGCCAAGTCCTCTAGTTGGCAGAATATCTCTCTTAAATTTCCTTTGATACATGCTCTTGTTTGGGCTGTTAGCTTAATACATCATTAGATGGTTTAGGAATTGCTTGTCTATAAGTTAATATGTTCAATATCAACTTGTTAATTAGATTAATTTGGTTTGGTATTTTGTTAGAAATAGCTTAACCTTTATATGACACTGTAATTTTATTTCATTACAGCTATAGATATAACATTGGTTACAATAGTAGTGTATCCAAGTCCCAGAAAATACTGTAAATTACTTGCAGGCAGAGTACAAAAAAGGTCTTTTTTCAGGGCTTCAGTGAGAGGGAATATGTTTTTTTCTCATGGGCAAGGAAAACTCATCTTATGTCTTTCTCATGCATAGGTCCAGAAAAATGCTGTGTGTTTGCCATGACTCTCGTCCGGCAGGTTTTACATGGCTGGTGATGTGGCTTGTCACGGGACACATAGACGTCCTGGTTTACAGTTCTGGGTGCTCCCAGGTGACCCAAACACGTTTCAGACCGCTAAATGCATGCACACCCCAGAGCTGGTACTGTTCTTACATAGAAGTACACGTGGCAAGATCAAAAATCATAAACGTTTTCAGTCTTTAGAGGTAGCCGAGGGCCTCACTGAAATCAATCCATCCAGCATCCATAACCTTCCACGGATGGTCTCTACTTGACCCACCAGTGTTCTAGGGCAAACTGGTTTGCTTTCCCAATTTCTTTAACTCCCTGGCTCCTTTGCCTTTCAGAAATCTCCAGGGGTGTCTGTAAGCAGTTAAAGGAGGCTGAAGGGGGAAGAGATTGGGGTAGGCAGAACACAGCCAATTTCTTCTTTTCTCCAGGTGTGCTAGATATCTCAGCACAGGGTGAGTTGCTCTGGTCAGCCACCTCTCCTTCCCTGCCCCTGCTGTCTACTGCTTCCTTGAACAGGTCATTACAAAAACAATGAAAAGATGGCTTTGATCATGTTTTTCCACAGACCCTTTGAAGAGCTGTCCCACAGGACAACAGAACAGTCAGGAATCCCAGGAGGGCTGCTGGAGTGCAGCTTGAGGGATCATCAAGCTGTAACTTGAAATGAGTTGAAATGCCCTTGTGTGGGTCCCTTCAAAAGCCATTTACTAGACTGTAGGTATGTGCTCGTTTCAGGACCACTTGGTCTTCCCGCACTGGCAGATGTGGAAGACATCTCTCCCTGGCCTTTGGCTTGTGCCAGCAGACTTGCTGGAGTGAGTCCTCCCAGCTCTACGCTGCCCAGAGGGAAAGGACAAAGCCACCTGGATTTGTCCACAGCCTTATTACCTCTGTTGGTGCTAGTCTGGCTGTACCTCTACCGGGAGGAAATACTGTCCTTAACAAACCCAGAGAAACCTATCACTGAGCAAACCTACACCATCCCTTGTACAGTGGAGACTCTTTTCTGAACCCAATCGGATGTGGCTTTTTCTTCATCTGCCTTGCTGCTTCTGTTCAACAGCTGCAGTGCTCTTCTGCAGCGGGAAAAACCAGGCACATTTAAAGCAAAACAAAAAACAGAACACAACACAAACCAACCAAATTAAAGAAAATGTTTTAAAGCATTTTGTTACTTACAAGATGTTGTGAGAAGGTTTCATGTTTAAAATGGTAATATTATTTCTGGCAATGGGTCTCATGCTATTCTTTTGTTGATTTTTCCAATCTCTCAAGAAATTGGAATGAAAATATTTTACTGATGATAATATCCCTGGGAAAAGCTTGTCGTGATGGATCCAGGTTACTGCTGAAAACTCAAAATATTTGGCATGTGGTTTTGTATTTTCCCTTCATCAAAGAGATTATGTGGGGTTAAGGTCTGTTCACATGGAGGCAGCGAGAGACACTAACACGGTACTTAAAAGGCGACCTTGCATGTATGTGTGCACATATATGCAAATATTTCTTTTTTGCAAATGATAATATAATCATACAAGAAAGTCATTATGTTACATTACGGTAGCTTGCTTATATGGAAGCTGAGTGGACACTGTAGGGATGTATACGCTACAGAAGAGTGTGTGTGTGTATATATGTATCAGTTCTGTAGTGCTTCTGTGAGCAGGGGGATCCATGAAGCCTGATCTTCTGTGGATTTGTGCCTTGAGGTTGAGACCCTATCTGGATTTTCCAAGGTCTGATATGAAACTTTTTTACCTCAGTGAAGCATTAACCACAGCTCTTAACTGGCTGCCTATCTTTAAAATACTTTTAAGAACTTAATAGTTTTTGGATTTCAAGACCTTTGTCAAATTTGCTTGAAGAGCTTAAGAATTTGAAGATTTACAGAGAGGTCTCAGATGCATAAAGAGGCAGCGCAGTATCTTAAACCCAGTTTCTACAAAATCAGGCTAAAGCATCCTCACACTTATGCATATGGAGAAGAAACATAAAATATGAATTAAAACAGAAAACATGAATTTAAACATAAATACGGAATTTAACAGCTAAGGAAGGAAAGATGAATATGCAGATTAACCATCAATCATACATGGGAGATTTTCCATTGACTTTCTGTGAGAATTTAGCACCTAATTGCAATTTGTCTCTTTCAAAATCTCCTACACAATCTCTTTTGTAAATGTATGTAAAGCTTCTCACACTGGACACTTAAAAAAAAAAAAAATCATACATATGCCCATGTGCCTGGGGGTAAATGAACTTGAATTTTGGTTGCAGCTGTCAGAAAAACTTCTCAATTGCATGGGTCCATTTTTGTCTTTCTTTTTGTCACGGTTTAACCCAGCAGGCAGCTAAAACAACCGCACAGCCGTTCACTCACTCCCCCGGCAGCTGAAACCAGGACACTTTATTTAATTTTTAATTAAAAGATATTGATTTGTCATTTTGAGATTTCTATGTTTAGTTAAAAACAATGAAATACTGAACAAACTCCACTGAGGATCTTACTGGCTTTGGAGTTTAATTTTGGCCTGTAAGAGAAAGAGCAATAGCTCAATGACAACATTGTTTTGACAGAAAAGGCCAGACCTGAGAGCTTTAAGAGTTTTAATTTCCCTGAGGGGTCATAAGGTCCCCTGCTTCCAAGTATGTTAAAAAGACAAATCAAACTGAAGAGTTGAGTCAGGTTCATTAGCTCTGGCAAATCACAATTACCACAGCAAGTGCATTCTTCGTTGGATTTGTATTAAAGCGAAAGTTCTGCCACGCACCAAACAATGCTTTCGGCCGTGTTTACATGAGCTTTGCCCCTGTCGTCATGGCCCAGTGAGTCTTAGAAAGGACCAAATGACTAAAGGAAATGCAAAAATAAATCCATTTAGGATTACAAACACCTCCACACACACACACATTCTCCCTCACACCCGTCCTTTGACCACTGCCATAATTCTGGTTCAAACAACGGCAGCAACAAAGCCAGAGTCTCAGGATGCTCCTCAGCTCTCTCATTTCTGAGCACTGAAGAGCCAACAGCAGGACCGTGTCCTGATTCCCTGGATGAGTCGCGGGCAATACGCAGGCTGAGCAGCCACCCGGCAAAGCCTGGAAGAGGCACCGGGGCAGAGGGGCAGGTGGTTGATAGTGCGAGGCAGAGGGGGAAAGGGTCAGATGCTGAAGGGGTTCACAGCCCGTCAAAAGAAAACTGGGGGGTTGAATTAATAGAGGCAGCTTCAGCCTTTCCAGCTATGAGTCATGCAAATCATGAAACTACTTGAACTATTTCACCTACTCATACATCTCCTTTATCTTTCACCTCTTCCCTTTTTTTTTTGTAGTTATTCTCCTGTTCTGCTGTCTTTCAAGTCACACCCTGTGCTGATCTCCTGCTTCCTCATCCCGATCCCATTTTGGTATCTTTCTGTTGCTGAGCGTATGGTACATTTTGCAGGCCTTTCACATCTCAGAAATGCTGCAAGCAGTGCTTCTGAGCTTAAGTCACTGAATATTTGGCCTATGTGATGGCACAGTACTAAACTAGCTGGAAAACTTTCATTAAAAAAAAAAAAAGACTAGAGAAACTAAATCAATGACTTTAAAAAAAAAAAGTATGCATAACTCGCATACATGCTGCTGATGTACATGGCTCTGATAATCGATTTGTGGTATTTATATCTACAGTAAGTTGGAGATATCCAACATTTAAAATGCAACTGCGATCCCACTCTTTGATCAGGTGGAAGGGAGCTAACAATTCAAAAGCGTGAAGCCAGTTGTTCAGCCAAAAAGCAGATCCCTGGCAGCTCTGAGGATGAAGAGATTGGTTTTGTTTTGTAGTTGGATGAACCAATGAGGACTTTCCAAAGCAGAAGAACATGAGAGGTGCCCGGACTTCTGCAGTGTGCATCTCCACCCCACAACATGGTGCCTGGATGGTCACCTGCCAGTAACATTCAGAAAATTGAAGTTTGTAGGATACAATTCTTGTGAGAGCACAGGAAGGGGACCTCCTCCGAGGTTCATCTGGATATGGTAGTGGCAGGTGGGCAGCACAGAGCTTACCTCCTCCTGCGTGGGAGAAGAGGTGTTATGAAGAGGTGTTATGTTGCTTTCTGGAGAGATGGGAAGAAAATGGACTCAGTTTCTGAAAGGGTAGAAAAGCATCACCGCCCCCCATCCCCTCTCCAGTGGGACAGCCTGGGGAAGGGGAAGCGATGTCTGGCTGGTTGTACAGCGGGTGTTGTTGCTTTGGAAAAACTTACTTTCTTTTGAACGCCTCCTGCCAGGTCAGGGAGAGCAAATATTCAAAAAGGACCGCTGCAAGCAGCTGGCTCAGGATCGCTGCCTGTCGATGGCTTTCGCACATCTGGCTCCCGCACTCCAGTACTCCGCAGTTCTATCCCAGCACCACCTACCTTCACTTCATGCTGGGAGAACCAAAGTGGCATCTGTCAATTACTCCAACAGAGTCAAGAACCCCTAATACTTTAAGTCCAAAATGAGAGCCTATTATGCTCTGTCAGGAAATGTCTGATTCCAGATAATTCTTTTTCTGCAATGATCTACTTAAAAACTGATATGAAATGCATACGGGCATGAAACAACTTGTATTGTTTTTACTGCATTTCTTTTGATTGTGCTACAGCATGAAAGAAAAACAAACACATTCAAAAAAAGCAGACACTCCCAGGCCCCACATCTGGAAAGTTGCAGTAGAGTTGCTTTGGTCTCCAGACTCCATCCTGTATCCATTTAAACATAGATGTTCCTATATTTATATGAAGTGTCTTGCAAGTGAGAGAACAAAACCTTGTCCAGACTCTACTCTGGGAGGTATATTCAAAGATTAGATTAGATTTCTTAGATTTCTTGCTAGAAGCACTGGAGAGAGTATTTCCTTGGTTTTCCTTTATATCAGACCAAATTAGAAGAGTTTAATCAGGAGAACTGTAAGTTCCCCAGCGCCTGCACATGGTCAGTAGATCTGATATCTTTTTGTGTTACTGCTGGTGCCTGCGAGGAGCAGGAAATCCGCAGTCAGCCAGGGGCCAAACCTGTTCAGAATAGGGACTACGTTGCTTCAGAGTCCTGCTCTCCCTTCAGTGACGGTTCGCTAAAAGCAAGATGCTCTGAAAACAACGTTTTGGGTGCAACACACTTTTGGGGTTTTTTTCAATGAAATTGTTTTGCCAAATACTTCCTGGCCAGGTCTAGTTTTCCTCTCTGCCCCCCCCCACTTCCCTGTGATGAAAATGAACAAGTATCAGACTCATTCACCAAGCTAAACCTTCCGCGACTTAACAAAAAAGCAACACAAGATTTTAAACAATTCCTATCATGATCTTCCCCAAAACCGCAATGATCCAAACTAGAAATAGAAAGGCCTAACTGCTATCTACTCCATTTTCCTGACAATTGTTAGTCCAAGTTATCTTATCTGGCAGCTGATTATTTTTAAACGCACTGCAGAACACATTTATTTCTCATTCGGCACTGTTCACAAGTTATACTTATCTTGGTCAGTTAAAAAACAAACAAGAAATTCTGAGCACTGACATAATTTTACCCTTTCTTAACATAATCAAATTACTTCTGGTTATACCCCGGTCTGTCACATTAAGTCACACTTTATTGAGTTGTCTTACTGCTGTTTGTATTGTAGCAGCGCCTAAGGACTCAGACAAAGACCATGGTCCTTTTGTGAAGCCCGTACACTAAGGATCCATTATTCTTTTGGGTGCAGATACACTTCTCCTCATAATTACATCCTGAGCTGTGACAAAGTGGCTGCCAGGCAACACAGCTGTCAAAACCACATTGCAGGGCAGTTGGAGAGCACAAATCAAGTGAAATAATAGAAATGCTGGGGACACGAGGCATCACACAGAACAGGCAGTGCTCTGCGTGTTCCTCATACCTGACTCTGCAGCACAGCCTTGGCTAGAGCATCTTTATGGCACAATCCCACCTGCCCTCGCAAAGGGGCTGGCACTGATGTTGCCAAGTGGGGCTCACAGATCTCCCTGGCGTTTTGGGGTTGAGGGGTCTGCAGCACACTTTTCATCTAAGTTAGGGCTGTCACATTCCTGTCTCTTTTCTGTCTTCTGTGTCAGCAATGGGTATCACACAACAGGCCATATCACTCCACTAAAATGGATGATTTTTTTTACACTTAACCTTTCAGATGGATTAGTCCTCATTTGACTCATGTTATGGGCAACGATTATTGGTACCAGCAGGAAGAAGGTGGTGGCAGAATGCGGCTGGAGCAAACCCTGTCCTTTTCACGAGTCTCTGGGTCAGCCTAGTTTGTGCTGCTCATGAAGTCATATGCACTGGATGAGTTAAGCTGATTTAATGACAGGTGGCTGCTGAAAGGAGCAGTTCTGCTTTCCCTCACTTCCAGGTTTCTGCCTTCCTCGATCCTGAGGCTGTGTGGTCACAAGGTGGATCAATTCAGCTGTCTGGCCAATGGAAAATTCATTATTTTCTGAGGTGTTATTTTACCACCAGATCGATCAGCTGACTAGAGTCCGATTGTTACCAGATTCCACGTAAGGGATGGGAAGGGAGCACACATCCATAGGTTGCGGGCAGGATCACCTTTACGCAGCAGCCTGCTGTCAGGTCAGCGTAGCCAAGAGGCCAGGCTACTGCTGCTGCATTCAGGTGACAGGTAATCCAAGGTCACACTGATGCTGGAAGGGGCCGTTCTGTGTCTCAGTGCCCTGACACAGGCTGGGCATATCTGCCATCTCCTTTCCACTATGGGTACCTCTGTGATCCCAGTGGAGCTGGTTTAGGGAGCATATCAGTGAGAAAAAAATTATAGCTTTTTTTTCAAGGTTAGTTTCATGGTTAAGCCAGTTCCCTACGAGGCTGGAGGACTACTAAGGTCAGTCCCTGAAACCAATGGGACCTCTTGGTTGGGACAGGGTGACAGCTTTCCATAACACGTCTGTGAGTTTGGCTTGACAACAATGTCATTTACAGAGACATTTAGGCACTGGTGAATTCAACCTGGAAGAGCAGGTCAGCCTTATTTGTAGCTCTAAGGCAGGAGATATATGTAAGGGGAGCCCCAGCATACATTCAGTTCTCTGATCTAAATAGATGCAAATAGAGTCTGGCAGAAAGGAAGCAACATTTGTACCACTTAGGTAGAAAAGGCAGACTCCAGAGATTAAACAAAGCCCCCATAATTCAAGGTACTGAATTCTAGATGAGTGTCTTAAACGTTATCTTTCTTCTGCATGCAAAGAGTAACAGAATTGGTTTCTGGCATTGAGGGTTCCCTTCCAGGGACTACCTGAATGACTGGAAGCAAGTCATTCACCCGGGATGAACTACTCCGTTTCTCCAGCATCAATGCTGACATGGAGGACAAAACACCTCAAGAATCCACCGGGAAGGGAGTAGGGAAGCACTTCACCCCTTGCAGCCATAAACAAGCCCTGGGGATTATAGGGTGATGGGTGCAGATGGGGACCCCGAGAGACCTCCAGCCCAGGAAGGCTCGGCTCAGTTCAGGGCTTCCTCCAATTCGGCCTTGACAGCCTCAAAGAGCGAAGGGAGACCGCCCAGCCCCCGCAGGAGCCTGATCCCTTCTCACCCCAGCTAGGACCCGCCGCCTCTGAGCGGGCTGGCCACTCTCCCCCGTGTGTCCCCCCGTGGGTACGGGGTCTGTGCTGGGCGCCGGCCACCGGGGGAGGTGGGGACACGGCCCGGGCGGCGGTCCCCGAGCGCAAAGGAGTTAACAGGACTTTCTGCCTCTTCCCGCCCGCGCCTCCTCCACCCTCTTCATTACCTGCACTTTATCACTGCCGGAGCCGCGGGGCGGGAGAGGTGGAGGGCCGGCAGGGCTTCCTGCGCCGCCCGGAGCTACCCGCGGCGGGGCCCTTCCTGCCCGCCCGGCGGGGCCGCGGCGTGCGGGGGCTGTGCTCGGCGCAGCCGGGGGAAGGTGTGCGAGAGGAGCGCGGTGCGTGCGAGTGCCTGCCTGCCTGCCTGCCTCCTGCCTGTGGGTGGGAGCGGGGCTGGGGCGACGCGAGGGGAAGGCGGGCGGGCAGAGCGAGCGGGCGAGCGTGTCTGCGCGCCGCAGCCCGGCAGGGATGCGGCATGGCCGTGGGCTCCGTGAAGATGCCGTCGCCGTGTNATCGCCCTCCGCGGCGGGGCGGCACCTCGGCGGCCCCTGGGCGGGGGTGCCCGCAGGCTGGCACTGGGCTCGGCCCGACTCTGCCAGATCTGGTAAAAAAATGGGTGAATGTGTGCCCCTGTCCCCATCTCCTTGTTCCTCCTGTGGCTCTGCCCTCCTTTTCCCCTCCATGTGGCAGAACTTGTGTGGGCCAATGCATGCGCTCGTCTGACAGGAGATGCTGCGCAGGTATGCTCAGACACTTGTGCAAACGTGTGTTAAAGCAGTGAACTTCAGTGTGCACCCGCGGTTTTGAAGCTAGAAGGCCTTTCTGGGTGTGCTCTGCCCCCAGTCTCACATGCCTCCAGAGACAGGCCGTGGGGTCAGGTGGGCATTGTGGAAATCCCTAGCCAAATTTCACTCGAGTTTACTCATTTTGAGAAAGGCTGGTGGTGCGGTTTTATGGGGCTGGCTTGGTGGGAAGCAGCAACCTGGCGAAGCACGACGTGATGCTACCGCAGCTGGGAGCCACAGCGGTGAGCGGCCACTCTTGCCTGTGAAATCTTCCAGTTGTGACTGGAGCCATATCACGGGGGTGGGATTGCCACCAGGTCACTGCAAAGCTTACTTGCAGGCCAAAACTGGATTGAAACCCACTGAGTAGTTGAAACGAAGGGGTTGGGTTTACCTGCATAGGGTTGGGTTTGTCTACGTGGGGAATCAAGCGAGCTGCCGTGTAGTTTTGTTGCACTGATAAATGCCTCTGCAGGGAATTAGAAGTCAGCATGATGTGTATTTGTACCCTTATCAACTATGTAGTACTTTACCCATGTAAATAAATGCTTTCTCTGCATGGGAAAGTTGTTGTGCAATATGGTAGGGTGTGAATTTAACCCCAAACTTCCTGTGTGAATGCTTTGTTGTAAGAAGTTCTACACGCAGGAAGATAAATAGGATTAAAGTAGTCTACAAACTTACAGCAGAATAGCTATTTCTGAGTAGTATTTTGATTTAGATTCCTGTTCCAGATTCATTTCTTCCCTCAAGCAAGCTTAACCCACAGAATAAAGACTGGTTGGTATGGAGATACCTAATGAGTTCAGGTGAAATAGTAATCCACTTCACAAGTTGTCCATATGCACACAGAGCTAAGGGGATTCAGTTAATTTTAAATAGCCAAGTCTGTCTCTGCCCTAACAGGATGTTTATGACACAGGTCTTTCTTCCAACAAAGATGAGACCTTTTCTGAATTGAGTNAGCTGCGGGAGCTGCCGGCGCTGCTGCGGAGCGGGCTGACGCTGCGGAGGAAAAGCGCCGCCGGCCGGGTGAGTGAGCCAGCGGGCGGCCCGGGGCAGCGCCCCCGCCGCCTGCCCTCCGGGGCCGCCCCCCGCCCTGCCNACTTGTGTGGGCCAATGCATGCGCTCGTCTGACAGGAGATGCTGCGCAGGTATGCTCAGACACTTGTGCAAACGTGTGTTAAAGCAGTGAACTTCAGTGTGCACCCGCGGTTTTGAAGCTAGAAGGCCTTTCTGGGTGTGCTCTGCCCCCAGTCTCACATGCCTCCAGAGACAGGCCGTGGGGTCAGGTGGGCATTGTGGAAATCCCTAGCCAAATTTCACTCGAGTTTACTCATTTTGAGAAAGGCTGGTGGTGCGGTTTTATGGGGCTGGCTTGGTGGGAAGCAGCAACCTGGCGAAGCACGACGTGATGCTACCGCAGCTGGGAGCCACAGCGGTGAGCGGCCACTCTTGCCTGTGAAATCTTCCAGTTGTGACTGGAGCCATATCACGGGGGTGGGATTGCCACCAGGTCACTGCAAAGCTTACTTGCAGGCCAAAACTGGATTGAAACCCACTGAGTAGTTGAAACGAAGGGGTTGGGTTTACCTGCATAGGGTTGGGTTTGTCTACGTGGGGAATCAAGCGAGCTGCCGTGTAGTTTTGTTGCACTGATAAATGCCTCTGCAGGGAATTAGAAGTCAGCATGATGTGTATTTGTACCCTTATCAACTATGTAGTACTTTACCCATGTAAATAAATGCTTTCTCTGCATGGGAAAGTTGTTGTGCAATATGGTAGGGTGTGAATTTAACCCCAAACTTCCTGTGTGAATGCTTTGTTGTAAGAAGTTCTACACGCAGGAAGATAAATAGGATTAAAGTAGTCTACAAACTTACAGCAGAATAGCTATTTCTGAGTAGTATTTTGATTTAGATTCCTGTTCCAGATTCATTTCTTCCCTCAAGCAAGCTTAACCCACAGAATAAAGACTGGTTGGTATGGAGATACCTAATGAGTTCAGGTGAAATAGTAATCCACTTGACAAGTTGTCCATATGCACACAGACCTAAGGGGATTCAGTTAATTTTAAATAGCCAAGTCTGTCTCTGCCCTAACAGGATGTTTATGACACAGGTCTTTCTTCCAACAAAGATGAGACCTTTTCTGAATTGAGTTTAATTTATTCTGCTTTAAAGGCCCGGTACCAGAGATGTAGAGTAAGTGCGCGGAGAGGAGGTAGGAAGCAGTGTAGAACCGCTGCTGGTAATGGTGTTCGTTTGCAGGCAGGTCTGAAATACTGTTTTAGCACAACAAACTCATGATGCTTCGGGGAGACACCACGCAGAGCAGGCTCAGGTTTATCCTCATGGTTATTCCTCGCCGCTGCTGAAAGCATTTGACAAGCAAGTGGTAGAACAGTTACTCTGTAAACGTTTGGAGTGGGTGAGTTAACACCCTGGTGAGAAGCCTGGGTAGCTCCTGGGCTGTGCAGCTCCTCAGTGCTTGCTGAAGCCTTGGTCCCATCTTGCTTCATACAGTCCCAGCTGAGGCTCTGCCTGTCTTTGCTGATGTGCCGTGTTACAGACCAGCAAACACAGTGCGACAGATGTAGTGGTGGTGTCATCTATGGCTTCGCCTCCCAGTACCTTGTGGGTCATCCTGCAAAGTTTTTCTTGAACTGTCTGTCCTGGTAGGAGGAAAGCTGGGGGGAGGATGGTGAGTTTGTGTGTCAGTCTGGAGTCAGCCCAGCAGATCTTGGATGCTGTGTGGCTCCAGCAGGACCTTCTGGGTTGGTCCTGTGTGGACAACGAGACTGCTGTGCTCTGCTGTCTCTGTGTTTGCAAGGATTCTTCTGCATCTGGAATTACTCAGCAGTGCAGGAGTCTAGTGAGGTGTTCTGAGGCACGGGTAGTGCTAGGACTCCAGCAGTGACGTCAATGTCACTTGTCCCCTTTGGAAACCACGTGGACACTTGCGGTGCATGGAGGGTCTCTCCCGCACGTGCGATACTCCAGGAAGAAGTCTGACTCTGTTAGCAGTGCCCTGTGTCGATCCCTGTCTGCCCCGTGCATGTGCCTTTTCCCCCCAGAAATGGAATTTTAGGGGCGTGACATTTTTCACGTATTTCTGGTTAATTTGGAGAATAACTTCAACCGTGAGAATGACAGCATTTGGGAGAGGGAAGGGATATATTATAATAATAAAATGCAGCATTTTTTAATATTTTCTCTTTTAAACATGACTCAAATGAAAAAAAAAAACAAACTTAAAATAAAGTGGGAGAAAGGTAGAGTAACATAAATATGAAACAAAGTTTCCTTCTTTTTCACTTCAACAAAATATTTCAAGTTAATACAAAGCTAATTTTTGGAGGGTTTTGTTTGCTTATGGAAGCTCCATTCCCTCTGTCCCCTGGGGAAAAAAAAAAAAAAATTGGTCTGATCTTCCTCTCCAGTGACTTTTTCTTTATGCTTTTTTGTTTGTTCAAACGCCAAGCTGAGAGTTTTATTTGTCCAGCTGGTTTCATCAAGAATGTTGCTCACTTAGGTGAGCTGTTTTCAAGTAAATGCTGACCAGCTGAAATTCTGGCTTGTTTAATTTCCTAGGAAAATATTATGACCCCTGAGCAGGGAGCCTGCCTCTGATGCTGACTTGCTGAGGGACCGCCTGCAGTGCAGTTTGCTTCCTCATCTATAAAGGAGGGAAAATCGTGCGTGCCTCATGCATGCTTGGGTATTACGGATAATAAAATATAATGGAAGTGTTAAGGGTGCTATAATTGTTTTAAGGATGTACTTCACTGCATCCTGTTCAAATATGCCTTGTGGTGCAGGGGGTGGAGGAGGGGCAAGCACTGTGTAGTGTAGGGTAGTATACAAAAAAAACCCCAAACAAACCCCGAATAAATTTTGCAAACCACTATGGAGTAGAATAAATTTTTTAAATCTCTTTGGGCCTCTCAGTCCTTGGCCCTTGGCACTAGATTGTTTGATAACATATAAAACTCACCTCTAACACGTTTTCTAGGGAAGCCCAATGCTTTTTTTAAAGCTCCTGAACTTTGAACTAGACATTGGCTTTGTCCCTGCCAGCAGGTTTTCTTACATTGGCCTTGGGGCAGGCGCAACACGGGCGTCTGAGGCTGCCCTGTGCATTAGGCTGCAGTTGCACAGTGACCTGTGAGAGGGTGGGTTTTACTCCTTGTCCTCTGCTTGATCCTTCCGTGTTTCCGCTGGATAAAACGGAGGAAAATGATCCAATCTTTTGCTGTGGTAGTTGTGTGTGAGTCTCTGTCTGTGTGTGTCAGAGCTCGTGCAGAGGCAGGACCTGCTGTGGTGGGTCGCTGTGCCCTGTGGAACCGTTCCCCTCTGCCACGTGCTTTCTCAAAACCTTTGGAAAGTGGGACCCTTCTGTTTCCCAGTTTGCCTCCTTGAGTTATGTGTTAAGCGTACATGTAGTAAGCATGAGTATTTTGGTTATGAACTGTCTTTACTGTTCTTCCTGGTGCTTGCCAAAAATGTTTTCCTTTCTTCCCCTTTTTCATGTAGTTAGTGATGACATGCATATTCCTGCCCCTGGAAGCACCGGGAATGCCAGCGGCGAGGTCCTGCAGGCATGTCAGTGCAGCACTCACTCCATCATGCCAAAAATCCTCTTCACCACACTCTGTTGGACTGCTAATGGAGTTAATGCTGCTCCTGAGAGCAGGGAAGCGCTCAGAAGTTGGAGGAGGAATTACCTTGCACACACACGCAGACACACATGAATTTTTAATAACCTCTTCTGCTTTCTAGGTTCATGTTTACACACAAGCAAAATACTGTTGATACATGTGAGCATGGATGTTGCCCTTTGTCACAGTGGTGGAGCTGGAAAACCTTTTGGACATCATGGTGTCAAACCCTATTACTCTGATATTATAAAAAGTCTTGCTGGCCTGTAGAAACCTTTACCATGGGACATGCCTTTTGTGTTACTGGAAGTTGAAGCGATATCATGACTATTTTCTCTTCTGAGACCCTGTAATGACTTTTGTGAGGCCCTTAGAGGTCTTTGGCCAGGCAAATGTTCTCGAACTGTCTTCACCTTAGCTCTGTTTTGAGTGACACTTTTGCTATTTGCCTATGTCAGGATGTAAACTGGCTGTAGGGTTACAGGTTGACAATGAACCATAGGAGTTAGGGTATGGATGCTAAAAGTTTACATGAGTTCAGGGTGAGACTGGAGAAGTTCATGGAAGAGAAACGTATTGAACATACATAATCCTCATCAGGCACAGAAGGCTCCCAAGCTGAAAATAGCTGGAGGTTTGGAGCATATTAGAGATATCTATCATATATTCTGGCACTGACAGTTGTCGTGCTGTTGGAGACTACTCTTCTTTGGCAGGGGAAAAAAAATCAAATTATATGCAATCTGTTTTAATTAAATGAAGTGTCTGAACCTCTCAACCTACATTTTGCTAAACTTTTATTCATCTCTTGTAAGAAGCTTTCAGTTGCTTATGTCATTCAAGTTACTTGCCTCTAATCAATTCATCTGGCGATTGGGGAAACTATAACGTTGTAGATGAGGTTTAGCCAGGACATTAGAAATTCCCTGCTGGAAATACTCAGAATTTCCAGTCCTTCTTTCCTTGGCTACATTATGGTGGTGGTTGATAGTTTTCATTGAGCCAAGCATATAGATCTGCCTTGTACTCAGGTAATCTTCCCACCAAGGACTGACATTTATAGCAGTCCATATCCTTGTTGGCAGCTCCTCGTATGAGTAGTGCCTGAGTGACCTTGTATTTCTTACTGCTGAATTACACTCTTTTCCTAATATTCCAGTTCTCAAAGTCACCTAATCTTCCTGTAGGCCATTCTATTCACATCTGTTTTGACAGTGCTTCCAATTTTGTGCTATCAACACATTTCATTAGCACCTTTGTGCTTGTTTGACCACTGTTAATGAGAAGAGGGAAAAAAAAATCAGGAGAACAATTGCTCTAGTACCTGGGTTTATATATACTATAGAGGCTTTAACTTTGGAGTTTCTCCTGCGTTACAAAGATGTGGTGGTGTGGTGTGTAGATGCTGTACTAGCTGAAATCAGCGCACAAAAATACTGGATTGGCTCAGTGAATTGAAAATTTTACTGTCAGAAGTATTATTGAAGTAGTCTGATTGATACTGGTGACATTTTGCTTTAAAGCCTGCCATGGAGGTTCTACTTAGTAACTTAATACCCCCCATCACTTTGTCAGTTATGTGACTAAAAATAGTCTCGGTAAGTAGTCTTGAATTTTTCCTATTGTAATCAGGCTTATTATGTATTCCTGCTAAATGTGTTTGATTAAGATAATTGTCTTTCACAGTATCCTTTAACTTGTCAGGTCTGTGACTAGTGACACATGAAATGTTGAGTAATGAGTAAAATAGCTTAGTGACAGTGACCATGGTAGCTGATGGGGAATTTCAGTGTCTCTTGTGTTTATTTGCATAATAATTTGTTTCATAGTCAGTGTTCAGTGAATTACTAAACTGAGAATACTTCTTAATTAGCCCATGTGTTATGACATCTGAGAAGTTCTGCCTGGGGTTGATTAACTACAGTCGAATGAAATGGAACGCAAACCCACTCTCCTCCTCTAGGAAGTAACCTAATGAATTTTGCAGAGTGCAAAGTTTTATTTTTCTCTCTGAAGGGAGGGATTAGTCTGGTTACCGGGAGGATGCCCACTGCCTGTGGTCTCACTGCTGGCACTGAGTGTGAGGCTGGCAGTGCCCGGACTGACATCTCAGCCGCTTTCTGGCATCCCTGGGAAGGGCCAGGCGCAGCTCTGCCAGGTGCCACTGTCAACACGTGGGGAAGAGGTGCCATCATGTGGCTTTTGCTCATGGAAGGTGCAGAAAATGGACACCCACCCCTTGACACAGGAAAATGGAGCTTGGTTGCAGCTATGGGACAGGTTCTGAGTTTCCTTTCTCTGTTTTGGCCAGAGCATATCCTGGTGAGTGCCTCTTTGACCCCCAGCTGGCTGCTATAAAACACGATTTCGTCTTTAACCCGTTGCCCACGCTGCAAATGCAGCTAAAGCTGAAAACACCTTGAGTTAATTTTACCCATGCTCAGTCTTTAAGTGCTGCTTTTCTTGTGTTAGTAATAACACCTTTGGTTAGGGACTCTGAAAGAAAATATCGATCAGCCTTGCGCATTTGTGTAATTCAAGTTGAGCAATGATCTCGCTATTTTCACTTTTGGTTTTGCTCCTGTTTCTAAGGGACATAGCCTGCAGATCCTCAGATAGGGTGCTGCCATTTGTGGCTTGGAAACCTGTCAAGAAAATTTGTGTAGGAAATAAGATCAACTCCATGAGAATTAAAAGGAATATGTTTGAGTATTTGCAAAATTTCTACTAGTGTTACATCTTGATGAAAGGCTCATTTAAATCTGAGTTGATTGTCCCCTTAGTTATATATTTAAAGTGAAATAAACACAATTCACTTTGTGGAATGGTATACTTTAATTTGCTCGGTTGCAAACCTGCATTATCGGTTAATTCATGCTAGATTTCCCCGCCGCCAGGATGAACGAACAGGCGCTGCGCTGTACAATTATGACAAACTCTGTTAAGGTTTGTATTCAGCTGTTGTTACTCGTATGGCCCCAGTGGTTTGAATTCCATTTGCGCTGTGAGGAAATTGCAAAACAAGCTGTGCATTTTTATGCTGATGAAAATGCTGAAAATAGACGGCGATAACTTTTTAAAAGGGGGGAGAAAAAAAAGGAAGCAGAATATGCCGTTTTTTCAACCTAACTCACAGGAAGCCATTGTAGTAAAACAGATTTATTCTTAATATATAACAATTAAAGTAATATTTCACATATGGAAAAGGAAAGTGCTTGCTCTTTATACTTATACTATGTAACTTTATACTTATTCTACTCAGTTACAGTGAAGTGCTCCTGTCCACCCATGGTTTCTGACCTTGCCCCAGGTGGGTGCCGGGTGTAGCAGCCTGCGTATGAAGCGATGGGGTTCAGCACGCAAAGTTTTGGTCTGGCTCTGCGGAACTACTCCAGACCCCGGATGGGTCTCGCCGTGTTTCTGTGCCCAGATGCTGTAGGTCTGGTCACACAGGTGTCTCCTGGGGATGTGAGCCATCTTCTACTAAGGATTCATATTAATGCTTAGAAAAAGAGCCTTAGTGTTGGTTGGGGCTCAGTAGGGTGCTGTAGGACTGAAAATGAAGCGGGACACCTTTTAACTCTGGATGGAGCAAGAGTGCCCTGTTCTGTAGACCCTCAGGGCTGGCTTAGCTGGGCCGTCCATATGTTGCTCTGCTCTTTCTTCACAAACTCCGAAACCTCTTTTTCCCCAACTAAGGCTGCCTTGCAGATCCCGTAGGGTCCATGTGCACAGATCCATTTCCGTGGAATATTTTAGGTTGCTTTTTAGTATTTGCTGTATAATCTTTACCTATATGACACTTTTTGATGTAAACATTTTTCATTATATCTGTGCTTTTGGCAAAAGTTTAAGGATAAAAATGAAGTCATCGGGGCTGCAAAGTTAAAAGCCATAGAAGCAGGATCTGAGTATTTTCAAGTTCCAGGTGTAAAAGGCAGTAGCTATTCATAATTGTCACGGTGTCTTTTATCTCAGTTTGACTTGGGTTAGTCTGATCTTGTAAAATGACCTACTTATGGCTGTTGTATTAAGCTAGGGTCAATTATTAATATTTAAATACTCTAGTATACAGTTTATTCTGATGAATTCCTTTTACCCAAGATATTTTCCTGGAAAGGACACAGCAGGCTAACTGATTAAAAGTCAATGTACTTTTTATAGTGCAAAAAGAAAACATTCTGCTGATTGAGGGGAGGGGAAAAACCTTCGGTCTATATAAATACCAGTAGAGCTGTATTCGTAGCATCAGTAATCATTTTTGCCTTCAGTTTTAAAACTGAATGAATCCTTTAAAGCTTAAAATGATGGATGTTTTTTAGTTTGCCTTTTCCTCAAGATGTATTGTGAAGAATGCAACTTTCTTTTTTCCTTTAATTTGGGGAGCTGCCTTTCTTTCCTTGCTTCCTGAACCTCATACCTAAGTATTTATATGACTGAGACACACGTGGGCTGCATGACTTGGAGGAGTAAGGAAAGAGAGTTCAGAGGCTCTCCAGCAGTCTTGTTGCTTAATTACGGGGTAGGTTTTCTATGTGTGTGCTTTATTGTAATCTGCTGGTAGCTTCTCCTGTGGCTGGCCCTTCTGAGCATCTCTGCAGATCGCGTGTCAGTGTGGTCACCGGGGCTGTGGAACAAGCAGCGCCGAGCAAGGGGCTGTTGCTGCTTACAGTGATGCCAGTGGCCAAAGCGATGTATGTCAAACTGTGCCCTTCGTGATGCAGTAGACGGTGTGCAGTCTGCGGGTCAGTAGCGAGGAGCAGTAAACCAGAGGAAGTGCTGCATTCTGGATTAAGCCCTCCCAACTCCCAAACCATCCCACCAAAAAAAAACAATGGAAAATTGAGGTCCAGGCCACTTGTAAGCATCAAGAATTTATGATGTTGCTTGGGGTAGGGAGGGGAAGGGAAAGCAGGTGTTTGGGGTTTGTTTGGTTTTTTTTTAGATAACAAGCGTTTAATTGTGGTTTTCTGGCCAAATTCTGGCTGAGAGAGTTAGACTCAGTGATCCTAAAACACTTTGTAATTTCAGATGGATGTGGTAATCATTTGCTGTCATAGGCTGCTACTGCACACTGTTAAGCAGATGCTTCATTTCATCCCATAGGTGAATGCACTTCAGTGATGCATAAATTGATTTTTAAAATATGCAGGGAAGGGGAGAAAAACAATGTACACACATGGTTAGCTCTGAAAGTCGCAAAGCTGTTGTTTACTGGGTAGCTGAAGGAACGAGCTAAAAGAATCCCTTAGATCTGGTCTGGGTCCTAGCTTATGTACAATCCAGCACTTTGTTGCGGTTTGTCGTTTCTGCAGCGCCTGAAGCGTCTTGGCAGGGAAAGCAAATCTGGGGGTGTGAGCTACAAGTCTGCTGCTGAATCTCTGTTGCAGGATGAATGGAGATTTGTGGTGTGTGTTAAGGAAGGCCAAACTCATGGGACATGCAAGTCCTAAAGGAACAAAAGCAGAATCTAGTAGTTAACTGCCAAAGAAGAAAGTTAAAGATGCAAAGATTCACCTTAGGAAGGATAAACTGTAACATCTGTCCATGGTAGCACTGAATTGGGCGTAGGAATTCTTTAAACTAGCCTTCCCCAGCATTTTGTTGGGAAAAAAATAGTTAAGAAACAAAATGTAATAATCCCGCTAGATTAGTTGTTATAAACTTTTGAAAACTTAACCAGAATTTAACTTCTGTTCACAACGAATGGCATAATCATGTCCAAAAATGGAACTTGGGTACCATAAATGCTTACACCATACATGCCATCGTAGCGCTATGCTCTGTCAGCTTGAAGAGTGTTTACGAATGATTAAAAGACTTATTCTCTTTATTCCTCAATATTCCGCATGTATGAAAGAGATTGATAGAACTGGTCAGCCCGTTAAAGTGTAGTCATTCATAAATATTGTCTTTGTAATTGTCTTTGACAGCAATTGCTGGAACAAAATACATAAAATGCAAAAATAATAATGGTAGTTAAACGAATGCCTCTTTATTTATTTTTGTATTATTGTGTTGAAGGATACAAAGAGGAACATTCAGCAGATATTTAATTTTTTTGTTTTATCTCATTAAACAGACAGTCCCAAAAGAAATGAGTTTCAGATTAGTTTTACCAAAGCTATTTATCTAATTATGGCTTTCACTGCACTTGAATGAATGGCTGCAAATCAATAGGTCTCTTAGGTTGCCAGGACATGCATTAAAACTGGTGAGTCTCCAAGCTGAATAGCAGGAGTGATGTCTCTTGGGTTTTTCCATTGAGATATCTGTCCTCAGTTCATACAGTGTATGCATAAACTGAGAATTTATCTGAAGCTCTGCTTAAAAAGTCCCATTTTTGTGTTGATCATTTGCAATTCAATCTGGCAATATATATTTACATTATACTGGGAGGGGTTTTATTAAAAACATACCCCAACCAAAACAAAATAATCATTTCAGAGGAAGCTAGAGTAGATGAACATGGTGTAATAGGTCAAGATGATGGTTCATCTACTTGTATATCTATTGAGGTTTAAGGTTGATCTAACAGGTAACTGTTTTGGCCACAAAGTTTCTTGTGCTTTCAAGAGAGTGCGTGGCCAAATGTTGTACAGTCTGTCTTCCACATTGGGTTTTTTCAGGTTTCAAATAGCCAGAGATACCTTGTACTCTGATGTTTGGAGATTGTTACCGTCAACCATTGTAGTTACAGCTTTTTGTTATCCATATACAAATGCAGCCTTTTAATGAATTTGGCTGGTATTTTGGCTTCAGACTCATCTTGGAACTGACATTTACAGAGCTTGTGTGTGAGGTCGGTGATAATGACTTTACTGGGGAAGGAAAAACATGATTTGTTTTGTTCTTTTGTTAATGAAAGCGTTGCTTTTCGATCATACTGCTTTTGAATATCCCACCTTTAATTTCAGTGACCCTTCTCTTGTTCCTGTGAGGCAGAGAACTTCAAACTTCTGTACAGTCAGATCTTTTGTACTCTTTTTTACAGCTGTTTTTAAAGCAAGCAGTCTTAGTCTGTCTAGATGACTCTTTCCTTGCTGTAATAATTTTTGTTACCTTGTTTTGAACTCCATCTGGTTCTGCAATGTCCCTTTGAACTTGTGATGGCTTGTGCTGAACATAATATTCTAAATGATACTGCACCACTGATTTATATAAATCATGCAATTTCCTCCCTCTCTCCATCATGTAGGCTTTTCATCCTAGCAATGTGTTATCTTTTTAGAGTTCCTGGTGGTGTAGATTAGTTCTTCACTGAAATGTCTTCACAGCCATTCAGGTTGCTTTCTTTAAGTTGATATAGTTAATTTAAAACCACATATGCTGTTAGCATTTTTTTCCTTCCAGTGGGCGTTACTTTGCATATGATGTGGATAAACATAATTTAATGTGGAGTTGTCCGGTTGTCATGCCAGTCTTGACCTTGTTACAACATACTGCGTCAAAGGCTTTCCTGTTCTAGTAAGAAATGCAAGAATATTCAAGCTCCTGTTCGATGGCTGGACAACTGTTTGGAAGGCTGTACACAGACTAGTAACCAATAACTTTGTCAAATAATTACTAAGCAGGGCTCTGCAAGAGTATGTCTTGGCTCTGCTACTGTCAGTATTTTCTTAAAAAACTGCAGTGATGGAGTAGAGAATATGCTTGTTAACAATTTAATATGCTTTGTTAATACCAAACATGACAGAGTGGGGAAGAGAGTGGTTTGTTCATATTTTTCTGGTTTTGGTGTCTGTCCCCATCCCATCCCCCCGGCTTTTTCTGCTTGGGCAACTTTATGGCAGAACTGCTACCAAGAGCAAAACTATCTAACAGGTAAATCAGCAAAGACTTTTGAAGAATGTCACATTAGAGACAGCTGTTCTCTAATCTTGTAAAGCTCTTTATTAAAAAGAGAGACACAAAATGTCCCTACAGTGGACTTCTGCATTTAAGCATGAAGTGTAGCTAACAGCAACACTGCTATTAAATCAAAGTTGTGGGTTTATTAAAAACAATGCAAACTTACACTCTTTGAGACTCTGTTTATTGTGGCTGTAAAAAAGGACCTACTTTGGTTGCATATCAATAGCAATACATGTTACAGGAAAATTTGTGGCAGGATGGTGGGAGAGGATAAGGAAATGTTATAGTCTTCCATTCTGAAAAGAAAAATAATTCCAAAGAAGCTGTCCAGAGACAATAATAATTTCATTTCATAAACCTGAGTTAAAAACTGTTCCCTGTCACAAAGACCTAACAGTAAATTTTGTTAGCCCTCTAAAAATGGAATCCTGATTTTTTTGTTTTTCATTTGAGTTAAGCAAGAAAAGAGACTGAATCTTCATCCCTTGCTGTAGCAGTTCTTGATGTTATCTGGCTTTTAGAAACAAAGCTAAATACTGAGGGTCTGTGAGTCATCATCTTTTTAGCCTGAGCCAACTCCAGTTTCACTATGTGTGTGCCTGTTTCTTTATACCATGGCTTTTTTCCTCCTAAGTTAGTCATTGTTATCTCTTGGCACAAGTGGAGAAGTTAAAAACATCAACAAGCATGAGGCATGCTAAAAACATGCAAACAAACCTCCTATATAATCTTCCAAACCCCAGAGCGTTCCCGTTCCCATCACTTTGTTGTTCATGAACCCATGTGATCTTTGGATCGTATCCTGGTGGAGGGAGCAGGGAGGTGAACTCCAAGGCAAGGGTTTACTGACCAGGAATGCTGTCCTAGAGGCACTTTCCAGTTAACTTCTGCTGGTGTGTCCAGTGCCCGCAACAGACGTTGCGGCATTGCATAGAGAAAAGGCAGCAAATAGATTAGAGTGAAAAAACTTGTGTTAATCTTTTAGCAAGCTTTGCTGTTTGAAGAAGTCTCTGTGCGTATATCTATGTACCAAGAAGGTGCTGAAACTCTGCTTAATTTTGCTATGATTATATGTGGCACTGGAGAAGTGACCAAACAGATACATTATGCCGTAGGCTTAGGCTGGCTTAGGTGGATTTGGTGAATCTCATGTGGTTTGTGGCAGTGGTTCCCACGAGACAAGGACTGATTTGAAGTCATCTCTGAAACGCTGGTGTGGGAAAGGATGGAGCAGCGAGCAAATTCATTGCGGTGAGAATCAACTGGCTCTTGGACGTTGTGTCTCAAAATGAAGGTCTCATACAGTAAGTGGTGGTTTGTCATCGATCTGCTCTAGTGCCAGAGTATAAACGATGGCTCAGGTGTCCCCGCTGCAGAATGAGTTAGAGCTGGACAGGCTTTTGAGATTGTCATGGCAAAGGGGTTGGAAGAGTCCGAGTAGGTATTACCTGCTGTGGTAGGGCATCCAGGCTGGCCCAGGCTTCTTTGGCAAATTGATGAGGGCAGGCTGAGTGTCACAGCAGACTCTTAGGATGTCACCGACAAACTGTCTTTTGTTACCGATTATAGAAAGACAGGTAGAGTATTTCTGCTAGTATCTGACAGATTAGCCACTGCAATGGGGAATACTGCAGTGTATTATTAATCTTTTGGATAATTTTGCTTCCCCAATTTCAGTCTAAAGTCTCTAACAAATTGGCTTCTTCCTTGGGCATATCGCTTAAACCAGCTTTTATAGACAGCAGTTCCCCCTCTCTCCCCTCTCTCCTTGCTCTCTCCCGCCTCCTGCTTTGTGTAGGTCAGAAAACATTTGTTGACTTAAACTGATATTTATTACTGACTTTCAAATCTGGGTGGGCTGGTAACCAGGATACAGTGGGCAAGTGGAAGGAGGATAACAGCATGTTGAATTGATTGGTGTTGCAAGCATTGGCTATGAGGCAGGATATTGAAAAGGAAGAAAGTTAATTTATTTTTTTTTCCCTACACCTGAAAAAATATGGTCAGTATTAACCCTCTGTCCTTTTATTTCCATGGGACAAAGCACCCCTTCGAGGATCTTGGGGTGAAGACTGCATGTGGTGAAGCAGAAGGTGGTGGCTCAGTTCTGCGTTGCTGCATTACGTGGGTATGTAAAGGAGGATCCTTGAAGAGCCCTGGGCAGTGGTGTGTGTGGCAGGGTGAGAAGGATGCAGCTCCAAGTAGCACAGGGAAGGTGTGAGCTGCTGCTTAGTCTGACGGTCAGGCGCTCCTCAGATTTACTTTTTCCTAGCTCTGGCTGCCAGACCTGACTGTCCTCAGATGGTGGAAATGTGACCCCATAGAAGGGCAGCGATGTGTGAGTCCTTTCCTCTGTTGTACTATGGCATCAGCAGGCTGTTCTGCTGGCTCTTTGAGGTTGCTTTGTTCAGGATACGGTCAGCTATACTTCAGCTGTGAGTAATGCAGGGTCTATTCTACTTGTCTTTTGTACGCCCCGGTTCACACAACTGATAAGCGTGCTTATGTTCACATTGTGTCCTTCTGCTTCCCTCTTATGTGTTCTAATGAGTATTTTGTTAAAAATAGTTATAGTGCTACCACTGCTGTCTTCAGTGAGGGATGAGGTACTCTTCTAGGTTATTATTTCAGATTTTGCAGGTGCAGACTGTGGTTACTGCCTCATGTACGTTTTGAAACAGCCTTAAAAAGGTCATCCACAACTTGAAGCCAAAAGACTTCTGTTTTAAAACAAAAGGTTATAATCAGGTGAGTAGGAAGGCTGCTTAATGGAGTTTCACTGGACGGTCCCAACTACAGTTAAACCCTTAGCATGATCTTCTGATACATATTTTCTGGACTGTCCCCATATCTTGTGGACATCTGGCATGTTCCATGGTGAGAAAAGTAACCCCCAACCAGTTCCTCTGGAGGAGTACTCTTCCTTACAGCACCTGATGTACAGAGATCTTGTTGAAATCATAGAGAATTCAATCTCATTGTCAAGAGACACATCTTACATAGACGTGTGTTCATAACATACAATTCACCTCAGATTCCTAGATCCCTGCACTGCTGTGATACTATAGACTTCTTTTTTCCACTGCACACATTTTTCATGCTAATGTAGACTTGAGCTTTTTTTTTTTTTTTTCTCATATGCTTTTGAATATGGGAATGAGATTGACTAGGATATAGACATCATATGGTAGGACTTCTGTTGGGATGCAAAACTAGATGATAGTTGCAAATGCAATTAAAGGTTAATTAATTCAGATAATTTAATCAGATGTAAAAATAGGAAAAAAAAGCTTCTAATCTTTTTACTCTCAAATTGTGAAGCATTTTTTTCTGTTTAAGGAATAGTACCCTTATTGTAAAGGAAAAAAATGTACCTTTAAAATTGTTTAAAGGTCTCCTAGTGCATATAAGGAATGAAACAAAGGGATAGGAACTTTATGCTTTAAATACCAGGTCTAGTTTTGCTGGAGGGTTTTTTTCTGAGGGCTGGGAAATGACCAGGATAAATGACCTCACGTGGGACAAGAGACTGATGTGGGACCACTTGAAGGAAGATTTATTTATTTATTTATCTAGTTAGCTAGTTAGTTAGGCTGCCTAAAATATTTTTTTTTAATATATACATTCTCCACAAAAGGTTTAGTGCAATACAGTTTAACGCTTCCTTTTTCTATGAATTTGAGTGGGGTGTCATCACTGAGGGTGTTGATCTCACAAGAGTAGCTTGTCAAATTTTGTGGCTTTTTGCTTAAACTGAGTTTGGTTGAACATCTGTATCCTAAGCCTGAGGAGAGGTGCAGGAATCACCTGTGCAGGCCTTGTCTGATCTCTTCTATGCTGTCTTGAAAATAAATGATGAATGTGGAGAACCCTTAGAAGGACCAGTTCTATGAAAATAAAGATATGAGAAGAAAGGCGGGTAATTAAAATTAAGGGTAAAGAATACCAATAAGGAAATCTGCCTCTTCAGGGCCCTAACTTCAAAGACTGTGTTCTTCTGTTCTTGAACCTATGTTCATGAAGGAGGTTCCTATCTAAAGATGCCTGAACTGTTTCTGTGACCTTATGGGGGTGCTGAGCACATCTTTTCCTTTCTTCATGGCTTAATCTGCATAAGATAGGTCATTTATATTATTTGGTTATGTTCTTATCGTACTAAGTAAAACTTGTATCTGCTAGGTACTTGGCACCTGAGCTGTTTTCCCCTGTCCAAAAATTTACAAGATTCATCTGTGTCTTGCATCTACAATATTTTCTGATTCTGTAACTTCTCAGTCTAGTGAAAGCTAAATTTACCTAAGCTGCTTTTAGTAGTTGTTTGTATATGCTGAACTCCTGTTCATGTTCTAATTTTATTCCATATCTAATGGCTATTGCACACTACTTCCCATGTTACTCTATCTGCCAAGGAATCAGGATTGAATGACAGGCGTGCAGTGGTTTCTGGCACAGCGGCAGACAATTTGGAACGGCTTGGTTTTTCAAGTCCCTCCCACCTCAGAGGTAACAAACCTCCCTTTGGAGATGGAGTGCACTTGAGTTTTCATTTGTTCCTGCTTCAACAGCAAGACCAAAGGTTTCTCAAGCACAAAAATGATGTTATCAGGGTTAGGGTGATCCCATTCTGCAGACTGTTGGAGGGTGCCAGTAGCAGAGCTCCGAGTAGCGCTGAGGCTCTGCCGAGACCAGGTGAGGAATTTCTGGATCTAGTTTGCTGAGGAATTGCCTGTGTGATCCAAGGGAACAATCTTTTTCCTTCCTTACGTATTGAGTGCTTTTCAAGCTCTTTATACAGTGAAGGCCTTGACTTCACAAAACTAAAATAGTTAAACTTTAATAGTTTTTCTACAAAAAAAGTAAATTACAGCTGTTCTTCTGGAAGCAGTTAAGAACTGCAACTATCCAGCCCATAGTAGGTTGGCACCGACTTATGCCAAGAGCTACTGTCAGTGAAATTAATATTCCTCCCAGGAGGTCGCATAGCGGAGTGCTGCCAGTACAAACAACGGCGCTGCAGATTCTCAAACCGTTAAGGCTGTAATGCAAAACCGGAGCTTGTTCACCCAGCTCGGAGGCTGCTCCCACTCTCTGCAAACCTCAGAAGCAAGAAAAGCAAAAGCTGACAGTTTTATTCATGATGTGTTGCATTTTAAATGTCCCACAGGTATTTGAACGTAGAGTGGCATTACCCTGGTTATGTGGCAGATGGCTCAAGTGCTTCTGGCCCTTAGCTGGTAGCTGATCTTTATCCGTAGTTCTCAAAGCGCTTTGCAGAGCAGAGTGGCCACGGTCATTCCCATTGCATGGGACGGGGAATGACCTGCTGAAGGTTGCTACCACACCAGGTTCAGGAACATGACGCTGAACAGTGTGGTGCTTTGTCCAGTAGGTCAGTTGGTCTCTGCAAAATGAGAAAATCAGTTTCTCAGAAACAAAAGTGTAAAGAATGTCAACGTCTTGTACCTGAAAGGAATAACTCTGCTCTACTTCTAGGAATAAGGTTTGGGAAATTACTGGGTGACCTACCTTTTGTGCAGGCAGTGATAAAAGTGGAGCTATCTGAGAGTAGGGACATTAAAAACATACCTTTGCACACTTGTAAAGCAATTCATGGACTATTTGTGTGCAGCTCATAAAAAAAAAAAAAAAAAAAAAAAAAAAGTTGGCCAGAAATATAGGCATTTTTGAAATAGTGCACTAAACTAATGCAATTTACTGAGAGGTATTTTCATAAATCATAATCAAAGCACTGAATTTTAACTTTGTCTTTTTGTGCTTGAAACAATAAATATACTGTTGTTATTGAAGTTTATAAAGCTGGTTCTTTACTTCCAAATTGCTTCTGAATAAATTAAGATTTTAATGGATTTTCTTATTCAATAATATATATACTTTGTACTGACATTTTTAGCTATTTGTTGTTAGCATCATTCACAGCTGATTTGCCGCGTATTTGCTAATATTTGAAGTTTTGTTCCTGCATCTGCGTTCACTGAAATAGCTGCAGCAATACTGGATATTTTTTCCCTTCTGCTGCTTGTTACAATTCTTGCGGCAGAGGCGAGCATCCTTGCAGCAGGCTCATGGGGACAATTCACAAGGATGCTGGGGAAAATCACGTCCCGAACTGTGCTGATTTTGCCTGACACCAGAGAGAGAGCATTTGAACTTATGTCCACGTGCTGGGTGGTTGGTAGTCACAGGTGAGATGACTCACTTGTTTAATTGATTGTCTGCTTAAAAAAATTTATTATGTTTAATCTCTGACAAATGTAGGTTGCTGAAGGCCAGGTTCTGGCACCAGTATTATCTGCAGTAATGTTGATAGCAGAGGTACATCAGCCCCTCAGCAGCTGAGACCTGGCACATTGGATAATGTGGCAGAGAGAAATTTTAGAGAAAGGCTAATATGAAAAGATGTGATTTTTTTAAGACCCTTTTTTTAACACAAGGTGTGTCTAGAAAAGTGTTTCTGGTTGTTCTGCAGCTCCACAGACTTTCTCTCCCATGCCTGATGCAGCTGGCTGGAGGAGCAGCATTAACTTGTGTCTGGGAGTGATGGAGCAGGAGAGAATAACAATAACTGGGGTTCCAGGGGACCTCCCGGAGGTTGTCTGATCCAGCCCCTGGTCCGAGCAGGGCTAACTTCAAAACCAGAGCCGCTGCGCAGGGCTTTGTCTGGTCAACGTATGAAAACTCCAGGAAGGAGATTGCACAGCCTGGCCATTGCTTCTTGTGTTTGACACACAATTTCCCCATTAATTTTCTTTTTACTAATGCATGCTGTGAGTCAGGCTGCCTGGCTTGCAGAATGCATTTGCCAGGTTGATGTGCTATTCTGCTTGCTTTCTTTTTTATTTGGAAATGTGTGTGTGTGTGTGAAGGTATTTTGCTGGCAACATAAGAAATGTGCCAACAGAGGTACTTTGAAAAGCTTTTAAGTATGCAGACAATCCGCATTTTCCTACTCTTGATCTCTCTTTTCACTGTTTTGTTGATGTCTTCATTTAGATCTAACTGAAAAGAAATGGTAACCTGTCACTGGGAACATCTTCTTAATTACAGTGTGAATATCCAGTGCGCATTCTTTTGGAAGCTGTAAATAATGTATTATTAAATTATAACTTGCAACATTAGAAATATTAATTGTTGCATAAAATTTTAATAATAACTAAAAACCCCCACCCACCTGCTCTTGTATGCTACCTTTCCAGATCAAAGCCAAATCAGATACTGATGGCCAGGAACACGATGGTGAATAATAAATACAGTAGATGGTCTTTGTAAGGTGCTGAGTTTTAAAGAGAAATAAATGCAGCAAAATGGCTAATTTTTTATGGTGACAGTCTGTACAGTGCCTGTTTTGTACTGGAAAAAAGTGAGGATGCTACTTTCTGTGAAATGTTGCTGACAGCTTCCCAGCATTGGGAAGCTTTTCGGGGAGGGTTAGGAAAGGTGTGGCTGAAATGGCAAACTAGAGTACAAATGCTGCCATAAAGTTAGGTTAACGAAAGAACATGAATAGTCAATGTAAAGTGTACTCTGCATATTTTAATGTTATATAAAACATGATAAAAAGTAGTAAAATTCTGATTCTTTCTTCTTTTCATATTTAATGAAGTCTCATTGCAAACTTTGCATTAGCATGTGAGTTGAAGATGTCCATAATGTTTTTCTAAGAAAGAGAAAACTTGTTTAAGCTCTGTTTCTATATTGTTAATGATGGCTGTAGCCCATGCAGTCTACAACTGATCTATGGAGTTAAATGAGATGGGATTTCTGTTTGACTTAAACTGATGCACTTATGTGAACATGAAGGTGGGAGGTGAAGTTCCCCATTAGTGACACCTTTGAATTCTGTCTTGTCTTTTTTTTGTGGGCATAGTTAACTTCCTTTTTATGTTGATAGAGCAGAGACACCGAGGATTTATTAGGCGCGTTTTATGCCCTCATTCCTTGGATATTTTAATTCAGCATAAACAAGTGCTTCCTCTGAGCACAGCTGTCTCTTCCTTCCTCCCTTCGCATCCCACTGCTTTCGCCTGTGCCCCTGCCGCCCGCCTTGCTAGGGATCGTGTGTGTATGGCTCCCCAGTGGCCTGGCAGAGGGAAATAACCTGAGTTAAAATGAATCCAGTTCAAGGCTATCGGTCCTTCAGCTTGGTTCAGGACGTGGCTACGCAACCACACGTGGTAGCACAAAGCAGAAGAGCGGTGGGGATGGGAAGGCGCAGGTGGAGGTGGAGGGCAGACACAACCTGCTTGTCAGCAGCCTGGTTTTAGGGTGCTTTAATCTGGTTGTGGACATGCACCAGCAGCAGGACCAGTGGTCATCGTCTTTTTAAGGACCGTAAAGTTTCTCTAACTCCAGGGATCCTCCACTGCCAGTTCACCACTCCTCTCTTTCTCCCAAACTGAGCTGGCCTCAGTGTCGGTGCCACGGCTGTCCTTGAGGCACAGGGTACGTACAGAGGAGGTTCAGCGCTGTGCTAGCGCTTTCCTGAAGCTGGATTTGTCCAGGGCTTTCCTGCCATGGCAGGACGGGGAAAGACGGAGGACAACAACCAGCCAGCCCTGCCATATTGTCTTCTGTGGTATTCTTTTCTGTTCTTAACTTCTTTTGGGTGAAGAAAAGGGCATTGCAAACAACATTTGCTTTTGCGCACTGAATTGCACTCCTCACTAGGCTATGCAGACTTTAAAAGTGGCTGGCTTATGCCACATTATGCTTCAAACAAAACTTTTTTTTTCTTTTTTTTTAGTTAAACCCATTCAGCCATATTTAGTTTGGTAGGTACTGGAAAATACAGAAATGCTTCTAAATGCACGGCTTTCCTGACTATCGTCATCTCAGAAACAAGTCTTTAAACCTCAAGAGCACGTTATAAAGTCTTTATAACGAGCAACCATTTTCGCCGCAGATCCCTTTCTGTTTTGGGGGAGGTGGGAATGAAACATATGAGTTGTGGGTTCCCCTTTTGTGAAATAACTTACTCGGGTTTGTTGTACGTTCTTTTTGTACAGAAAACAGGTGAGAATACGCTCTTCAGTTCCTTTTCATTAATGACCTGTATGGTTTCTCCACAGAGCTTTGCAGGCTCACCTGGGAACCCTGCATTGCAAGCTCTGCTGAATACGGATTTCTCTTTTTACAGCTTTTTTGACCTTTTTTTACTACACCTAAGTATACGAAGTTTAGGATGATCGGGGAAGATCTTTCCTTTATAAAAGAGAATTTATATAGGGTTTTGTATATTTTATCTTAAATAAATATTAATGGAGAGAACTGTTCCATTGACTGTTCTTCATTATCTGTGAATTCTGAGAGCAGATTTTGAGAGAGGCAGTGGGCGAAGTTTGTTATTTGGCAGAAAGTCAGGCATATTCTGCAGTTTCATGTGAATGATATCTGCTGAACGTCAGTTAGCTTCCCCACCAACTCTGCTTGCTGTGCCTTAGCAACCACGAGGAAAAATCTGCTGCCACGTGGAAACGGATTGGGATTCACGACAGCACTCCCTATACCCAGCCACCCTCAGACAACGGTAGCATTTCATCTACTAAACACAGCACCCATATCTTATTTCTGCTTAAATCCCCCTGTAATTTAGACAGTAGCAAGTGATGCCAAATGTGAAAATTTGAAAGTGGCAAAGTGATAAGCCAAATTGTGCAGTAATTTTCTTTCCCTTCCCCCGCTCCTTGCCTGGCCTGATTAAGCACTGGGAATAAATGAGCATTTACTCCTGCAGAAATTGCTGCTGCCTTGTGTTGCAGGTTAAGGAGGCAGTGTCAGGCAGGTACAGCCCAGTTTTATTCCAGGATTCATGTTCAGATCAGAAAGTCTATAATTATTATTGCTGCTTGCTTCTAGCAAGTCCAGCAAATCTTTTTGAAGAAAGCTCCCCCCACCCTCGACTTCCATCAGTTGTAACGGTTGCTGTAGTTTCTATCATCATTATGACATTATCATTGTCATGGTTCGTCATGAGAGAAAGAAATCTGTCTAGGAAAAAAAAATATTTTTTTGATATGTGCATGGAGTGGGAGAGAAGCCTGAGGGAAATTAAGTAAATGCCCCTGGTGGATTTTTAAAATTTTTTTTCTGAGCCACAGTATTGATAGAATTGAAGGATTAGTAAAGAGAGAAAAGCACAAACAGATGATTGTATTTGGGAGTGAATTTGGATTCAGCTTTATTTGTGATTCTTTTCCGTATGCTGTCTCTCATGGTTGGAACGTGAGAAGTTTCCAGCATGAATACTCGTGAAAGTGTATTTTAGGCTTGGATGCTTAAATGCTTGTTGGACATCTGTCTGAATATATAATTTCCTTTGTGGTCACATTAGCCAATTTAGGATTCAGGTGCTGAGTGGTGGCAGAAATCCCCCTGTCAGGGAATAGCAACGATCTCATTACCAGGTAGTCTGTGCTACACCATGTGCATTTCAAACTGGGATGATTTTTTTTCAGGCTATTTATTTAGGGAATAAGCCCTGATAGAGCACAACACTGAAGCATTTGCTTAATTTTAAGTATACTGAGTAATCCAATTTGGAATGCATAAGTGTGATGCTGAATTCTTTAGGGATGTAGTGACAGTGCCCTGAAACTATGAACAATTGTTTTCTTATATTTGTACACAAAAATGTTCCTAGAACTGCTCAGCAGTGCGGAATTGATCATGAGCATGTTTGCAAATTAAGCCCTGATAAAACAGATAAATATTGATGAGTGTGGTGTAAACTGAAAACAGGTAAAGTTTGATTGCACATTGCAAACTCTTAATGTGACATTATGCTCAGTTTTGGTAACACAACCAGATAAAAACCTAGTTATTTGAAAAACTTGGAGTGGAAGCTTAAACAATTTGCTGGGACAAAGAGCCTTGGTTCTGCCTTTTCTTGTTTCTTTTAGTTTTAATATAAACCCTGCTGTAAAAGATTTAGAAAAAGGAATAATCTTGATTAAGAAAAAAAGTTTTCTTATTTCCCTGTTGTTACCAAAGCTTTTTTTTTTTTTTTCCCTTGCTAACTGCACTGGAATATCAGAAGCTCATAGAAGAATGGCAAAACATTTGCATCCCATATTTGAAATTATTATTTTTCTACTATTTCTGCATCTTCTTTTGTACTTCCAGTGTAGACAGGTTGCTGGCTGCTACCACTGTACTACATCTCAGCTGAGGATAGCACTTGAACTGGAGCTCCAAGCACTGTTGCTTTGTTTCTTTCTGAGCATGATGATGATTAAATTGCTAGCAGATGTATGGAGCACTGCTGATGCTACTGCGACCGCAGTGCTGGCAGTGGCAGAAATGTGAGCAGTTGTTGGAACAGCTTGGGCAGGAGGCAAAGCACAAGCAACTTGTAGGCGAGTAATCCTCTGAAGTTGACATGAGGCCAAAGCAAAATCCCAGATCTAAGAACAAGGAGAAAATCCAACTGTATCTCCAAAAGGTATGGCTGAAAACATGCTCTATAGTATCTTTAGCCCTTGATTAGAACATTAACCAGATTGTAATAAATGCATGGGGAGTTGCTATGGTGGAGTCAGTTCAACACTCTGCTGAGTAAAGAACTAACTTGGCATCTCACAGCAAGGTAAGGCTTGATCTTTCCAATGGAGACCAAAATGTGCCTTCATTAGTACACGTTGCTTGTTGTGTAGTAAGTTGTGGGGGAATTTCTTTCCAAAACCTTTCAGAAATCGGTTTGTGCTCATACACAAAGACATTACCATCAATATCTTTTCATGCCTAGCTTTAAATAATGGCAGAGATTCTCCACTTGTTTAAAAATAATTGTCCAGTTGAGGCAATACTAATTTAAACCCAGATATAGACCTTGCTTAGTAGTATCAGCCATTGAATTAGCTACTGCTTCTAAAAGTCTAGCAGGAGTATTTGATTCTTTGGCTAATAATTCCATGACCTGTTCATACAGATTGTAAAGAACTATTTCCTTCTGGTTGTTTTAAATTACTTGCCAGTCACTTTATTTTAATCCTCCTTCTTTAAGCACCATTGCTCTACTCCTTGTGCTTCTAGCAATTTTAAATATCGCAGTAAACTCCTTTATAATTTTTCCCATTTTCAGACTAAATTATCCTTGGTGTACACAAAATTGGATCCTAGCAGTCTTATTCCAAAACCTTCTCCTGGGCTACCTGTCCCAACTGCCCTCTCCTGCCACATACAAATTGTGTCCCCAAGCTAGGATGCCATCCTCGTGCCACCTTCATTACCTCATGCTCTTGATCACCCAGCCCGAGGGACCAGCTCCCTGCCTCTTTATTCCTGCATCCCCATCACTGAAACTGGAGCCTCCTATGCACATCTACTCCTGTATGATGGGAGAGCCCTCCTGGAGGACATCCAGCGCTCTGGATCTTCTCTACCAATGGTCTTCCGTCCCAGGACCATACATGCTTCTGCATCGCCGTCTCCTCCCTGTGGTTTGGCACAGTGTCTCCTCAAGCTGGTAAAGGGGCACCACAGGAAGCCAGGGTGGCAGTGCCTGGACTGAGGCACTTGGCATGAGCTGCAGTAGCTGTTCCAAGGTGGTTTCCATGAGAGACAAGTTGTTTGCTTGGTGACTAATGAATCTGCTTTAAAAGCACATTTTGGCTCATTTTAAGAGTTATTTGCAAATTTATTTTGAATTGGGGTGTATGTGTCAAAATCATTTGGGAGGAGCAGCCTATATTTACCAGATAACTTCAGGGATGAGTGGTGCTTCCCCCACACAGCAGCCTGATGGTTGGGATTTTCCAACAAAGCCTGGACCCCTGATCCGCCCCCTCTTCTTCGCCTCTCTGGAAGAGGACTCCCAGTTTGTCCCTAACAGCCAAACTGGAGTCTGCTGTACAGATGTGCGCTCAGTAGCACGAAATGAAGGGATTTTGTGCTAGCTAAATATTTATTGAGACAAATTTAAAAGAAAAAAAAAAAAAAGAAAAAGAAACAGAAGAAAAGGAGATCTAGCTTGGTAGCTAGGGCATAAATGCCTAAAATTTGATATGAATTTCAGTTTAACTGCAGTGAGTGTTTCCACATTGCACGGGCTGCACTAACATCAGATAATTTTTTCTATTCCAGAATGCCACTTCCACTTCTGTTTTATTTTCTCCTATGCAATATCCATTTTCTTATATTTTTTTAGAAATTTCAGGTGGGTAGATTCCTGCATGGCATACATTAACGTGCTCTCCTGGGCTTTCCAGTGTTTCATGCTTGCTCCAAGATGATATGGGTTCAGGCTGCTATGAGCAGAAGCCATTGTCCTGTCTTCTCTTCTCCCATTTTAGGGCTGTGAATTCTTTCTCTCTCCCCTGCACCAGAGCTAGCACTGTGTCGTTTGAAGGATAAACTAGAAGATTTTTTTTTTTTTCCCCCCCTCCTCTCCTAGTTTTCAGCCTTAGTCACCTTTTGCAGACTTGGAAGTAATTCATAGCTCCAGCCATCATCTGAGAGCTGGGCACTTGTCAAAGTGGGCAACGTGAATTCAGTTTTCCTGAAGCAGGACTTAGACCTAGGTCTAAGGGGATGTTGCCATCATGGCTGTTTCATCTGTTCTTTTACAAACCTGCTTCTTTTCCTATGTGCATGCTGTTGTGTGTGTGGAGTTAGTAATGCAGCCAAACAGAATGTTTTGTTTTGAATTGAAAGTCAAAATTTTACTGCTTTGTGCTTTTTTGACTTTGTATGATGTCATTTTCACTTTCTATGATGTAATTAGTGTCCACTGTGATGTGCTGCCTAAGCAAGACTAGTTGTCTTGGTGGCTGTGGCAGTAATCCCTGGTGCATGGGGTATTTGGACCTAGTCCCTGGTTTGAGAAGCTGAAGTATAAAGGTGACGGCTTCACCTGAAGGTCACCCAGAGGGAGCAACTGTGGCCCAAGATGAAATGTTACTGGGGAGGTGGCATGTCCAGGACACCCAGGGACTGTCCTGATCCTGGTTCGTGGGGTCCACACTGTTGTTGAGCTGATCTGGCTCCTTGTTGTCTAACAAGGGATGTCTGCTTCAGTGTCTCTCTGTCTTCCCCTCTTCCTTCCTCCCAACTGTTTTATCCAGCTCTTTCCCTCACGTTGGCTCTGGAGCTCCCTGAACCCTTTGAGAGCCAGTTTCATTTACTGAGATGCTGTAATTTTATTTCCAGTCATTTTTTGCTGAGTTTGGTCTTATGCTGTCATGTAACTGAGCCCTGCAGTAGCCATATTTTCCCTGGCTGAAGCTCAGCTGTCCTATGAGTGCCGGGGACCCGGCCGGTGCCGTGCCAGGGGTTGCAGTTCCCACCGGCACCGCTGGAATTAGCTTGCTGATCGTTGGCTTCAGCCTGGGAATGAAGTGGGGACGGGGAAATTGATGTATAAGCTTCAACCGTGCTGCTGCAGTGAGTGATGCTTGTTGAATGAAAGACTTGGACAAAAAACAAGTGACGTGTTGGTATGTAGGGCTGCAGCAGAACCAAGGTGTTAATGACGTGCTGGCTAGATGAGTAAGTGGGATCCGATGCAATGTTGGACTCTTACGGCATGTTTGTTGGGTACGGGCGAAGGGAACGAAGCTTTTATGTTATAGTATTTCCATATGGAGCTACTGTTACGCATGGAATTATCCTAACATTTGCAGTGAGCGTGGAAGGCTAAACAGCGTTAGATGCTTCTGCGGTTCCTTGTCACTTCCCTTTCTAAAAATACAGTAACAAGAATGTTGGGGGGGGAGGGAGCGGGTGACATTACTGAGATATGGATTCTGTAATTCTTACAGGGTGCGAAGGATGATTTTTTTAATATGATTACAATATACAAGTGTGAATTGTATCCTTCTGAAAGCAAGGAATTAATTATGTTGCCTACAAGCTGAAATAATGTGAGGGAGCCCCACACAATCCTCCCGTTGTGCTGCCAGTGCACCTGCACAACGTCTTCTGTTCCCCTTCCAGGCTTCTTTTAGGCAATGTTTATTTGTCTCTTGTATGGCTTGTAGTAAGACAGAAGTTGCCAAAAAGCATCAGAGTAGACAATATCTTGTCTTTTTGCACTGACAAGATATGGAAGTATCATGGTGAGTAAAGGTGGGGTAACCTCGCTCTTGTAGAGATCTTTATCCTGTCCCTATTTGCCTTCCAGAGTTCTGGGTCACTGTTAATTTTATAACTTGAAATCCCCAATCTTTATTGAGCAGTGGTAGGGTTTTGGAATTTGCATTTCCTTGCTGTGAAGAGTTATGTGTCTTTTTCCTTTCTATCTCCTCAAACATGAATCCTCTCTAATTTCATTGAGTGATTGGCTATTCTCATGTTACATGAAACAGAGCACAGAGAGACTGTCTTTTCTCTGTGCCATTTCATTATTTTGTATAATTGCATTATGTCTCCTGTAATCTCCCCTTTGTAAGGTAAATAGTCAGTCTTTTCTGTCTCTTCTCATATTAAAATTTATCCAAATCCTTTATTATGCCTCCTACTATTATTGTCTGAATCCCCTCTAATATTGGAGCATCCATTTTTTGCGATGCTGTTACCACTGTAGCATGTGGCACAGCAGAGATAATGCTGATCTACATTAGAGCAATGTTACTTCCCCATTAGTCACCATTTTATTCCTCATTTATCCTAATATTTTGATAACTACAATTAAGAATTTCATTTAGAAGAGTGGTCTTCCTTGAGAAGTGTTCTGTGACCCTGAGGTGTCTTTACTGAATTGATAAAGTTTGCTTTAAGAGGTGTTAGAGCATGTGTAATTAAATTTTTTTCTCTATAGTACATGCTGCTTTTAATGTTGAGCTTGTCATGATACTGTCTTTTCACCTAGCTTTTTTTTTTTTTTAGGTTTATCTTGACATTCATCACTGTCATTTCTGCTCTTTCCTGACCCAAATAATTGTGTGTTGCCTGCAGACTTCCCCACCTCGTTGCTCAGATTTTTTTTTCCAGATCAAGAATAAATGTAGTAAACAACACAGAACTGAGTTTACCAAACTTTTTCCGTGATGTTAAAAAGCCCAATGATTTACAGGCTTCAGTTAGACTAACCAGATGATTTGATAAATTCTTTTTATATAGATTTCCATATGTAAAAGGCCTAGATAGCTGCTACTTTTTTTTTTTTTTTTCCATACAAAAACCAGAACAAAACTAAAGCTCTACCAAATTGTCTTACAGACCCTCTCCAGAAGAATTTCAAATCCTTATTTGGAAACTCCTGCAAACAAGGTACTTGTCAAGCTTCTTTTTAATTCAATTTAACAAACAAGATATTAGGAATCTTTTTGCTTTGATTCAACCTCTTAATCATAGCTTTGAAGACACTTGTGGATGTGGCCTGCAGTTAAATCCATTTAACCAAGTTATAATGTGTGTGTGTGTGTGTTAGAAATTGTCTGCTCCTATTACTGAATCTGCAAACTGAATTGTTGTGAATTCCAACGTGCACTCACTTCCCAGCTGTTTACATGATTGCCACTGTTAGCTTAGTTTTACTATATTTGAGAACTCTATTTTTGCATCTCACAAGACTTTACTGTCTCAGCACTATTTTTTTTATTCCTTGAAAGATTCCCAAACATAGGAAACAAAACCAAAAAAAAAAAAAAGTTGAGACCGTGGCATTGTTTTTCTTTCAAGTTAGTTATTTATGTTACTGATGTGTTTTGCTGGGATGGTGAAGAAACATCACAACAGAAGCCTGAGCTAAATTCATCAGTAAGAAGTAGTACACAGATTCCAGATGGAACATGATTTTATGGAAGATGGATTTGGGTCCTGTTTTGATAGATGCATTTGCAGCCTTGAGGTGTCAGGTGGAAATCAGGTGTGGGAGAGGTCAGAGGTGTGTCCATTCTGAAAGACCACATCCTCCTGGCAAAGTACGGATGAGCTGACCTGTAGCTATCATAGGATACTGCCAAAGTTTCTGAACAAAAAGAAAAAAAAACTATGAAATGATGTTTCAATGTGTATTAGGCTTGTATTAAATTATTTAACTCAAATACACGTGGAATAATGTTTAATTTCAACTGTATTTGTGTGGTTGTGCAATGGTTAATATAATCTTTTTGTTTTCACTTGTTTCATTTGAACTTGTTTGTGGTTCAAAGATAAAACTCACAGATAGTAAACCCTCTGCTTTTCTAAAGCAGAAAATGTAAAAGTAGTCCAGCCCGTGGCGGCATCTGCAACCCATGATACGACCGGGTACGGCAGAAATCAGGGTGCGTTTCCTATGAGGCTTTGACCGCTCGCTTGTCCCTTCGCTGGGGAGAAGGCATTGCTCAGAGGGAAGGGGCGGACAGTGGCGAGGCAATTTACTACAGCAGGAATAAATCCCTGTTTGTCACAGTTTTCGATTTCTCTTTTCATTCAGATTTATGGAGAAAGTTCATCCTGTGCTGGGAGAGCTCTCAGGAATATTTTTACTCTACAAGCGTCTGACCTGATTAAAGACAGGGTGTACCTTACTGGCATTTGCAGGTAACACGAGATTATTCGTTTTAATCAACTGAATGGGTTTTATTTGCATTTGTCTGTGCCCTGATTGGACAAGTGAGTAAATTCTGAGATTTTGTGTGTGTTACTAAGAAATGAAAATATTTTCTAAAAAAAATTCTTTAATATCTCATGTATTTTAATATATTTTCTTATGTTACTTAGTCAGTTGGCCTGATTGTATGTCCACTAATTTAATTGCTTATGATTTTGTATACAATTGTGTTTGTTATTTTGTTGAAAATAGAGGGTATTAAATTCAGTCCTGGTTTGGAGTTATAAAAGAGATTAATTGGATTCCTAAGATTTAGTTACACAGTGATTTTTGCATGTAATTTATGGAATATTTCTGTAATGAAGTGATTTTCCATTTGTGTTGCATTACAGCATAAATGCTTCCTCCTATTTTCAATTATGCCAGAGTGTACAGATCTCTATTATAGCACCATTCATTCATATCCATATTAAAGAAAAAGCCACAACTTGTCTTTTTAAATCATAAAAAAAAATAAAAGTTTACCAATAATGTACAAGATGTAGTACATCCTAGAGCAATACTCAAGGTCTTACACATATATCATGTAGCTGTATTGCTTATGTCTATGCTCAGAAAGGAAATAAAATCCTAAGGCTAAAAGCTGGATTTTATTTAGCTCTTCTACATCTTTGGATGACTCTCTGTATGCAGCACAAATTGATAAAAATATTACATATTATAAAGTGTGCCGCATGAATTAGGTGTGTAAGGGAACTTACTCATCCAACACACGTTCCCTCGTTGTAACTAGGGGCATCCCCTGAGACTTGCCAGAATAATTTATTCCCTTGAAATTAATAGAATTACAAAAATCAGTAATTGAGACAAAGTGTTTGCCCTGCTGAACAAAAAGATTCCTTTTCAATAACTTAAAAAAAAATAGCTCTTCTTTATAAAAGAACATTTTAACATTACTGTAGTGTCAGAAGTGATGTTTTGTTTATTTTCAGGAGGAGCTGTGTTGGATCGGAACTGGTAGACTGGCTTTTGGAGCAGTGCCCTTTCGTTAAGTGCAGGTCTACAGCAGCGGGAGTGTGGCAGCTCCTCCTGGATATGGGCATTATATTATCAGGTCAGTCTCGATAGCACTCCTGGTGTGAGGAAGGTTATCAGTTTCTCCTGCGTAGGCTAAGACTCACATTTTTGATGGAAGAGGAAGGAGAAGAAGAAAAAAAAAAGGCAGATTGCTCCATTTTTCTTGACAGTTGTTTATTTTACTATCTCTTCAGTAGGCTCACCTCTGTGACCTTTAATTTCATAAATACCTAAGGTGAATCTCTTTTTCTTTTTTTTTAGGTAGTTTCCTTCCTTTTGCTTTTGCTAATGCAATTGCCTATTGCCAAGTTGCAAACAGCGTGCGTGTCTTTTCCAGCTTTTTTTTTTCCCTCCTCAAGCTCTTTTAGGTTTTTCACAAGACAGCAGCTGTTTAGTCACTGCAGATCATGGCTTCACCAGAAGACTCTCTAGCCATTAGTGATTTCCCCTTTCTCTCTATGTTCTTCATAGTTTTAGATTACAATGGATTGAGAGAGGATTCAGCTTGAGATGTTTGTGGTGCCAGGCTCTACCCAACTGTCCCTACATTCCCCACTAAATTTAGGGTTTGGTCTAGTTTATGTGGTTGGCGATAATTACACCAGTAATCCAGCTCTGGAAATCTGATGGACTTTACGTTGTAGCTGTGACTACTTAGGTAGCTTAACTCAGAACACACCTCGCCCTGGGGTCTGTGCTAGACACTTAACTTTCCTCCTTGTGAAAAGGTGAGGTCTTACAGAAGATTTCTGCTTGTGTACGCTGACAGTATACTTAAAGATTTTTCTCCTGCTCCAACTACACTGACAATATGTCTGATGGTGCAGCCTCAACAAGGGCTGAATGACTCTCCAGCAGGAGCTTGTGCTGTCAGCTTTGGACCTCATCCTTCATTCCCAGTTCAATCTTGGTTATGCCAGGGAAGATGACAGCTGTTGTATTGGTGCACCATCTAACCCAGGTCTGCTCTACAGAACGAGAGGCCACGAATTTGAGGAGAAGCTGGGATATGATGGGCTGCATCCCCATTATTGAAGTTTGTTTACTATTCCCTGGCCACTAGTGAGAACATATTAGAAGCCAATGGAAATTGAGAGTCAGAAATCTGACAAGTGAAAGATTTTTATCTCCTAATTCCAAAGTGATTTCCAAATTGATTAAATACTCAGCGGTCTTAATGAATCTCAGGAACCTGGAGATCTTCAAACTGAGGTTTTGGGGTTGTCCTGTTTGGATGCACTGAGTTAATATGAGAGGACAGGATTGCTTCTATGCTGAGTTTGCAGTCCTTCTGCCCTGTGTGGTGGTAGATTAAAGTCAAGTGCAATACGGAATGTGGTTGGGGACACAGAACCTTTATGCAGTAAGGATTTGAAGGATATCTAATGTTATTTTTTCTAACAGTGGACAGACAACTCTATTTTCAAGACACTCATGCTTTCTACCAGTTCTCAGCGGATGAATGTACCTACCTTTTCTGTGAATTTGAGAAAGAGGAGGGATGGAAGAATGGAGTAAAGCTCCTACTTCAACTGCTGCCATTGTCTCCTCCCAGGATTGACATGTGCAATCTGTAAGTGTGCAAATACAGCTGTTTTCAACTTTTGCTGACTGTTTTGTAAGTAGTTTGCTTACAATGACACTGCTTACCCCCAAACCACCCTGCAAATGAGACAGCTTTCTTTTCAGGGTTGACAAGCTTTGTGGAGATGGGCTTTTCAGCTGAAAAAGCCAGTGTGGGTAGGTAAATGAAGGCACTCAACTTGGGGGTTTTGGCTTATGGTCGTTCTCATGCAGTAGCTTGCTGACTCTGGGTTGCTATATAGCCTGGGCAGATGGCTTGCTTATTTTTTTGATCTCCTCTTATATTTGGAGGTTTGGCACAGATTTGGCAGCAGGCATGCTGTGAAGCTAATTGAGTAGCAGATCAGGTGCCCTTGTTCTGGGTCAGGATCAGCTATCGGATGGATGGAGAGGATGGGTAGGAATGTGGTAGCTTCAGTCATCTGATTTTAGTTTGCTGCTGCACGTTTGCACATAGAGAGCTCTGTAGCCTCACACTGTTATTCCTTTTCAGAATATACCGCTTAAGAGTTTCACTTCCTATATGTCTCCTCTTCCATCTGACTATTGGTTGTTGTCATACCCTCTGTGCTGATACAGCTGCGCTCTAAATGTTGTCTATTTAGGGCAGCTAGAAGGAAACCATAGTTACCTGTGCCACAGTGAGAGGCCAAAATAGAGGAAAAAAGTGTCAGCGAGAGATCTGGAGGCTCGTGACCCCTCATACCTTGGCAAATCTGCAGGAGCTGGCTTGTACAGACCAGTTGGGTTAAATTCTTTCATTGTCCCTAGCATGATGAAACCTCAAACTTGATACTTATACTGTGGAGAATTGTTACTCTGCCAGTAGTAGGATTTATTCTCTTTGATGTTAAAGGCAAAACTTTCTTCTATAAGCACTTTCATTCTCTACCTATTAGATTTTAAAAACACATTCTCTCTAATAACTGTCCAATGGAAATATTTTAAAGGAGCACAAAGCCTAAAATCCCTGTAAGATGTCTCAAGCCCAGTTTCTTAAATTCAGGCATTTAGTCTGATTCTTAAATATGTTGAGCTGGTATAAAAAAAAAATCTCAGTAATTTCTGTGCATGGCTCAGGGCAGAAACTTGATTCCCTCTCCTTTTGCTGACTGCCTTCACTAACCAGAAACTGGCAGTTCTAGAGTGGGGATTCCCTTGAAAATCCATTTATTTGGTCAGCTTGAGTGAGTGTAGCCAAGTGACAAGGACCCCAAATTGGCTAAAGCAGGGCACCGAATGTGATCTTCTAAGCAGATAACTCATATGGCAGAAAACCTTTGAATATTTTTGCAAATAGAAATTCTTGTCTTCCAGCCTACTCTGGTGCTAAGCAGTTTGACTGTCCCTCAAATATCAGGGCGACGTCAGTGGGAATTAGGGTTTTCCTCGTTATCACTGCCAATCAGTAGTAGTTTGTGGCTACTCGTACAAAAGCTTTGAATAAAAAAAGACAGAACCGATAGTACATATTGATGTGTTATGTGAAGGATGCTGGGTAGGATAACGGACTAAAGACTTTTTAGGTTTGAGCTGAAAATGTGTCCTGCATACTGATCTTGGCCAGAGACTACCAATATTTCACAGTCTGCTTTGCTGTTTTATCGTTCCAGTGCAATTGTCATTACTAGTGGAGGATGATCCCTGTCACATTAATTGAACAGTTATTCATTAATGTACATTTACAGATCCTTCCTGCTCACATTATTCAAATTTTACTTGAAGCTGGATTCCTTTTGGGAACATTGTCACTGAAGAATTACTTTCTGGAGGTTTTACCTGTCAGATTGTGAAGGTGCTTTTAAAAAAAAAAAAAAGAATAAAAAAATGAAGGAAATGAATTTTAAATAATGGTATACTCTCGAGGGAGTGTAATATTAAAGGCAAAGGAGGCTTTTCCAGGCTCAAAATTCTCCATACTTGATGCAGATAGCACACCGCTAAAACACAGCCTGCAAGGGAATAGATGTGATGAGGTATTTGATAAAGTTATCTGACCAGATTAAATAAACCCATATGCTCTTTTTCATGAAGAAAGTAGGCAATTCTAAAAACTCTTCCTTGCAGTGAGTGTTTGTTTTTTCTCAAATACGTAAGCTGTTCTGCATACCATTAGAAGCACAGTCTTTCTTGTAATTCATATTTTTGTTTTCATTTTTCTGTCTTAGTTTTTCTCATAGTCTGTATTGATGGCATTAATTCTGTATGTACATAAAGACAGAGAAATTATTACCTTATTAATTAGATTCCATGCTTTTGATGAAATCAGAAGCAACTACCTGCTTGTGCACCAGAAGGCAATGCTGGGCATCTCCCGGTGCTCCCGGGTGGTAGACAAGCTCCGTCTCCTCTGCAGCTGTTGGGCAGCAGCCTTGCGCTTGCCTGGGCTGCTGGGTGCATCAGTGGGGCTCTCTGGAGCACCATGGATCTCCCAGAAGGAGTCTGTGGCTCTGGGAACCTCCTTCAGCAGTTCTTCTGGAAACCCCGTTAAATAAACGTGGCCTGGTCTCAACTTTCTGTACAGATTTTTGATGGATTTGTGTTTGTTTCTGGGTGGTATTAACAGTGCTACCAAATAACACTACAGTAAGTTCTACAAAGAAAATAGTGTTCTGAAGCCTGAGACTTGCTTATGGTTCCTAAATAAGTGCTCCCCGTTGCCTTTTTACCTTGACGAATTCCCTACATTAAACATAACATTGGTGGGAACCTACCATGGAAAACAAGATGGCACCTAGCAAATTTTTAGCAGCTCACACTAAACTGAAGGCTAATGTTATTACCTGTATTACACAGGACTGAGCCTCTGTAAATGTCATCAGATGAAATGGGACTGATGCAGAGGCCTCTTGGGGTCGTTAAACACCCTATGTTAATCACAGCCAATTCTACTTGAAGAGAAAAGAAGTGAATATTGCAACAGCCTGGGAACAAAAGATCTGTATTGAAAGCTGTGCCATGGACTTCCTTACAACCTTGAGTGATCACTTAGGCTCTCATCCAATGCCTCCTGAAACCTTTTCCAGTGACTGCAATGGTTTTATATCAGGTGTTTATGTGCTTTTGTTTCCTTCTTTGTAAGTGGAGGTGTTTATAGCAACAGCTAAGTCCCAGAACCACTGGTAGACTCAATGATCCTTTCAAGAATGCATTGGGTACCTTAGACTATTGAAATGTATCCCATAATATTTTTTTAAATTATTTGAACAGATGTTAACAGGGGATTTTTTTCTTTATCTCATATTGCTTGTTATTTTCTTTTTGGAAGTGTTAGACTATGTTCTGCATCTTATATGCTGAAATAATATACATGTTATTAATTTCAGAAAAGTAACCTTTCTTAAAATTAATTTGGTTTTAATGCAAATAGCCAGGATGGGATATTAATTCAGTTACTGCAATATGGAGTTCCTGGAAAGCTTTTACTGAGCGCAAATATCTGTTAGGTATCCATGGGTCTTTTACTGGCACTGTAGGTGGATTGCAAAGCCAGCGTAGAGATATACATAGTGGCTTTACATTGGACGGTTGAGGTCCAGGACTAGGACCATGGGTATATCCATATTGCTTCCTCTGTCAGCGGGTTGGGAAGCACTGTAGTTGCTTTCACGTGGTGTACGGTAATAATTGCGCTGGACCTGACTTGCCTGCGTGCAGATCTAGGGCAAGCATCCCCACATCTCTGCTTAATGCATTACTGAGCCCATGGACCACTGAGCTGTGTAGACTTTAGACTGATTTGCCTGGGCTTTGGAGCTCCTTTTGGTACCAGCCCTACTGGTCATAGCTGGCCCCTTTTGAAAAAAAATAGGGTGATATCTGTCCTGATTCTGTTCCTTGGTATATATTCTGTTTTATTCTTTTCTGTTAGCCTGGGTATCATGATGCACTCTTCCTCTTTGATTCTAGAGAGCTGACGATAATTTTTAGTATATTAATGGTTTCAGAAGTATTTGATGCTCATATGCAGATGAATACTGGGAGTATTTTTAAATAGAAGATGAAATGATAAAGGCCCAAGACAGAAATAGCTGTGCTATATGCTGTTCTGGGTTTATAGATTGCGTCTGTGGCTGTGTCTACTGAGCTGCTATCTTTTGCCTCCAGTTTAGAAGAACCAGGTCCTAACCTGGTTCTAAGAGATCAGATATGTAGGGAAACATAGGCATCTAAAGAGGTCAGTTATTTTCATCTCATTCCCAATTGCAAACAGAAAGACTGAATAAATTGGTCTTTGTAAATGAAACTGCATTCATTTATTTCTTTTGGGTTGTTTAACACTTAAAATGTTAAATCACACTTTTCTTTGAATATGAAAGGCGATTGTGGAAAATAATTGTGATTTCTAATCCAAATTACCATTTTGGTCTGAATATGCCCCAAAATGAATGCATGTGTCATCCTGTGCTTTCTGACCTTCATTTTTTTTTTAATCAGGGAAAGAATTTTTTGGACATGGGATGTAAGAACAACAATATACCAGCTGCATATTCCAGACATGTTGTCAGCTCCCTAAACACATCAAGGCATATGAGCAATTAAATAATTTAGTCAAATATAGAAGCTTCTACTAATACCTGGGATTTGTGTTCTATTTACAGCAGCTGCAGCTTTGCATATCTGCTCAGTTTACTGGCATGCCACACTTCTTGAAAACCATGAAAAGTGAAGAACTCCAGAGCTTTTTTCTTCTTCCCATAGTAATAAACCTAACACATTGGTATCTTTCTTCTGATTGTCAATAAACCTTCCAAAAGGCTTGCAGATGTTCTAGTGATGAGAATTAGGCTGTTTTAAAGGAAAATACAATCCAATCCCACGCTGTCTACAGCAGCTTTTGTGTGGCTTTTTCATATGTGTCAGACTTCTATGACAGTTTCTAGAAGGGTTCTTCCTGCACTGCCTCACTTCTGCAAAGACACAAAGTACTCTGTCTTGTGAGTTACTGTCAACAGAACCTGTCAATAGTGTTCTCAGCCATTGCTGGAGTTTGCTAATTTATGGCTTCTTACATGTATTCTTTTCATTTTCACTTGGTTTTACATCAAACTTAATGTGTCTCATAATGATTTTGATGTTGTCTACTTTTATCTATGTGAGCTTGCCTTCCACACCTTAGCAAAGCTAAGTAGTGGCGGGCAGATGGAAAACTCTTTGCTCTGTTGATGGAGTGTGGTTCTAGCAGAGCAAAATATGCATTCAAATAAGCAGCTCTAAGTTAAGAGGGTCCTGTGTTCTTCAGTTCTTCACCATGTATTTTTAGTTGAAGAATTCTCTCACTGTTTTACATTAGTCCAATCAAGAGAGTTCTTGACAGCAGGGGACGAAGGGTGTACTCTGTCATTACTGACACAATTAATTATTGTCATGTTGCAGTCATCATTTTGATGTGGAATCTCAAAAGCCCTTTTACATTAGTGCCTGTGGCTACAGAGTTCCTTGCTTTCCAGGAATCAAAAGATGTTGAAACAAAATGAAAGAAATAATAAAATCTTATTTTTATTTTTTAAAGGCCTGATCAAAAAATAGAAGATACGGCAGAAACCAATGCTGAAATTCTTGCTCGTCTTACTTCTGCGGTAAGGTCACTGCATCAAAGTTTGTACTGATCATGTTTGAAATATTGTCATGTTTTGGATCCTTTCAAATTAAAGACTTAGTCTTAGTGAGCAGGTGTTTGTAATGCAAACTCCTTTTTTGTCTCTGAAAGGGGGAAGCTTTTCTGGTCTGTGCAATTCCACAGCTATTCAAATCAATTCAAGCAAGGACTGCTGCAGTCTGCTCTTTTTGCAGAAAGGACCTGGGGTTCCTGGTGTACAGCAGGTTGAACATGAGCCAGAAATGTGCCCTCATGGCAAAGCAAGCCAACTGCCTCCTGGGCTGCATTAGGGGAGACCCTCAGGCTAAGGGAGCTGATCATTCCCCTCTACTCAGCACTGGTGTGACACATCTGGAGTGCTGGCTTCAGTTCTGGACTCCCATTACAAGAGGCATGTGGACATCCTGGAGTGTATCCTGCGAATGACCATGAAGATGATCAAAGGATTAGAGTATCTGACTTACAATGACAGGCTGAGAGAACTGGGAGTTGAGCTTGGAGAATAGAAGGCACGGGGATGATCTTATCATTGTCTATAAATACCTGATGGGAGGCAACAAAGACGATGGAGCCAGGCTCTTCTCAGTGGTGTGCTGTGACAGGACAGAAAGCAACAAGCACAAACTGAATTCCAAGAAATTCTACTAAAACATAAGAAAAAGCTCTTTTTTTACTGTGAGGGTGATCAAATGTTAGAACAGGTTGCCCAGGGAGGTGGTGGAGTCCCCATGCTTGGAGATGTTCAGAACTCAACTGGACATGGTCCTGAGCTGGCCTGCTCTTGAGCAGCAGGGTTGGATCAGATGACCTCCAGAAGTGCCTTCCTACCTCAGCCATTCTATGAGTGTATGGTTCTATGAAAATTACACCTAAATCATGGTATCAGCAAAACATGAAATTAGTGCTAGTTCTGTTTTGGGTACAGACATGAAAGTGAACAAAGCAAGGTGAAGTTGCCATGAAAAAGACATGAGGATAAGAACTACTTTAAGTAAAATGAATAAAGTACTATCTTGAAATTGCTGAAAAGGGAAGGCAAGGATAATTTGTGCTGAATTTCATAAAGACAACTGTGTTTACAAAAGATATTTTGTAAATGTGTTTGGAAAGCTGGTGGTTCTGTATGGTCAACATCTTATGCAAAAGTAATTGAAAATTGAAAGCTGGAGAGGGACTGTTTACAAGGGCATGGAGTGATAGGACAAGGGGGAATGGCTTTAACTGGAAGAGGGCAGTTTTATATTAGATATAAGCAAGAAATTTTTTACTGTGAGGGTGGTGAGGCACTGGAACAGGTTGCCAGAGAAGCTGTGGGTGCCCCATCCCTGGAAATGTTCAAGGCCAGGTTGGATGGGGCTTTGGGCAACGTGGTCCAGTGGAGGGTGTCCCTGCCTATGGCAGGGGGGTTGGAACTAGGTGATCTTTGAGGTCCCTTCCAACTCAAATCATTTTGTGATTCTATGTATGAGATTAGAAAATTTTGTTTTTGAAAATTGGGGAGGGGGTGTTATGTATATATTCAAATTCCTTATTTTATCTACCTTTTTTCCGTGACTCTGAAAATTAAAGGAGATCTAAGAATCTGTGTCCTCCCTTTTTAGTTCCATGGGGAAAAAAACCCCAGAAAAACATAAAAAAACTTTTTGGGAATTTGTATCTTTTAAAAAACCCACAAAACCCATAAAACATTGCCAGGATCCCTCAAAAGCTTCACCTCTCTAAACTATCAGTTAAAAGTTTAAGAACTGGATCTGACTGTTGCTGGATACACTTGAGTAAGATGCATATCCTTAAACGTGTGAGTAATTGACAGAGTTCAGAGTGCTTCTCATCTAGCTTGCAAGGTCAAACTTTTAACTACATTCTGAGTGATTCCAGCAGCAGGGCACATGGACAGATTTTAATTTTTTAAAAAAAATGAACCATTTTATTGCTGTAGCTAACTAGCTAAAGAAAAATTAGGCAGTTGCATCTCCAGATGGCCTAAGCCCATCTATTGCCACGGTGGTGTCAAAGAGACTGATCTTTTCTCCTGCCTTTTCTGATTTTTCCACACAACTGTGTAGGGTCTCTATAACGATTTTCTATTCTCATCCTGGAGAAAAGAGCTGATACCGAAGCAGAGTCTTCTAAGTATTGACATCTGTATATGAACTTCTCCCTCAAAAACCTCTGGAGTATAATCTGGAATGTTGCTTTTCCTCTAGTAGACTGGAATCTAAAGTACTACCTGAGACATTATGGAGAGCCTTTATATGTCTCAAGGGAATTTGAATCTTCAGCTTGCACTGCTCAGCAGAGGGCTGGACTCACCTGGATACAGGCTGTCAGGTTTTTTTTCCTGTGAGCTTCAAAATCTGTATGAAAAAAAGGAGTCCTGTGAGCAGAAGCTGGAAACCAAAGGTGAAGGTCTTAGCTGTGACTGGAAATTTGTTCACACTATCTTGCTTTTTGGCTCACTGAATGTTTATGTATTTTGTACAGAATGAAACCATTCTCCCTTGAAGAATTCGTAATTCAGACTTCTGTTCACAATACTCTTCAGACTAGCACTTCAGAGGTGGAAAAAACCCCTTACTTCCAGCCCAGCACTGAAGCAGACAGAGATTAGAGTTGGCTTTTTTGGTAGATTTCTAGGTTTGGAGGCTCAAACCCCATTGGTGTTGACACTGCCATCGTCTCTTCTACTTTTCTTTTTGCTTTTTTTGTAATGGAATAAAACATGCTGTGTCAAATCAGAAGGATGCTTCCATATCAGCTTTTCTTTTTTGGGGATTAAGTTCCCAAATTTTCAAACCTAAACTGATTGTGAAGATCCAGCCCAAGCAACGTTGGAGGAATCTGTGTGCCTAAAATACAAATCACTGTTTTAGCATCTGAAAGAGCAGGAAAAACAGCACATAAGGTCTAATTATATATTTTTGTAACTCTATAAAAGCTATTGCTGTGGCAGAGGGTGAAACTCACCTCACCTAAATATAATTGGCCATATGGCAGACATCTACATCTGAGCTAGCTTCCCCAGACACTCCTTACAGCTGGGGAGGAGGAATAGGCACTTTTAGGATGCTGAATGTGTGATTGGCTTTGGAAGTCTGCTTTAGGGAAAACCAGTCATACCTTGGGCTCTACTGGTAAGGTATGCACTCTCTGCGAAGGGAGCACGGAGTCACTAGCACAGACATAGGCATCTGTACAAATTTGGTGAATTCTCCTCTCCACCTCTTTTTCTTTACTGTAGCCTGACTTTCTTTGGCCTTTCTCTTATTACTTATTCCCTACTGTTTTTGTTACCAGGTGGTGTTCCTCTTGTGTAGTTCCACTTTTCACATTCACTGCACAATTTGTGATTTTTATTTTTTTTTTGTGGGTGTTTTTTTTTGTTGGGGTTTTTTTTTTGTTTGTTTGTTTTGGGTTTTTTTTTGATGATTCAGCCAGTCTAGAAGTGATTAGCTAAGGAAATGCAGTCTTGGTTTTAAACAATGCCTATGGAGATTGTAGAAGATAATAGCGATAGCTGTGATGAATTGATGCCAAGACAGAAGGGCAGTGGAGAAAAAAACTGCAGAGGTTTCTTTCTCATCTTACTTTGTGCATAATGTATGGAATGCACCTCTTCTATGAGCAGAGTCCGATACGGAAGACAAGAAACTAACTTGTCGAGGGTCTCACTTTTTCTTTATGCTTTATTCCGTGATGGAAGAAGCAGAGTCAGTCAAGATAACTGAATGGAGCCTATGGAATTATATGCTCATGTCATATGCTCCATTACAATGAGGCACTGACAACATCATCAAACTTAAATTGTAAAGGCAGCTGACATGCAAGCAGTGCAAAGTGCCATTTGAAATACGTTTGCATTGGATAATCTTTTTGGTTATGAATTTTTAAGAAAATGTAATAATTACTCCTGGGTTTAAAGAAGCATTCCAGATCTGTCATGCATCGCATGTCATGTCCCAAAGAGCAGCTTCATATTCAATGTCTTGTCTGCTAAAACCAGAGCACAGTGGGATGGCTATGGGTGTTTCCACTGCAAAGCTCTTACCTTACATTGTGATGGCACAGAAGAGAATATCAGGATGTTAATGCAGTGTATCTGGGAAATACAGTTTTGGGGTACTTTAAGATGTTAGCCAATACTACCTTTATTTAGTCCTCCAAGCTATCATTACTTGAGATGCACAAATGTGAACTAGACTCTTTTCTTTCTCAAAACCCTGCTGTTTAGAGCTTTCTGTTGCAGGATTTAATTTTGAGATTTTGAGTGGTTTGCCACTTTGTCTCTAGATCTGAAGCCCTGTTTGGCACATTGACATCTAGAATACTGTTTTGTAAAAGACTACTATAGGCAGAAAAAAGCCGGGGGGGAAGTAGAGGTGGTATGCACTGTCTACTAGATGCACAACTATGCCTTCTATGACAAAATAACAGATTCATGGTAAAGAACAGTAGTTGTGATCTACTTTTGAAAAATCTCTACCTCTGTCCTTTAAAGATGAGAAGATTCACCATATATAAATATGCTATTTGTATTTAATCAAGCAGAAGTATAAGTGGGTACCACTCTGTATGCACTCTCTTGCTCTTTCATGTTGCAAAAAGAAAACTGATTAAGATGTGAAAACATGCCAACAACACACTCAATGTTCTGTATCAGACTTTCATAATATTTCTGTAAATAGTGTGGTAAGCTGGCCTTTAAGCTGAATCAGTTTTGGCATCTGCAGTGCTACTCAAAGGTGTTAGCTTTGTAGCGGCAAGCTATATGCGTAAACCAATTTTTTGTATTTAATATTTCAATTTATTGTGGTAGGCATAGCTTTTGTTTGACTGTGTATCTTACTTTGAGTCCACATTATTATCTTCAATGTGATGTGCAACTATTGATTTTGTCAAACAGGCAGTAACTGAAATCCTATTAGGAAGAAGTATGATAATGTGTAGCATGTGTGCAGTGAGGAATGAATGTTGTACATGGATTTCCATCAGTGTAATGATGCAGAGGAATTACGTGTCCAGCAGAGATGTCAAGTGCATTTATGCTAAAATAGACCAAAAAAAGCGTATAGATTGTGAAATCTAGGGACACCAGGCAAATCCAGAAGGATGTTCAGCAGTACCAGTTCTTTGTGATTTGAGTGAATCCTGTGAGAGGAAGCTCAGACTGTCACGATGAAACCCTTTGATGAAGGAATGTTTGCTTAATATTAAGACTAGACATACATATTTTTTCCTGCTTTAACTGAAGAGGTTTGCTCGGATTAAGTAATATGCCAGCTGCGTTCCTGGCACACAACAAACAATGAGATATTTTGCATAACATAGACAAAATACAGAAAAACAGCCTTTTTATTGCCTGTGATGTTAGCACTGTCTTTCAAACCTGGAAAGTGCCACCTTATAAGCAAAAGTAATACTGCAAATATAACCGCAGGATGCCACAATGCTGCTTTTTCTTCTGAGAAGATGGCTTTTTCTTTACACTCACAGAAAAATTTGCATTTTTCTATTGTTTGATTGGCTTAATTGATACGTTTACAACTGTTGCAGATTGTAGTGTCTCCTAAGGCTAATCCTGAGATAATGTATTTATTAAATGCTAGAAGGTAAAGATAAGACATCAGTGCACTGTTTCTTACTATCAGTAACCTGTGAGAATAGGTCAGGACTGAGGCATCGACATTGGTACCTCCTGCTGAGTTTAATGAAGGGAGAGGGTCTGAGAAGTTTACCCATGAAAAGTCGTGGTGCTGTTACTCAGCAACAGCTTGGGCCTTTATTGAAAAATCTCTTTATCTCTGGATAGCTTGTATCTATTATTACTAGCATATATTAATTGCTGCAAGCATGCAAGCACACAAGTTGTTTTTCCACAGAAGAACTCTTCTTTCCCATCTTACAGTTTGTGCTTACATTAACCATGATTAACAGTCCTCCAGACGTGGGAATGAGTGTGCAGGAAGGAAGGAAGGGAAGGTAATACTGCCAGCTTGCACGATTGTGCTGGAAACAGGACGACATTTAAGAAAACTGTGGCACTGCCCTCATATCTTCCTGTGTGGAGTGGCAGAAAACTCTGTCCCTCTCAGTGGGGCAGCCTCAAGGAGTAGAAAAAAGGTCCTTGTACCTTGCAAGGACAGCAAAAAAAGCTCCCTGGTCCTTGTCACAAGGGAAGGAAGGATGCAAGTAGAGGAAGGATGTATGACTGCCTTCTGCCACATGTAGAGTGTACTGCTGGGTGGCTGCCGAGTACCCAGGCAGCAGATGCTGGAGTTACCACTGTACTGAGATGTCCCAGGCAATTTTGTCTTCTCCTAGCAACCACTGCAGTCTGTCTTTCTGCTCAGAACAAAATAGCATTAAATATTCTCATTTTGCTTTTTCAAACTTTTCTTCAGAGTTGTGAGAGTGGAATGTTGACAGTTGTGAGCAATTGTATTACTTCCTCGTGGACCTGATTCTGGTCATACCACATGTCTTGTGAATGATGTTTTAAATTTCACATGCTCTCAGAAACTGGATGTCAAAAATCCCTCTGCAGAATAGCCTTGAGCTTTGCATAGGTGTGTTAGACAAGATGGTAGTATACAGTACGGGAGACTTTGTACAGAGAGGTAAGACAATCCCTAGAATAATGCCTGGAATGTCCCACAGGTTTTTTTTAATACTAAAGACAGGCTGTCTTTGGAAAATGAAGGAAACGGGAAGAAGTCGAGAGGTGTACAGAAGAGTCTGATGGTGTGGATGGGCAGAGGAAGGGAAGAACTGAGGTGTATGCACGAGAGAGTGTCTGGGGTGCTGCAGATCGAGCCCAGGGCGCTTGAAGCAGCTGCGGTGGGACAGATGATGGCAGTGAGAAAGTATAAAGCATAAAGTAATGCATAATACAGAATTTTACTGATAGAAAAAGGAACAGACCAACAGAAAGAAGTGGATGTAGAGTTGAGCTGACTGAAGGGACAGTGGCTGGTCATGTAGCAATTATAGGGAAAATAGGAAGAATGCAGAGACAAGAAGCTGAGGAAGGCAGAGAAAACCTGGAAATCAGATAGCTCTTACTTCTGCATGTTCATCTCAAGCTAAATTTTGGCCCTGAAATGCTCAGTCATGCTATTAGGAGAGGTTGTTTCCTCCTGAACATTTCAAAAAGCGAATGTCAGTTATATACGTGAACCTCAGCCAAACCTCAGCATGGAGAACGTATTTATCCTGCAGTCACACAATAAATCCAGCGTTACACTGTGCTCAGCAGCAGCAAAGCAAACATTTGACAAGGGAAGGAAGAAGCTTTAAGGGTGTGCTTGTGAAAGAGATACGTTGTGCAAATAAATTACAGTTTAGGCTACTGAAATGCCCGCTCCCTAAGGAATGTGTAGTATTTACATGAAATTAAAGTTAAAAAAAAAAAAAGTTGTCACAGAATTCCCAGTTGAAAATAGATTTGCTAGGAAAAATGACTGTTGTTTCAAAATTGATGTAAGTACCTGTGTAATTTGATGAGCAGTTGACTGCTCCAAACGCGTGATAGCTTGTATCTTACCGGTGTTGCATTTTGTTTTGTTTGCCTGTGCCAGTAACTATAACCATCCTTTCCTTTCCTGGTATTTTAGGTACAGAGGGAACTGGCTGCTGTCATTGCCTTGAAAGCAAGGAAGTCAGGTGAGTCAGGCTGGACTTTAAAGCAGGTTTTGTAACGTTGTTCCCTTTTGTCATTTATTGAAGTATTCGAATTATCATTACGGTCTTATTAACATGGGGGAAGCAAAGACAGCAGACCCCGCTCCTCTCTCGTTGGAGGATCCGTGTATATAGCACAATGCAATTACTGTCAAGCCTCGCTTCCCCCAGCTCGTCATGTCTAATGACCTAGCTGATAAAATCAGAGTATTACAGTTGAATGTGAACTTGGGTCTCTTTCTGGCCAGCATCACTATTTTCTCTGGGCTTGCAATTTGTAAAAGAAACTTATGTGTTTATATGACTTACATTTTAGACAAATCAATTGATAATTTGTCTATGTTTTCTTTTATGGTCCAGTATCTCATGCCATCTTTGCTGTGTTTTACCTGCCCAGTCAGGTGTATTTCTTTATGCTAAAGCAAAAGGCCAACTTCATGCATGAGGGAGGGTGGTCTTTCCTGACGACTGCTCTGGTCCATCCAGATGGCTGTAGAGGCAAGTCTCTGTTATCAGGGCGGTAGAAGGGGAAAGGCAAATGGATAAATGAAAATCTCTGATAGTCTAAGTGTTACAGTGAACGCTGGTGATCTGGTGGGAAGGCACTGAAATACATGGTCATCCCGGCTCTGTCAGGGTTTGGTAGCACAGCCACTTTCAGAAGGTTTCTGCATTGCTGAGCTGGAGTGGAAGCAAAGGAGCTGAGTTTCCTGGGCACTGTACAGGAACTACCACCACCTACGTGACCAGACCCCAGACAGGGTTAACTCTCTGGTGTCTTCATGTACAGAGCAGATAATCTGCAGCCAGGGCAAACTACCTATGGCAAAGTGAGAGTGGAGTGTATTTCTAGAGTCAGAGGTGGAGTTTACTTAAATTATTGGTGTGTTCCCAAAGCCACTTAAGGTCTTTGAGAGCGAGCATTTTTTACTGAGCATCTATTGTGATCTTCAGTTATTTTGCTAGAAAGTGAGATCATGGATCTTGCATTTTTTGAGCTATTTTCTAACCTGTTAATAATATGGTATCATAATATCTGGATCTGTCTATCTCTCTGAGCCTTACAAGTACAGCACAAAAGTTATTATTACACACAACACGCACACTACACACAACATTATATCTTGAACCGGACATGCCAGAAGACATGGCTGGCATATCTACAAATATTTTCTCGTGAAACTGTAAGTATTGCAAAAATATTCTAGACACAGTTTGATGCATTTTTGTCTGGAGATAGAAGTATCCTTAGGTTATATCCACAGTCACCTGTAAATGTAAACCTGCAGAAAGTAAACACAAATCTAAGTGTGAATTCAGACCTAAATTGCTTCTGTGTAATAGCTTTGCCTCTGAAACTGCTCTAGTAGTTTATGATGCTAACACTCCTCCACTGCTTGCCCTTACCTGGTATCACCCCAGTCCCGCCTGAGTTCTAATAACTGAACATGGAAATGCTTCTGTTCTGGTTCAGTGCAGAGAAAAACAGGTTATTTTAAAGAAGGACTCAAGGTAATCATTTGTTTTGCTGTAAAATGGGCTAAGAGTATGGTGCCGTGTACCTTTTTACTTAGTGCTTATGCAGTTCTAAGAAATCTCTTTCCCTGCTTCTTGGCAGTTGTGTCAGTAAATATTATTCCTGCTACTGGTAATAAATAAAAACTCCATTCCCCAAAAGAGTTGATTTTAACCTGAATTAGCCTCTCATTTCCTTTCGGTGGATGGCTGCATAAAGGGTTGTTTGTATCAGTAGAAAATGAGATGGGGGTTGGATTAGGAATGAGCTGTAGGGAAAGGAGGATAGCTCTTGGAGTCTTCTTTATATAGTGTAATTGCAACCCACATTGAGCAGGTAGAAGTATTTTAGTTCAAAATTACAGCCTTAAATAAACAAAGCTCCCTATAGAGCTTTGAAGTGCTGACCAGCCTGAATGTAAACACAGTATCAGTTTAGACCTGAACAAAAGATACCTCTTTAGTCAGTTTAACTAGTGCGTGCTTGTTGTTGAAATTTGCATTTCTTTATGCCTCATCTTGGACGACTGTAAAAAATGGCTACATGATCAGGCATAACTGTAAAGTCTAATTTAAGTTAATGCCTTTACTACAGTAGGAGCAGAGTAAATTAGGGCGGTTGATTATGCTTTTTTATTTTATTGCTGATGGTTAAATTCACAGCGTAGCAGTTACTATTGGCAATCAAGCTATGGTATGCTGTGCCTGGCGAAGCGAAGCATATTTCAGAGAAAGTACTTCTAGAGCTAAAAGCCACAGTATCTTTCACAGATACCGTTCTTCTCACCCTCTCCAAGACCCCATCGAATTCCAGGAAATAAACCAACGAAGATCAGAAAAAGGGTTTATTTTGGCATGAAAAGAGTTGGAACAGGGCTGTTGGGCCAGCTGCCCTGGGTGGCTTCCAGGCTGGAGTGAACGCTACGGGCGCCTGCCTCGTCCGCCCTGGGATTCGTGGGTGGGGAGCGCAGGCAATGGGCACGGTCCTAACCTGCTGGCTGGAGCCCGCCTGCCGTGGGTAATCGGTGCGTTAACCGAAAGCTTTCCTAGAGATCGGCAGCACAAGATCCAAAGCTGCTGTGCAGAAGTTCCTGTACTGTTTTTGATGGTTTGGTGGGTTTTAAATTACAGTATTTAACAATATTTCCTCTAGATAGCTGGTTAGCACTACCAGTAAGAGAAAAAAAAAATTTATTTTTTTTTTTTCTGCTTAATGCTAGGACTGTGTAATTTGTTCCTGAATTACTTTAATTTCTGGATATACCTCTGCCCTTAGAGAGGCACTTCACAGTGATTTAATTGTACTAGGAAAACTGGCTGATTAAAGCTTTCATATTACTTGTCTAGGACTGTTGTAGTAATCCCTGGGTTACATTGCACGGCAAGTGCTATACAAGCACACAGACACCACAGCTCCCTCTGCAAGAGGTGAAGAGGGTCCAACTAGGAAGGTTTGCTGTTCTTGGAGTGGGGGGAACATCGCCTTTGGCTACCCAAGTGAAACAGTTTATTTTTGTTTAAATGAAACATGGGTTTGCTACCTAGTATATGTTGTCTATGAGACATAGTGTGCTTGGTCCTTGTTACTCCTCGAGGAGCACAGGGCTGCAACAACACTATCCCACCGAACCCGGTGGGATAGTGTTGTTGCAATTTCTGTAACAGATTTTGTTTTTCACATGATTGGGTTGTGAGCCCAAAACAAAACCCCCAACCTGGAGGGCCAGGGTGCAACATTTTAGTCTGGCCCGACAAGGCACGCAAGCCACCACACCACGACAAGGTAAGTTGCACCAACTAGTGGTGGATGAGACATAGTAATTACTACTGTTTCAGTTCTTGGGCCGGAATGGCTGTTTCAGAGATTTAGACACTGTATCTACTGACAAAATGCTTGGAAAACCACGGTGGAGACCTGAGCCTGCTGTGGGGTAGGGCAGAGTATCAGTATCTTGCTAGTACAGGATCTGGCTTGATGGAGAATGCCGGCTACCAGAAAATAAAAAAGTCAGTAGGATGTGGGGGAGAATGAGTTTTCCCCAAGAGGTGTTCTCTTTTTTACTGTGGGGTGGAAGAATAGGAGAAACACGTAAAACTGACAGAGGGCTGAAGCAGAAATGCAGAACCTGAAAAATGACAAATTTCTACGCAGTGGAAAAAAGCTCCGTTTTCATATTTCAGATGTGTGCTGCAAGTATACCACTCCAATAGCAAGGCATAAGCTGATAGAGAGGTACTTGAGAGCCCTCATGCAGAGGGAGCTCAGCATTTTTAGCTTCTTTGCAAATAAAACTAAAAAAAAAGGGTAAAATTAATGTCTGTAATCCTGAAACTTTGATGGACCTCAGTAAAGCTGTTGGCTAGAAAGCACATTTATATTTCATTAGAATAAAGCTCTCGTGATAAAGGTGACCTAAGAGAGGGAAATGAGCTTGTGCACTTCTCTGTGGCTTATAAAAATGTATTAAAATTGTTCTTGCTCAACCCTAGAAATAAATAGATTAAATGCTGTCTTCCTTGGTTTGGTAAAAGGTCTTGGGGAAGCAAGTAACTGGAGCTGAAGAGAACTTTGTTTGTAATTGTAGGCACTTGGCATTGGGTTTGTTTGTTTATACCTTGCTGGCTTCTGATGGCTTCCACAAATGTGCTGAAACATAACAGAAACGCAGCTTCTCCTCTGAAGGTTTACAAGGGTTGGCATTTATCTCAATTGCTTGTCAGGGCTCATGACATGTTTCTTATGTGTTAGAGATGGTAGCTAAAACAAGGATAAAAAGCAGCAAATAGCCTAAGGCTGGAGGCTTTAGCCGGTGGCGTAGCTACACGGGTACATCTGAACTGATCAAACTCTGTCAGGTAGATGCTCTGAACTGCTGTTAATCCCATCCACAAACACGACACCTTGCATTTCTGTGCATGAAACTGGCTGCACCCTGTGGCATCACCCAGCAAATTCCTTTACATCCAAAGGGATTTCTATCATCTTATTCATGCAAAGGGACATCAGTAAGAGCATGGCTTTGGTCCTGGTGTTTCTGAATACTGGGGCTAATTAAGATAACAGCTGACAGAGTATTGATGTGGTAGGAAGACAGCGACAGCAGCTTTTCCCCAGGCATCACGGGAGCAGCGTCGGGGCTGTGGGTGCTTCTCCCTCCCACTGCGAAGGGCAGGGCAGCCACAAAAGCCCTAGCACTTGTGTGTGGCTTTGCTCCCTCTCAAGGATGATAGTGAGGTTTCCACAATAGAATTAGATACTTTTTAGTCATGCCATTCTTAAATTGACAAGNTAATAATATGACTTTTGCAACATACTAACTTTATATCTGAGACCTTCTGGAAGACCTCCACCCTATTCTAACATATGTGTACGCATATCCCTTCCCCTTTTCTTTTGTATTGCTTCTGTCAGGACTTAGCTGCCTATGTGATTTGCTTAGCATTTTTATTTTAGGGCAAATGATTCAATATGAAGCAGTCACTGGGGCTTGAGCTTTTCCAACATGAATGAAAAGCAAGCTGTGAACAACTATTCCTTTTCCCAGCTGCTGCGCCACCTCTGCAGCACTGCTGTCAGAGCTGATTGCGTGACTCGGCTCTAACACACTCCAGGCAATGTCAGCCCGGTTAAAAACATGAGAACAGCCAGGCTGGGTCAGGTTAAAAGTCCATCCAGCTTCGATCCTACTGTGAGTGATGAGTAGGGGATGCTTAGAGTAGAGAAACAGAGCAAGTACAAATGGTTGTCTTCTGACGTGCGTACTCAGCATCTGCCAGTCTGTGCTAGAGGGATTTTGCTGTACTCACACTGTTGTGTTAGACAGCCTTTGGTGGACCTTTTCTCCATTAATTTATTGAATTGCTTTTTGATCCTGCTTAAACTCCTGACCTTCATCATCTCTTGTGGTGGCGAGTCCCACAGTTCCTATGTGTGATATGTGAAAGCGTATTTTTTCTTTCTTTTGTTCCCCACGACCCTTGCTCTGTTGTGATATAGCTTTTTGGTGATGGAAAGTGGTGAATAATCCATTCCCAGATCATCATCATACTATTCAGGATTTTCTGTACTTCTGTCATACCCCCGAGTTGTCTCATTTCCAGGCTAAATCACTAGCTATTCCTCATACCGAATCTATTCCATAAAATCTGATCATATTTGCCACATCTATTGTATTATTTTTGAGATGGAGCAGCCAGAGCAGCATGCAGTATTGCAGCAGCATGTGCTGGAGCTGGGACAAAGTGAGGGTGGCAGCTTCTTATCAGGGTGGGGTGGCCGAGGGATGTGGGAAGGAGCTCAGTAAGACCCTTTTGACAGCATTTAGCTGTTTTATCAGCTTAGTTAACTCAGGAAACTGCATCTTTACCATTCAGCCCTTTTCCCCAAGTAGCACAGACCTTTGTGAGTCTTCTTGTCTTACTCCACAATAATTAGAAAAAGCTTTGTCATTTGGTGCTATATGAATATCCTATATCATGTCATTAGTTTTATTTACTTGTAGAAGAGAGTTGTTTATATAACAAGGGAAATCATTACAAATTTGAATTAGATTTGTACACATACTTGAAAAATGAGGCTACAAATACATTGTGAAAGGTCATTCAGGAATGAAGCAGTTCAGTATTAAGTTTAAATCTCAAACATATTAAGTACCCTTTGAATTTACAGGTTTTGTAAACAAGCAGATATACAAGATCTCTCATGTAAAATGTGCATGGTTTATTATCACTTATTTTATGCCACTGAAAAGGGCATAAAGAAGGATGAAAAAACTTGCTCCTGTTTACAGAATAAAGTGGCAGTCATGTGCCAGTGAGGTGTGCATTTTCCCTTGTGGAAAAACTGAGAAAGTTTGAAGAGTGGGAAAAGGTTAATATCAGTAGGATCTTACTGCTTTTCTACGTCCCCTTATGTCTCTTTTCGGTGAGTTCATTTACTTAAGACCTTATTTCATTACAACTTTCAATTCCTCCAAGCATCTACTTCTTTAAAGCAAGGGTTGAACTTCACAAAATGTGTGGATAAGACTTCTCCTGCAAGTGTTACCAATAGCATTCATCCTGGAGAAATGGCCGCTCAAAGCAAAGGTGCAGGAGTGTCATGCTTCTGTTAGGTCTCGGTAACTTTATCTTTACTTTTCCTCTGCCCATTGAAATGTGTTTCAAAGTAAAAGTTGCACCTGAAAACATAGCTAGGGGTATTTTAAAAGTTACATTGTGCTTTAAGGATTTCATGCCTTGAAGTAAGGGAGGTAATTGTGTTGGCTTCTTTAAGTGATCCTTTTAAAACATTTTATGCCTTACTGAAGGGAAAGCCCACCCCTAGGGACCAATGTCTTGTTGCATCCCAGGGGATTCTTCCGTTACTCCTGAGATGGGGCATACCAAGAAACCAGCAGTGCTTCAAAAGGACGAGACCAGACCCCTCCTAGCCCTGGGGAATGGTGCTTACTGTGCTGGTCNAGAGAGCTGGTGAAGTCACCATCCCTGGTGGTATTTAAAAGGCGCGTAGATGTGGTGCTTAGGGACATGGTTTAGTGGTGGACTTAGCAATGCTAGGTTAACGGTTGGAGTTGATGATCTTGAAGGTCTTTTCCAACCAAAGCGATTCTATGATTCTATGACTATGTGTGACACACACACAGCTCCGCTGTGCTGTGGCTGAATCGGTGACCACCTGCTTTCTGCCCACCCTGGGCAGTGCTGGGGGTGGGAAGTGCCCTGGACACCATCAGTGAATGGACTACACAGTTATGCTCACCAGCCTTTGTGTGTTCAGCAGCTGATGTAAAGCAGAATGGACTCTGAGCCTTGGAAAAAGAAGGAAGAGAGCTCCAAAGAGCTCTCTGGTGTGTATTACTCTGAGAGGGATTTTGGTGGCTTATGGTCTGTTTTTTCCCGTTGTTGCAGAACATTGGGCATAGTTCTTTCTGTGTGGTCTATAAGGCATTCGCGTAGAAGAAATGAGCAATGCAGAATAGCTGTGTAGGTGACAGATGTTTTGCACATACGCAAAAAGGGATTGCACGGTAAGTTTGGAAAGAAGCAATTGTGCAAAAAAAACAATTCCCAGGTGAATGTTTTGTTTCCAGTGCTTTGGGAGAGGCATTTACAGCGAATGCACAGAATTTGTTTATTCAGAGTCCTCTTTGTTTCCTGCTCCTTTCCTGGCCATGCCCAGAGGATGTTTCCATGGAATAGAGCATGGTGTTTCGCTTTACACCAACCTGCTCAGCGACTGCCCGTACCTCCTCGTCTCATCAGTTCCCAGCGATCATTCTCCCCATACCTGCTGATCATGTAATGGGCTCTTCTCCACCCTTCCAACATCTCATTTCAGGCAACACTGTTACAGATACATTCACTGCCACTGGAATTTTTTTATTTATTTTAAATATCATGCACATGAGAATGAATGTCTAAAAGCACTGGGTATAATTTAAAGCTTTCTGCATTCAGCCGTCAAATGGTTTTCCTTGAGCTGCTGTTGCTACAAAGAACATTGCTTTTGTCTGTTCCTGTAGTAATACTACAGTCTTTGCAAATAATTTTCCACTTTTTTTCTCTTTGATAAAAAATCATATGAGTTTGTATGTTCACAAAGTGTGTGTAAAAATGTGGCTTTTCTTTGTATATATCACAAAGTGCCAGGCATTGAAAACCAAACCTCCCCTGGCCACATGAATCGACAGTAGCTGATTACCTATTTAAAAAATGCCTCCCTTGTTTAGCCAGAGGTGTTTTTACAAATTATGTTCTTCTAAAGCACCACCACCTTGGATGAAATATGGGCCTTCACACCCAGATGAAAGGCTTCAGTTCTGATAAATAAAATAAACAGAACTTCCTAACAAAACCAGTTGTACAATAACGTGAAAAGAACAGCAGCAAAAGCTGCTGCCCATAACCTGAGTTGGGAAATATCGTTGGCTTTACTTGGTACACTCATTCTTTAATTTACAATGGCTATGTAATGAAGGCGAGCCTGAGTCTCTTTTAAACTGCAGTTTGTCCTTCCTGTGGTCATTGAGATGCAGTGGAAGGGAACATGCCTTAGTGGCGTGTGGGTCAGCGAGACCAAATCTACATCTGGCAGCCTCCTTTCTTACCACACTGGCTTTGCTCTGTTTAGATTGCAGCCTCCTACCCTTGCTCTGTTATCTGTTCCTTTTGATAAACTCTGCAATGAGAGGAAATGTTTTTGCATCATTTTTGGGAGTCCTGTTTCCTATCTGAGATCTGAGAAATGGCTTGTAGCACTCGGACCCTTGGGAACTTATTTTTCTGTGTGGAAACTAGACCGGCATAATGAGTACCCTCTGTGCAAATTCAATATTAGTTCTACACCTAAGGTCAAGCAGAAGTTAATGACCATTTTTTACATACAGAAATCAGTTATGAAACCAATATCACATTTCATGCTTTTGTCATTTTAAACTGAAATAAAATGCTGGCATAATTTATATTAAATTGATTTAAACTACAAAGCATAAATATGGTGAATCCTAGATTAGCGTCTGAGAGAAAATGGCATCATTGTCACTTGTTCAATAGTTCACTCCCCAATTTACAAGCACCTTTATTCCGTCCCGTGCTTGCTGTGCTTTTTTAGATACAGAGGTGCTGAACAATGCTGTAAGCCGGAGTCTGTCTTTAATAATTTTTGCATTTTCTTTGTTTCTTTAATTAGCTGATTTACTCAGCTGATTGCACAGCTGTCTGGGCAACACCCCCCCAGGGGCCTGCCAACTGTTTCAGAGATATGTAGTGTACTCAGGGAAGGGAAATCTGTACAACAATTTGCATATATATATGCAGAAATAGTGGGAAGGAATGAGAAAGCTCAAAGGCGATTTTTGTATTGCTAATAAAAGGAAATGTGTTAAGGATGAGCTTAAAATGCTTTCTCTTTTCAGTAATTTCTGCGAAAAGATTACAGTTTCATTGTAAATAAGGATCCAATTCTCAGTCAGAGGGTTTGATTCCTGGGATTACTGCTGTTTCCTACGTGCAGCTTTTGAGGATTTCAGAGGTATTCAGTGCTTGTTGGTTTTCCCCCTTTAATTTGGAAACAGGACTTGGAAAATACAGGAGTATGCACTAGGAGCTGGTCTGGCTTAAAATGGTCCCCAAATCTGAGGTTTGTAAAGCCTTTACTTGCTGCTCATCTTGGTTTCCACCACTCCGCGCCAGTGCCTTATGTAAGCTAGAGGATCTGGCTTTTAGTTTCCCCAGTGGTATCAGTATGAGCTATTCATTTTTTTCCACTCTGATAAATTAATAAGCATCAGCAAACATTATAACACTGTCAAACAGCTCAGAGCTGCCATAGTAACCAGCCTCTCTAGAGCTTGCTGTATACCCTCCACAAAGAATAACAAGGGATACCACAAGCTCCATTGTTCAAAATAACAATAAAGTTTTCAAAAATAATGAAATTAGCTTAGGACGATGTGATTTAAAAAAAAATGCTTTTTTGCTGTTTGTTTCTGAAAAGCTTCATGCTAGCAACTTCCTTTGGGGGGAAAAAAGAATCCAGAAAAGAAACATGCCTCTCAAAAAAAAATTTGGGATATAAGAAGAATGCTAGAAGTTGTGGGCTTCCTAGCAGCTGACGATAAATCAACTGGTGCAGGCTGCTGGCAATTCAGAGCACTGGAGCCTTCTCCCCTGGGGAATATTCTTGTGGATTCCTGAGGTCTTTTCAACAGTGATGGTTTGACAGGGACAGAAAAACAGGCTATAACCATCCAGCAGGGATGAAACAGTGAAAATCTGTTGGCTTGTCAAATAAACTAAGTTCTTCTGTTCAGAAGTAGGCTCTTTACCACTTCCAAGGTGGTGTGTGCATGTCTCCTATCTGTAGAGGGCATGTAGGTGCTTTTTGCTTACTGGCTAGAAACAAAGAGATGCATATATGAATTTTGATCACACAGTACGGAAAGGATTGAAATTGTACCAAGGGCAGAGTGGTTTGATGTTCTAGGATGCTAGCAGGTTAAAGAACAACACTAAATAATAAATGAACATCCTCATTTGAAACAAAGGAGCATCACTGAAAACACGAGGGATGTAGCCTAAGGGGTGACTGAGCCGTGTATGGTGAGCAGAGCTGCCTCTGGAGCTGCTGGGGGGACAGTGAACTGCTCATCCAGCCCGGGCGCAGGTTGTGCAGGTGAGCCGGGCGGTTCACCGGGATGCGGGAGCATCTGTGCAGCTGGGATCCCACAGGCTCTGGCTGCTCCTGAGGCCATGCCTGAGGGTTTGCAATGCGCTGAGTCTTTGGAGCAGCCTAGGGCAGTGCAGTTGTAAACTGCCTATCTGCCCTCCAAAGGCAGGCAATCCCGGTCCCCCAGTTGGACTTCACAGCAAGGTCAAGGGCTGAAGCCGGACCTGTGTGGCAGAAGGGGTCTGGCAGCAATGCCGGCTTGCAGGGTGCCCTGTGCCGTGCCATGCCTGCTGCCGGGGGCTCTGTTCTCAATCAGGTCATCAAACCGAGCTAGACTAAAAGTAATCCTATTCAATGCACGAATCCCAAATGCTTTATGGTAGTACAGAGAAGGGATAGTAAGTATGGGAGGTGTGGGACAGCCAGCAGTGATGGGGAGCTAAGCTGGCTTTCTGCCCTGGAATGGCCGTGTGGGTGCCATCCAGATGGGCTGCCTGTCGAGTTGCTTATGGATGGACAGATGTCCCTTACGTCATGCTGTTCAGCAGCAAAATGGTTAAATGTGATGGCAGTCTTCTCTTAAACATTTAAATAATTAGCTTTCAAAGTTAACACCCTATTAAGCCAAAGGGAGGAAGTTCACACCTCTCCTGGTGTTATTGTTCCAGTCTGGCTGGCTGCAGCAGCAGAATGACGCTAGTGCCTTGGTTTGTGTAGTGAAGGTTATCTTTGCAGCCAGAAGGGGTAGAAAGAAGAAACTTCATTTATAGAAAAGGAAGAAAGCACAATACAGCAAAGCCTCTGGGAAGATTGCAATGCTGTGGGTTCCAGGAGCTGGTTTATTTGTGGATTTTTTTTTTTTTAACTGTCCTTTCCACTTTCAGTTGGGTAAAAGATTGTGCTATGTTGCATAAGACAAAGTATTAAAATGAAACAATGTGCACTGTACTACGTGACTTTTAAAAAATCTTGCTCATCAAACGTAATTAATTTACCTTCAAGTTTGGGGGCATACAGAACAGCGTCTGGAGGAGGCACAGCTCGGTGGGTAACCCTGGCACCCTTAGCAGGATTCTCCCACAGGCAGAAGGTCCGTATTGCTGCAGGTGGCTGTTGTGACCCTCACTGCATGCCAGTCTGCGTAGCACGTCCTTTAGCATGCCTGTAATGCTCCGTGTTGCCGAGGAAGACATTCCTTCCAATGTCTTAAATCTGTGTTAAACTTTGTAGCGTGCCAATAAAAGTGGGGGAGCGCTGTCGGTCGATAATGGTGACACAAAGGATGCGCTCGGTTCCAGTGTGAGAGATGGTCATGTTCCCTTTCCCTTCCCACCCCCGTGTGATGGCTGATTCTGCTGAGGTAGCTAGTACAAAATGATTTACTTTTGTTTCTTATTTCTTTGTTATTTTTTCTGCTGATTTAATGAGCTGAAATGGGATTACTGAAGGACAAGGCTCTCCCCCACAAGAATTCTCTGTTCCAACATTAGTTTATAGGAGAATCTGCTAGCAAAATCTCAGCTCTGATCCGCACAAGGGTCACAAGGAACTCAGTTCAGATGATGGCTCTTGTGATCCTTAAGTGACCATAAAAAATCCACACCCTGAATTCCCTAGGCTAATTTGCAAACGGAGACATTTGAACTATATGTTAACAAGCTAATGCTCAGTTAACCTCTTTTTGTTTCATTCATGGTGACCTCTCCTCCAAAGAAGAGGAAATACTGCAGGTAGAAAAGAGAATTGGTCACTCTATGTTGGTTTGCATTTTTTTCCCGTCTCAAGCCTGAGCCCAAACGTAACATTAAATAGTAACGTATAGATCAGGGTAAACCACCTTTGCCTTTCCCTGGTGTTGCTGCTTTGTGAGATGTGCTGAGATGTTCGTGTCAGGGAGAAAAGCTGAGTTTATGCTGGCACAGAAGGCAGGGTTTGGCCCAGCTCCAAAGTTCACAACTTTTTTGTATGTGCATGTTACAATTTTAGGGAACCATCCCAGAATCAACACTCGCCTGGGAAATACTTTCCCATCCCACCCTAACCTTCCGCTCGCTTTTCCTGCAGTTGAATTTGCAACGTCAAGCCTTTTTATTAAAAAATAAAAGGCCAGCTGACAGTAAGTGGGAAGTTATCCCTGAATTCTTATATTTTATGACAGAACTTGTATTGTGCGCACAAAACGCCACGAGGGCAGCACCCGGGCCAGTTCAAGGGGTGTCTGTGAGTTGTTACGGAGGTAGGAGGCACACCGTGTATGGAAATACAGCAACTGGTTTCTTATGTGTTTGCGATGACCCCTGTGAACATAAATTTCCAAATACACTGGAATATTTTAAGAGACTCTAGTTTTTTCTTAATTTTATAGACAAAATGTGTTGTAACATTTTCGTACAGAAATGAAGAAAATGTAATTAAGGGTTGGTATTTGTCCACTTCAGCCTTCAAGGAACTATGTTCTTGTGATGGAAAAACAGTATGAGATGGTGTTGTTCCTTCAGTATTGCTCCCTCGGTGTAGTTAAAGGGTTCAGATTGTGACTGGTTCTTACGTGTTTGGATAAGAGGCAGAGAGGACACAAAAATCAAGTTTGTGATGGAAATTTCATGAAAAAAAGGCCGAGTGCTCTCTCTCTCCCAAGAGGGCCGCAAGAACGTCAGTGTGAGGTCTGGGATATTTTTTTTTCCTTTAAGAAAATATTTACTGCTTATTTTCTGCATTCCTTACACAGTCTAAACAACATTGAAGCCAAGGAGAGCTGGGCTTGGATTATGAACTTTTTCAGCTTTTTTAGAGTTGAGCTGTGAAATAGCTGATAAAAATAGCTTGCTTTTTTTTTCTTTTCTTTTTTTTCTTTTAAGCTGTTCATTTGGAGTATGTCTAAACCAAAGTTGTCTTCTTGTCAGCTTTAATATTGCTCATGCTAAAATTTTTCAGCACCTGAGGAAACCTGTAACCATTGGGGTTGTGGACACAGACCCTCTTTCTGTTTCCCTTTATGGCAGGCAAAAGATGTTACTCCGCTCAGCCCAGGGTCTTTGCTGCTTGTCCCCTCTCTAATTTTCCAGCCCAGCCAGCTTAGCAAGGGCGTGCTGCTCCTCAAAGCTCTGCCTGTTTGCTTTGGTTGAAGATGCTCGGGAGCATTTGCCCTGGCGCCGGGCAGGGAAGGGGACACTTGTAACAGAAGCTGGTGAGAAGAAGCCGGTTGGCAACCACTAACCTTTTCCCCTGGCACAGCTGTTTGCGGAGCGCCCATCTGCTCAGGCTTGTCAGAAAAGCTGGCTGGATCAATATAAATCACTTAAGCCCAGACCTGGACCTGTAGTCTTGTTACTAGCAAGGTGCTGCTCTTTTAAATGCCGTGATTAATAGCCAGCATCTACGGGGATATTTTGCCCGTCAGTGGCTACAGCAAATTGATTTTAGGAGAAATTGGAAAATTGAAAGGAGAGTTGGGGAAATGTTGTGTTTCTGCTAACACAACCACAGACTTAAGTGATTTGCAATTGCTCAAACAACCATTTTTTTGGCATTTCTTAATGCCTTCTGTCATTGCGATGTTCCCGTCTCATGCCGGATGTTCTGAATAGCGTTTGGCAAATGAAGGTCCTGAATGCTTTGTGTCCCCAGCAGCGGCAGTGGGTAGGACGGGGTCACGCACGTGTGGGAGCGTGCAAGAGGACGAGGCAGGTCTTGGGGAGGCGGGTTAGGAGGGAAGGGGCTGCAGAGACCCCCCGGCCCGGCTGGCTGGATAGCGTGGGTTGCCTTGGGAAACCCTGACCTGCACTAGGAAAGCGGGAGCCACACGGGGCTGTTGAGGTAACACTCTGGTTACTGCTTCATTGGGTTGTTACTTTTCCAGCCTGGGGCAGAGATATGCCACAATGTCCCCAGCACATTTTGATTTTGCCTAGCTCTAAATACTGCTGGGATCTAACCCCCATTATACATGCTTTCTGTTATAGCTATAGGTTGACCCTGTGTTTTCAACATTCACCTTGAATTTCAGAGGTTGGCTGGTAAAGTGATGCCAGCAAACTCACTAGTGAAGATTTATACCTGATCTCTGTTTTCCTTTGATAATGGATTTAAAAAGATCCCTGAATGGAATAAACTGTATTGACAAAGTGACTTTTTTTCTCCTTTTATAATTATGTTTTTATTACTTTTTTTTTTGATAGCATAACTTTGGGGTAAGAAAGAAGAATTATACTCCCTATGGCATAGCAGTATCAGCAGAAATCCTGCAGTAGAAAGAAAATAAATCCATATGCTATATTTTAGAGGTCAAGAACAGTCTGAAGTTCCTTTTCTTTGAAGTGGCTGGATGCTGCCTGAAGGTTAGGCTGGTTTTTGTCTGCAGCAGACCCAGAGCACCCTCATGACACACCAAGCTAGACCTCATGGCTCACGGTACATGAATTAGCTCAGCTGGGGTAACCTGCTTGTATGTCTAAAGATTCAGGCTGAGGAGAGCTTAGGTGCGGGTGGTTGATGAAGGTAGAGCTGCTGTCTCTACGGCCGATCTGTTCATCAGTCAAACCCTGGGCTGCCTCAGCTCACAGACGTAGTATTAAGGCAAAATGGGACTGGTGATACTGGTCTTAAAGCACAGCGCTGTGAGCTGTGGCAGTTCGGGTGCAGCCTGACGACCAGCTCGGGTACCCGGGGCTGAAGGAGAGAGGAGGTGGACAGGAGGAAGCACACAAGCTGAACGTTCCTGCCCATCCGTCAAAGCCACGTGCCTGGCGTTGTTCAGGAAATGGATTTGCCAGCTCTACCACTTCAAGGACGCTTTTGTTGTCACAACTGCTATGAATACACTGGCAAATCATTCAACGTGTACACAAGATCAATGATATTTGAGTGTGGTGCTTGTAAGTAAATGAGTATGGTGTAAAGTCACTTCACATGTGTTTCATCATCTAAGACCCTCCATATGTCACATTTCAGAACATCTGAGGGCTTAATGTTCTGCCGAAATACAGCAGGTGGGTGTATTAACTGGAAGGGTATCTTGGGCTATAGGTAGTAAACTACCTATGGATGTCGTTGCTTGCAATACAGAAGTCTGATGTGTCCCTTCGTGGTCCTTGTTTCTTTAGCTAGGTAAACGGATAACTCTGGGTTTGACTCTTCTGGTGATTACAAGTTTGATCCAAAACTTTTTTTCTTCAAAGTCTGGCAAAACTTGCTGGTGTTAAGCAATGTTAATTGAGCTAAGTTACTGGTTTCTCTTATTGTGCCACCAGCAAGCCTTCCATAGAACATCTTCTGCTACCTTTTATTTCTGGAGATGACTTTCATGGATAGTGGTGGTGTTTGTTAAGATTGAGATCACTTTGCTTACAAAGAATTTTCCAAGTCTGAGATGAGGGATAAATCTGCTTACTTTGTTTAGTCTGCATTGACCTTCTGCAATATAATGAAAGTAAAGGGAGGTCTGATTTTTATTTTTTTTTTTTATTTTTTCTGACTCAGCAGGTCTTGTTACAATATATGGAAAAGTAGAGTTTCCTTAAATGTCACCATTTTATCAGGACTAACAGTAGCAGGAATATAACTATTTAGTACTGCATTTTACTGCCTGGGAAAAAAAAGGTATACCTTATTTAGGATTTGTCTAAACCCGATAAGATATACCATATAGGGTTTGTCCAAAACTGCTCAAGGAGTTAACTGGAAAGCTAAACTCGAAACAAGGTTTCTTGAATGGTCATCCTATTTGATCTAAACCGGGCCATGCTGCTTTGCTGCTTCTTGTGATTTAAACCTGCCTGCTTCCAATACATTCCCTCTTTCTTATTTTAGCAATTCATCAAAATGAAGAAAACAGCAGTCTAGAAGTAAGAGGACTAGAAGAGCTCAAGGATACCTCTGATGCTCAGGTAAATGTGTAAGATTAATGGTGTCTTGGGGACTTTTTCAGATCTACAGGTTGAAGGATCTGCTTTCAATAGCTCTGGGAAATGGATTTTCCTCGTTGTTTTGTGCAAGGAGCCTAGAGGAAGGAGAAAGTCTGCTGGATCTTCTCTTGTGTGACTATTTAGAGTAAGATTGATGATTACTCTGGGAATTAATCCCATGATGTTGCAATCGAACAGCATTCTTCAACTATCTCTCTGCTTTTTTTAGATAATATACATAGCACATACCAGATGTGAAAATAAAATGAGATGTATTTTAGGAGGCAAGGGCATGTGACATTTTGATTGAGTTTTAATCACTGTAAGTAGACATGCAATGAAATGAGGATACTTATTAGTCACTCGAGTGTAAGCAACAACCTTTTTCTTTCCTTCCCTAACTTCCCTCATTTACAACCAAAGCATACTTCTAGATATTGCTCAGAAGAAACTTAACTGCCTTTTAGAGTATTTTATTGTGGGATTGCTTACCCTTTTTAGTTCTGTGAATCTTTTTTGATTAATCTCCAGTTTATTCAATCATTCAGTTTACACATTCAAACTGTGCAAGTGTAACTATATGGCTCATTGTATTGGTACTGACTATCGCTTTTAATTTAAAATTGATTTAGCCTTGACTGAGGTTTTTTTTCCTCTGGAAAATCTTATGTTTCCCACCAGTTGCCACCTTTTCTCCTTCCTACATATGCAACTTGCTCTTGCTGTCTCTGATTTATCTCTTAACACCTTGCCTGCTAAAAACCTGGGTGCGAGAAAGACCGGTTTGAGCTAATGTCTTCGAGCAAGCCTAGCTGAAATGGCACAAGCCATGCGGCCAAGTTAGCAGTGCCTCTGTCTTTCTGAAGGTAGGGCCTGTCTTGACCAGAGTGAGCCCAGGAAGGTTCTAGAAGCAGACCTGGGCCATGGCAGATGCCTGGAGAGTGCAGGCAGAAGAGTTGAGGACCATGCGGATGTGCCTACTGCATCAGTGTGTACCTGGGCTTTTCTAGCATCCTCTTCAGTCATGCTTGAGCAAGCTGCGTGGAAATGGCCTGCTCTTTTCTTAATTGCACACAGCTTCAAATCTATTAAAAGAAAAAAAAAAGTGTAGTAGGAGCCCTAATGTGTGAAAATTTTGTTACTTGACTTTGACTGCTAGTTCACATCAGTGTGGGGTTGAGGATCAGTCTTCTAGAGCTCAGGTGTGCATTACAGAGCTATAGAAAAGACTCAGGGGGAAATACTGACCTCACTGCACAAAAAATCTGGCTTTCTCTTTTCTTTTTTTTTGGGTTTCATATATGCTTAGTTCTGCTTGATTGTTGTAGTTATTAATATTTTTTGAAAACGTTTGTTCACATTTATGTCAGAGATGTAAAAAGAATAACAATGTTGTGTGCTCAGAGCTCCTAAGTACCGGCTAACAAGATTACATGGGCAGATTATAAAAACCCGTAAGAATTTATTATTGAGATGCTGATTTGTTCAGCTTTTATGTGGCTGGAAACCAGCTTCTAAAATTTGAAAGAAACACATTTAAAATAAAAAAATTATTAAGTGAACATTCAACAAAAGTGTTCAAGTGCCCAACTGGGAGGAGAGCAGGACTGTTGTCAAAGCAGCTGTTGCTCCAGTTTTTTTTATCAGTGCCATAACAATGACATCCTGCAAACCCTGAATACCGTTTGGTGTAAGGGTATGAGTAATTTATTTTTTTTTTTCCACTTTAGTGAGATGATGCATGTGACTGGAGCAAAGCAAATGATCTTTCAAGGCAGTGGCATATGGTTTTAAGTTTTCAGGTTGATCAAAGGTGAAGCCTGTAATAATTATGTTGTTTTCACGAGACACAGAAGGAGACAGAGGTGCAGTGGAAAAAAACCAAACCACCACAAACCTTTTCTTTTGGCAGAATTGAAGGGTGTGGTGCCTGCTCTAAACTCTGCTCTGCAGGACACAGGTCTGACTTACGTTGCAGTTTGTTGACAAAACTGGTAGAAGTGTGGAAAAAAATTCAGAACAGGGATTTTTTAAAAGCAAGCATGCTGTAAAGAATGTAAACAATGTAAATAAAAAATCCCATCCTGTCTGCCTAGGGCTGTCTTAATTCTCCTCCGTGTCACTGCTAGCATAGTCACTTACGGCCTTTGCAGAGGGAATAGTTTTCAATGGATGTGCTGAAATAGAAAATGTGATGTCAGCATCTTTGCTTTTCCAACCTCAGTAATGACTAATTTACTTTCCTTCCCATTAAACGTTTTTATTTCATTTCAAATATTGCATAAATACCTTTAATTATAGTAATTTTGTGCTGTGAATGGTAGTAAAGACTTGCTATAAAGCTCCTACATTCTTTTATCATTCATTAAATTAAAGCCAGTTAAAATACGCAACTTTGTGATTTTCATTTTTACATAAGTTAATACTTGTATCTCTGTTGGTGTACATGAATTACAGGACTAAGCACCAACATCTGGGCATGTGGGATTTTGGAGGGTGTGTGCCCGCACAAAATACAAATTGAAATTGCACTTCGCAAGCAGGGTGGCTTGCCTTTACCCTTTCATCTTACAAACAGCTCAAAGGTATTGCTTGAAAATTAAATTTATATTGACAAGTGAAAATGACCAGTAATAGGAGATTCTATCAAAATCCCAACCAGCTGTCAACAGTTAATTAATTAGTTGACCTGGATGCTTTCTTGTAAGTATTTAGCAGAAAAATTTATAGTGGAACGTCAGCATAATTGAGGAAATCAGAACTAAAAGTGAGTGATTCATATTTTTCTTCTTCATTATGAAAAAGCATGTTTAGTTTTTTGTATTTCAAGTGCATTCTTTACTCCCAGAGCCAAGTATGTACAATTAATTTGATAATACCTTAGTCCTCCCAGAAATTTTTCAGTTGACCTTTTATCCTCTGGAAACTCAATAAAATAAATACATGTTTACATTCTCTGCAATTCTTTAAATAGAAGAATAGTTGGGGGAGGAGGGGGCAAGTTAAAATGTAAGATTGCTTCTTGGTGGTTATTTGAAACAGGACAACATGATTAATGAAATTGCCAATTTGAATACAGACCATATTCATGGCAGGGCTAATGGGTTTGTATCTAGAGTTCCTTCTTCCCTGGGGCGCTCATCCATGCGAAAAGCAATAATGTGCTCTGTCTGAACAGAGGCAGAAGGCAAGGGGTGAAACAAAGCAAGGCCCATGCGTTCAAAGAGTCCTCTTTCTCTGGGATGTTTCTTCCATTTGAACATGCCGAAGTCAACTGTTACTCTAAAACTGAAGTCCCCCATCCTCATCTTAACATAAGTGGTTTTAACCATTGGGCTTTGCTTCATACACTGAAGATCAATAAGTATTTGTTCAGCAGAGTGCATGCTGCGTTTCTGTCGATGTCCATCTGACATTTGAAGTATGGGGACTTGTAACCTTCTATGCCACTCGTAGGTCATGGTCTGACTTGTCCAGGCAAAGCAAGAAGATGTGAAAAGTGCTTCCACGGTAGTAAGATCCCAGATCCAGAGAGGCTGTAAACCTTTGAGTTGTCCTTAGCCTACAAACCTGGGGGGATTGCAGTGCACAGATGTTACACTCTCTCCTAGAAGCACCCCGAAGCCATGAAATAAGCAGGTTTAGCTCTAGCAGATGTTCCCAAGCCATCAAAGTGTTGTGAAGTGCAGACATCAGACCTCAGCCAAGTCTATGATGATTGCCTAGGTTCCGTGTGTAAATTACTGGTGAAAAAGGAGAATTTTAGGAAACAACTCATCTGACCATTTTTAAATGTCTACTGTAGAGTAAAAAAATTTTTCTCAAGTACCTTTTTTTCTCTATTGGTTAAACGAGTCTGGACAAATGGTTCAAAATATTCTTCCACATTTGATAAAATCAGTCTCACTCCTGATCTGCAGGTGATAACGTTGTGTCAGAACTGGTTTATAGATCCATGTCCTCAATTTAGAAGATAAGGTGCTAATCTCAGAAAATGTAAGGACCTTGAGGTTAGGCGCTGCAATTCCTTATTTTCTCGGTGGAGTTCTGAACTTCAAACCAGCGCGCAGGTTCCTTATGTGGGAAAGCTGGGTTCCTCAGGCAGCTGGGGACTAAGCACAGGACATGCAAAGCACAGGCTGTATCTGAAATGCTTTCCTTCTCCAGAGCACAAGTGCCTGATGCCAGTTTGTGAGGAGATGCCTTCATCCAGACTGGAGGAATGTAGGCATATAAAAATTTCTTTCAAATAATTCAGTAAGGATGACTCTTTGGATCTGGCTGTGGAACCTGTTTTTTTCCGTCAGTGTTAAACCTCTTATTCAGAAAGTGGATTTGTTACCCTCCTCACCCAAAGAAGCCTTAACCCACATTTCCCTCTTCTTTGGAGAAACCAGCAGACTGTAGGATGGCTTAGGTGGGCACTCTCAAGCCTTCAGCCATCATGGGCAGGAGTTTCCAAGGCCAAAGGATTAGAGCCTGCATGGAACTACAGGTTAGTGGTCAGGGCATCCCTGGCTTTTGGTCCCAACTTATGTTTTATGAGTTTTGGAGTAAATACTGACTCAGTAAACCCCAGGATGAATAGCAGAAAGAAAAGGGTGGAGGAAGTGGGGGAAAAGGTTTATTTACAGATTGCCTTCAAAGCCACATGGCAATGCCATAGCCATGCCACATGCCTGGCCCTCCCCTGGTACATGCTGTTCCCACAAGGAAACATCTGGGCTAATAAAAGCCGTGCGGTATCATCGAGCCAGGTCTCAGTTCTGCAGAGGCTATATCCATGAGCAAATCATGGACAGTGATATTAGCCACTGACTTTGCAGGGAGCAATTTAGCCCTCATCAGCTAACTTTGTGATGAGTCTGGTATGCCTGTGTGCAAGCGTGAATCTGTCTTTATATACATATATATATGTGTGTGTGTGTGTATGGCATTTTTATAAAACAACCAGTGCTGAATGTTTTGACAAAACACTATCAACATAGCTTGACTAACTGCCAGAATATTAGCCAAAAAAAAAATAGTTCTCACATAATTTTTAAGGCAAATCTCACTTTCTTTCCTAAACAAAGTCAGGAGATACCAATTAGTTATTTACAGAATAAATAAACGCGGTGCAACTGTCTTTTAACTTACGGCTTGCATACGTGAAAAATGGTCGGAGCCGGAGCAGGGGGAGTTGTAGCCTGTTAGTTTTAGAAGTGCCTTGTGTTGTGCTTCATTCTTTTTCCAGGGCTGTTCCTGGCTAACTTTCCCATGAGTTTTTAACCTCTTGCTCTTGTTCTCTTATGTAACAGGAAACAGGCTGACAGGAACAAATAAAACACAGCGTATCTGATAGTCACACGCAGAGGAGCGGCTGATTTAGTTAGCCCTGCCTTTGTTCCTCCAAAGTAGATACATTTGGAGGTTCAGATGTGCCTCAGCTCCTCTCCAGTTGTTTCCCAGGAAGCGGCGACCTGTTTGTGTTCAGCAAGCGGCACCGAAGTACCGCAAATATGAGAAAACAGATGCATTTCTTTTAAAGTTGAAATTTGTGGCGGTGTCATGTCCTGGGATTGTGGATTTAAGTATCTGTTTGCTCTTTCTCCCACCCTTAAGGCAGGGGTTTTGTGCAAGCTTCAGGGAAGAGATGACATCGGACGGATTGAGCTGGTCCAGAAGCTGGCGAGAGAAAACTGCCAGTTTTTGCAAGCGGATAGAAAACCGGCGGAGAAGGCAGAACAAGTAAGGCATTTCTTGTTTGGGTTTTTTGTTTCTCTTCGGGAGGGGAGGGAGATTTAGGTCACAAAATTGAAATAGCAAAGCTGATGGTCAGAATCCAGGGCACACATTAGTCATGGAGCTGTAGCTGCTCTCCTCTGACATTTACATTTCTCTGAAGTGCGTTCAGTTCAATAATTGTCAACACACTTAAATTATTATGTTGTCATTAACTGTCAGTTACTGATATTAATATCTTACACACATAGGAAATAGCAGATGCGTTCAGAATGCTTTCTACCAAATTGTTAGGAGTGATTATGAAATATTTGGGGCTTAAGGGGTATTTAAATAATGTATAAGGTATTTGAGTGCTTAAAGTACTCAGTTTAAATTGTCGTAAAGAAAATGACTTTGCTGCTGGGATATTTGGATGCTAGCATTGGCTAGAGCTTTTCAGTGTGAATCAAAAAGAATGGTCCGGGAAGGGAATTCAGCAGTTTCTTAAAAAAAAAGTGTTTTCAACAAAAAGTTACACTGAAGAAAGCGGCATTCTGTTTATTGCTTCTGAAAGCACTTATTCAGATGTTAATAACTGGATTGAAAATGCACCAAAACTTGACTGCTCTGCTTATAGCACAATGTATCCTAATTTTGTTCTCCTGGTAAAGATTTCTGTTCTGATTGCATATTCATCTAAAGGTGCCCAGGATAATAACTGCAAGAAACAACAAAAATCCCACCAAGTCCTCATGTGTCTTGCTATAATATATATGTAATTTATTCCATTTTCTGCTCATTGGACAGTAGAAAAAAGGCATGTGCTTTAGAAAAGAAATACTTTTCAGCTCATTCCTACTGAAGTAAGGCTGCACAAAGGAGAAGAGAAAGATGAAATCTTATTTCAGAGCTTCATGCTGTTCCGTTCGGCAGCGGATAAGGTCTAGTCTGGTGTAGTTAAATTGTATTAGTAGGTGTGCACAAGGGAGGGGGGTAATTAGCCAGGCTCAAATCCCTGAGATTGAATTGTTCCTCAGCAGATCCACTAGCCATGGACATCTGGCAGAATTTCCATATATCTTGAAACCGTATCAGCAAAACGCAATTAAAAGTTTAGGTAAAGAAGATTTGAAGCCAGGGAAGGTTTCAAATTGTGTTTCAGAATTTGGAAGCAAAATCACAGATGCTGTGGGCATAGGGGAGAGGGGAATGTCGGGACTGATACTCCAAAAATTCAGTGGATATTTTTGCTGCTTACTCCGGTCACTGCAAAGGGTGATGTGGTGTCAGCTGCAGCTCTGTAGCTGCACAGATTACAGTACAGTTCCAAAAATGGAAAGGAAAGAAGCGCTCAGCTTTTCTTCTCCTTTGAAAAGTACGGCGCTTAGCAATTGCTGCTATTTAGGAGATGAGTGACTTCAGTTTAGCAGGAGCTAGAGCAAGCTGCTCATATCCACAATGAGTGGTGTAACGCAGCAGTTCCTGCCCTTGAGCAAGGATGTGCCTTTAGACCTAGGAGGTGGCAGGAGAAAGAAGAGTTGCCTGAGGGACAGCAGAAGCCCAGGTCAATCATCATCTGCCCTTTATTTCTGGGTGGGGAGCGTCTCACAGCCAGTGCTGGCAATAACAAATTATGGTGTACTTCCCCCCAGTTCTGCACGTTGCTGGTTGTTGTAGGGTGGGGGGGGATGTGACTCTTCCCGCATCCTGGCAGCCCATGACCAGATGTAAGAGGGACTTGCAGTCCTTGGTGCGGGTGTATTTGCTAAACCCCCAACCAGTCTATTCATTTCATTAGGAATAGTCACCAAAAAGGCATTGCCGAACATGGGGAAGGTCTGTTATAGGGTTCTCACTTTAGCTGACTCAGGTAATTTACTTTCACTGGAAAAAAAACGTGCTTTGCTGTGGTGGGGGTGGTGGGTCACATACGTCCAGGAAGCTGTGAGCTTCCATCCCTTCCTCTCCCTCCCTTCCTCCCTTGTGGTCCGAGAGCTGCTCTGGCGCATGTGCAGGTGGCAGGATTTGGCTGGCTGGGCAGCGTCCGCTGCTATGGGCGGCTGTTCCCTCTCTTCGAGGAGAAAAGCAGCAGGCTGGTTTGCAGTGAGTACTGCTCGGATGTGGGCTTTCAGACCTTCCCGTCTCATCCTGCTGCTACAGAAGTGATGGCAGATTCATTGGCATCGGCTCACAGCCCAGTCCCTTGTGCTCATTGTAAATGTTAGAGGAACAACATGTTCAGGGTGTGGTGTCCTTACAAAATGATGAGTAGCATGCTCATCTTTCTTTCTTTTTTTTTTTTTTTAAAAAAAAGCATAGGTTACTCTTACATTATTTTCTTAGAAGCACAGAGTAATGGGCACTCGATGTAGGCAGCAAAATGGAGCAGCTCTGCCTGTTCTCCCAGATCCTCATTTCTAAGCAAGTATTCCCACGCTAAAGCTGTCACTGTCTTTCCCTCCTGGGGAGCTCAAACTACACTTTCATGGATGATCCGCCTGCCTCAGAGGGATGGTGTTCGGTCTGTAAATGAAAATCCTGAACACCTTGCCAGGCTGCTCTCCATGCCTTTGGAGCGCGGGCTAGCTGGGCTGGCTCCTGGCACCCGTCTGGAAGCAGAAATGGCACCGGTGGAGGGGCTCTGTGTTTCCGTCAGCCCGGGGCGGTGTCACTGTTCGAGGCTGGGGGCTTTGTAATCCGCCTGGAAGTAAAGCTGCTCTTTCCAAGATGGCCAAGGGGGAATTTTTGCCCGAAGTGCAGTTCTGGTTTGTTCTCCTTTAGGAATACGCAAAAAGAAAAGAACACTTGAACACGGGGTTAGAACTGTGCATATGCATACTTCCTATCCAGGTGTGCTGTCTCCCACCCATGCAAAAATGTCAATGGAGTTGTGGCTCCTCTGTTGCTACCTACCCATTGTGTTTCTAAAGCAGGTCTCTCCAGACTAGAACTTCACACGGGTTTCTAGCAAACATGAATGTAATATGATTGGGCTTTGCTGATTCTTGTACTTTCTTTTGACGAAGGAAGATTTGAGTACCCAATGAACCCAACAGCTTTTTTCCTACACAGTGAGTGAGGTGTGGAGCTGCCTGCAGAAATGACCCTCTGTGTTTGTAGCTCTCTCGAGCATGATGGGGAGTTAGGCTGTGAGGAGGACTGGTGAGCCCTCCTATCATTCAAATAAATAATCACCATCTTAATCTGAGAACTTCATGACTCACATAGGAAAGGTAGATGACATGGATGCACAAGAGTCTGGTCTTCCAGAGGTTTTTGGGCAGATAAAATACCTAATCGTATTCTTCAAGGTGTGGTATTGGAAGCGGTGGTCTGTGGCCAACAATGGGCAGGTGAAGAATGGATTGGTTTGGGTCACTGGTTCAGAAAGAGATGAAATTCAATTAATTTTTCTCAGAAAAAGCAGATGATCTGGAAGAGGGAAAATATGTGACAGCTGAGTGGTTCACTGGAGGAAACAGCTCAGTTAGGAGCTGTGGTGGCAGACAGAAGGGAATCCTTCTGTTTGGATGTGTTCTGGAGGGTTTAAAATTGGGGTGTATACAAGATGATTTTGTACATGCATACATTTTTACTTCATACTTCAAGCACCCAAGTCAGAAAGTCCATACTGCTTTTGTTTCAGGTTTCTGGTATGCTATAATTTCCTTTCAGATTCATGTTATGGATCAAAAAGTGTTCTGAAAATGGCCTATAATTTAAAAAGTTTTGTGCACAAGCTCCATTATATGCGAGCTGCTTATTTGTTTCTGGTGCTGCAAGCTTGCTGTGACCCAGTTGGACTGGAACTGGAGATTGTTCTTCTGTAGCCCACAGTGCCAGGTTCCTCTCTGGTGAATGTAACGTCTGCAAAGTGCTCTAACTGTATTGGTGCTCACAGACTTGTAGAGGAAAACAAAAACTAATTTATAGTGATTTCTTTTCCCCATTCCCACTTGCTAATGTGTTAGAATAAGGTTCTTAATTAAGGCACTGAACCTACCATATGTGTTAGATTTCCTAAAAGTTCAGTTTTATTAATGAATAGAAAGTAAAAACTAGTAAATAAGCTTCTAAATAGGCAGATAAGCTTCTTCTCTGTGCTGTTGCATTCCTACAGTGAGATTCAAGGTACTGATAAATAAATAAAACGAAATGTTTGTCTAAAATGCACAGAAATTATTTTAATATCGGATGTGGGGTAGAGTAAGATTAACTATGCAAGCTTGCAGTTCTAATTTTATCATTACATGCAAATCACACTCATAAGCCTAGGGAAATGTAAAACTGGATATTTGTATTTTTATGTTATTTAAATATTTCATTCCCTTAAAACAATTGCTTTGACAGAAAATAGATGAAAAATCTCTACTGAAATATTCAGTTGTAAAACGAGTCTGCTTTTTCGAGAACTTTGCTTACTGTTAGGATTAAATATAACATAGAAAGCAAGCTCTGTATGTAAAGCCATTTGAAGTTTTTTTTTTTTTTTTTTTCTGAAGCAGACATTGGTGATGCATTTGCAGCATATTTGCACTAGACTGTATTTTTTGGAACTCCTTTTAAGCAACTACAACTCAATTAAATAATGCCTTTGTAATAGACGTGATACTGTTTGTTCAGTGTTTCCAGTCGTATTTTCAATGAAGTGTTCCATTGATTAACAAAATCACATCTGTTTATAGTGTCATTGTCTTAGCAAAATCATAAAAGTGCTTTTCACCTCAGCAACATGGGGAAAATATTCTTTAGATTATAACACCGGTTTCATAGTCAGATCAACTGAATAAGCGTTCTACAAATTGACACTAATATTCAAAAGAAATTTAAGGTTCTCTAATGTGTTCATTAGAGAACTAAAGAATAAGAATTCATCTCTTATACTATATAAATTATATTATGGGCTGGGGCTCTTCCAGTACTTCTGTGCATCAGTGGGGAGGGAAACGTTTCCTAAATCCACCTTGTAATCTCTTTACAGATTAATATAGATATTAATTAGAGTTACGTACTGTTTAAAAGTATTTAAGTACATACAGCTTGAATGTATTGATTCTGTGACTTAACCAGTTCAAGATGAAAGAGTTATATTATAGGGGGGCAGGTATGTTTTCAGAAGGACAACAGATATTGAAGAACAGTTTTGTTAATTTACTGGGTACTAACTTTTGTAGTCAGTAGTCTCATTAAGAAGACAGATGATTTGCTCATTGAAGCAGGTTAGTGGTTGGGCTGAAGCTGTTAAAAGACTTACAAAAGAAGATTAACGATTTAGAGCCTCAGGTTGTATAGATTACTCACGACCGAGGAATTTCTTGAGGAAATTCCAGCCATGACACATCAAGGTTATTTTAGGGTGCACCTACCTGTCCAGCTGGACACCTGCAAGACAAGAAGGAACATCAGGACGTGTCCAGAGCTGCAGTTTTTGTTAGCCTGACAAAGCCGTGGCCTTGCACTGATGTACTGTTGAATTAATGGTCAGTAATCAGGACTCCGATGGAAAAACATTCTTTAAAATGGTGACGTCGAGTGATGTCTGAATGCAGTCAGTGCCTGAAATCTGTGCTTTATGTTTAAAAAAAGTCATTGCTGCTTTTGTTGTATCTGCTCTGGCTGGGACAGATCTATTGGGGAGCTTTAGTGCAGATATACTGCTTTTGGCTTTTGGAGGGTATTCTGCATCTCTTGCAGAACTGTGGATCAAATGGACATAACACTTATAGCACAGTGCAAGTTTCTGAAGAAACTTTCATGGCTTGAATAGCCATGAGATAGTATAGATGTCTAAAGTCTTTGAAACAGAACAGATTTAGCACATGAGCACAGGAGTTTGCTATTTCCTTTCATACCTCTTGGATCTGCCAGCATTAGCAGAACGTGCTGTACCAGGGTAGGACAATAGTTTGCAACTTGGACTTAGTCTTCAGCTACAAGCCAAGAAAAAAAAGTCTCTCAATGAGGTTGTCAGTTTATAGCTCCGTGTTGAGTAAGAGTAAGTAATTAAGAGGTAGGTACATGCTTGCTGTGGAGGTAACCTGAAGTTCAAGTCTCTGGTCTGAATCAAGAGGAACAGGGACTTGAATCTAGTTCTGTCATGTTCTGGAGAGAGTGTCCTATTCCTGACGGTGATCCTTCATCTGCTGGAATGAATGCATAGCCCCAGGTGATTACGTGTTCTTTGTAAGCCAGCCTCTTTATCTTCTGAGAAGAAAAGACTTCTGCAGGTCATAGGAATTTTTTTCAGTGCAGAACATGCACAAGCATCTTTTTGAAATGGAAAAAGTTTGCCAGAGATAAGGATCCTCCTGCTTAGATGTAGGACTGGGATCGCTTGGCTGCTAGAAAAGCTTTGTTTCAGTCTCTTGCAACACTTCTGTAAAAATAATAAGAAAAGTATTTTTATTTACTATGTACTTTTAAGAGGACTTACTATTCCTTTTGTTGAATCTATTTAATGTGGCCAAACTTTTGCAGGAGAATGCCCTTTTGCCAGCAGTGCAAAATGGTGGTGACATAATATGGCCCTTCTTCCTGTAAAAATAATGCGCTTTAGTGAAGTCATGCTGGTGCTGACATGATGTGTTGTGAGCATAGTATAGGAACACGTCGAGTGGGAAGCTCTTTTCCTTTGAGTCAAGTTACATATTCCCATAATACTCCTTTGATTTATTCTGTAACATTAAACTACTTTGTATAGAAGGAAATTCCACATTTTTCCACGTTTTTCATGCTGGGCTTTCTTTGGTGTGGAACAGTGACTCATTCTTATATGGGACAATACCTTCGCTGCTGAGCTGAAAGGGGTAAAAAGGGCGCATGGTATTTAGCAGGCTAAAACCTGGGGGCCAGAACATTGAATTTTTATTTTTGACTCCATCGGTTATTTAGTATGTAACCTTCTTCAAATCACGTCACTTCTCTGCACCTTTGTTTACCAAGATATAAAATGGGGTCTTAAACATGTAGGACCTTGAAGGGGTGCTATAAAATCTGCAGTGGTTAATGAATGTTGACGAATTGCTTTGAGATCCTTTAGAGGTGGATTGGGAATCCCAACAAGCTGGAAGTGGATTAGACTTTGAACTGCTGAGGGCCAGGGTGGTATTTTTTAAAAACCTGAGCATAGCTGAGGCAAGGCCAAGCAGTTGCAGTCACTTTGCAGTCCCTGAGTCCTCGGGCATCACTTCTGTGGCTGTGCCGTCGGCAGCATCCCTGCCCTGACTGCTCGTCCCTATCCCTGGGCTGCCCCGCGTTGTGCTGCTCTGTGAAGAGACACGGAATGACGCAACTGAAAAGTAAAATAAATACATCTTTTTTGTGGGGTTATTTTCCAGTTGGACCGGTTTCCCTCCGTGGTTTGGGGATATGGGTATGGGCTGGGAATGAGATGTGGTGTCAGGGATGACCCTTGCTGCTGAGAGCTGTTCTGCTGCTGACAGTAAAACAGCCTTGCTCCTGTATTCCCCAAAGCCTTGTGACTTACCAAATCTGGACACTGAGCTGGGTCAAATTAAACATCCTTGCGCTTGTTTGGTTGGCATAATTTTTATCTAGATCCTGTGCTTCACCATGTGGCTTCGTGAAGGCTTATCTGCGCAAAGAAGGGGGTGAATGAGAGTGGGGATCAGCATCCAGGAGCAGGGAGAGGACGGGACTGCTGTTTTTCATGGGCAGTGTGACCACACAGTTCCTGGTAGCACCAACACTGAAAACGTGGTTCCATGGTTCTGCCTTCTACTCTGTATATCAACATGAAAAAGCCAAGAAACTCATAAAGCTTTCATCTGCAGGTTGTCACTGTCTTCTGCTTCTATGTTTCTCTCCAGATTACGAACCACTTACCTGCTTATGTTTCCAGACTGTCCAAAGGCTGACATAGAATTAATCTATCATTTTCTCCCTTTAGAGAAGTAGAAATTACCAGTTTATGAATTCAAAGCACCTGCTCTAATGTTTTCTGGGTTTAAATTTACTGTTCTGTCCCTCTCTTTGTATGATCAATACATTTGATGATGCTCTGAATGGTTTTTTCTCCATTTTTCTGATTTATGACATTGATAAACTCCCAGTTATGCTGATAATATAGTGGATGAATCCTGCCATCTGCTTCTGTACAGTTACTTCTACGTTTGTCCTGGGAACTCTGACTAACAAACGTGCCTGGATGTGTCAAGTTAGGGATTTTGTTGTCTAAATTGGGGAAGATTAAAAAGAAAAGTTGATAATGCTTTGAATACGTACCATGCAAAATGAAGTCAGAAACTCCGAGCAGTTCTTGAAATTCAGAAGTAATTTTGTCCTTCACCTTTCAATAGTGAAGATCTTTGAAGTCATTCATTGTTTTACTGACTTTTCTCTTGGAATTGAAACCAGTTAAGGATATCTGGCTTTGGCTCACAGTGTGGACCTTGCTGAGAAGAAACACTCAAGATAACTGGAAAACTTTTTTGATAAGCCAGAAGCTGACGGCTGTCCACCACATCATCCTCTTTGGAGGCTGTCTGAGATTTGGTAGCCTGCCCGGAGATCAGAGTCATGTAAAAAGGATTCAGGCTATCTGCACTGAGGACTTTTTGGAAAGGAGGCAGCTGTAAAGTATCTATCTCTGCTCCATTGCTGAAGCCTCCTCCATTGCAAGAAAGGAAGGACAACTTGACCTTGTGGTTTTTTTGCAGGCTTCTTTTTTTCCCAAGATTTATTTATTTCAATCATGAGACACCTCTTAAATCTCCAAATGTTGTTCTTGTGATATGGCCATTCTGTCACTCACTGCGCCTGCATTTTAAAGCTTAATTCAGCTCCTGCTGATGTTAATAGTTATCTTGTGGTGAGAGCAGGGTATAGCCCTCAGGGTCTAATGCTTTTGTCACACTGTAGCCTCGGAAGGTGGTGGCATTTTGCAAGATGTGCTTGACACACGGTCACCTGTGGAGAATGTGGGTTTGGTAGGAGTTAATACACCACTTGCATTAATTTTTCTTGGTTGTATGTGCCAGCTCAAAGAGCAAAGGACTGAAAACCCAGGCGATTAGTGGTATTTTCGCTGACTGTCTTCCTCTAAATCAAAGCAGGTATTCCTCTCTCCTTCCTTGATTAGTGTTCCTACTGCTGTGTGCAGCACCTCCTATGTTCTGATTCACAGCACGTGAAAATGAGGTCTCAAGTGCATATGCATGGATTTCATTTTAACTACCCAGTGAAAAGTTTTAATTAGATGTTTCATGTGGAAACATGAAACGAGGTTTGAAATTAGCAATGACCTTGCGGCCTTCCTTAAATATATTTTCCAATACCACGTGGCAGGCGGTTCCCAGCTTTTTTTGTCACTGGCTCGAATGCGCACATCCGAGTGGGGAAGGGTCTGACGTGTGGGAGCAGCAGCGGTTGCTGGTCGCAGGAAAAATTACTTTAGCCTCATTTGGTGACTGGAAAAATAATAGAATGACCTAACTCAGGAAGAGCATGAATAGCAGCTGGTATTTCCTTTAACAGCTTGCTGGAGATCAAACCTTAGATGGATTCCCAAGCTCTGGACGCGGGTAAGCCCCGAAGAGGAGGTGATGCTGAACTACACAGCCCTGTTTGATCAAGGGAAAGGCATACAGCTCACATCCCTTTGCTGGCTGGGCTGTGCGTCAGCTCTGTCCCCTGCCAGCCTGGCTGACACTGCTGTCTCACCTGAGTGGCTGGACTGAGAGCACCAGCCCTTAGGTCGTCCCGATTTTCTCTGGGAGGCGAGGGGAGTAGACCTGTGCGTGCTCTACCAGGAGCAGCGTTTCTACTTGGCCCAGTCCTGGGAGGAACAAAGGAGAACCTGCTCTTTTGGTAGAGTAGGAGAAAATACGCATCATCTTTTTGGTTTGGCTGCAACATCACAGTGTCTCTTCCCTTTTTAGAGGCACTAATATTTATCAAATGAATACAATATCAGTTTAGGTCTTTTTGCCAAATACTTTTGATATTGCAAGTAGGGGATTATTCACCACAGGAACCTTTAAAACATATATGTGGATACAACTACAGTGGTTACATTGATTTAGTGTTTGTGAAATATGCTGTTTGGCCATATTTAGCAGGTTAATAGAGAGAATTGATGTGGTCCGGGTCAGGGGAGAAGACACTAATCAGAGCTGGCTTGAGCGAAGAGGCCAGAATTTCAGTTCTCACATGCAAAGCCTGGTTGTTCGGGTTTCAAGCTAAAAACCAGACACATTCAGGCCTGGATTTCCTTCGTGGATGGTACACGGCTGGAAAGTGTACCGACACTCTGGCTTTGTCTCCTGATGTGTGAAACCTGAATCTGTTCAGTGGAATCAACACATTGATTCAGTCTGCCTAAATAATCTGTCAGTCTGTACACGGTACTTATAGCGAGGTAATCATTGGGCTATATTGATTTCTTTTTGGCTTCCTAGATTTGATGAACTTGTGTAAAGCATCTGGCTTCTAAACAAAACTCCCTTTGCAATGAGTTCTTGACTCCTATTCCTGGCAGAGGCAGAAGAAGTAAATACGCCTGGGTGGAGGATTGTCCCACCTGCTTTATCATTGGCATCACAAAATTTTCCAGAGGAGTTTGAGCAGTGCCCAATGCCCCACTGGAAACCCATCAAGTTATACACATTGCAGGTGATAGCATCCTGCATATGGGGCCTTTCTCATGATTTCACCAAGGATATGGCAGAATCCTCCTCCACCAAGGAACACGGGGTGCTCATGGTCCCCCAGTTCTTCTGTAGAGATACGTGCCTATGTGTGCATGTGCTGTATGTATTTATTCGTTAAACAGACTGCAAACCTTGCTGAAAGCAAAGCTGGTCACTTACAAAGACTACTTATGGAAACTTTTTTCACATTGTAGAAATAACCAGTCATTTACACACAGTCTCAGCTGGTAACATAAAGAAGCTGCTTTCTTCTGGCGACCCATCTGTTCTGACAATCCTCTCCTCCTCCTCTCTTCAGATTGCATCAGGGTTTCATCTAACAGTTTCTGAAAAGTTTCAATATCCTGTATCTCAGGCATCACTTTTGAGACCCGTACAAACTTCTGTGCCCCTACCTCAGGGACGTCAGGACTGTGAATGTCACCATTCCCCTGCCCATCCAGTGGAGTCTACCTCTCTTATTTAATTTTAGACATCTCCTTGTAGGAACCTACGTAGGAACTGAAGGAACATGCTCCAATTTTACAACAGAGCTGTGGGTATCTGTGCTAATTTGTGTGGGATTCACAGCCATCCAAAGAACAGAGTTGCTCTCATCTTGCACTGGGTGGCCGTATGCTCCCTGTAATTTGTCTGTTCTCACTCTCCCACCCTCAGCTGTTACACAGACACACATATGTATACGTACAGATACGACTGTTTATTCCCTGGTGCAAAACTTAGTTTTGTACTATGCAGGGAAAAAGGCTACAATTCCACTACATCATTTTCCTTTTCAGCTGCTGTAGCAATGCACTTAAATTCTGTCTAATATTTACTGGTTAATCAATTGACACACACTGTTTTCATTGCAGTGACATGCAAATAGTAAATATTTGTATTAGACAAAAGCTATACAGTAAATCATGCATATAACTGTGGTTTTAAAATGCTATTAATTTTTAACTTGTGTGATGTTCAATATGTGTTAAGGATCCCCTAAGAATAGAAACAGTAAAAAAAATAGCAATTTACTCATTTAATTATGGTAGAAATTCATGTCTTACCTGCTGTAAGAAGAAATAAAGGTTTAACATTCCAGCAGAAATATCAACAAGCTGTAAATGCTACTTGACCATGATGTGAAAATTAACTATAAAATCATAGGCATTTGCAATTTTCCTTGTAATTCATTAATGCTGAGGTTTCCGGTATTCCAGTGCTCTCGTGCGTGGAAAGGATCAGCGTCAAATGGTTGGGTGCCCAATCTGCTTGAAAAAAATTCTATTGATTAAGATCTAATAATACTTCCCATTCTGGCCATTCTTCATTTGGGCAATTTTGCTAATGCAGCACAACGTGTAATATCAATATGCCCGTATCGCTTTTGCTTTTATAACAAATAATTTGTTCCAATCCTTTTTTTTTTTCCCTCTGATTTGTCATGCAAACGTTAAGTGCTTGCTACAGCAAAACTTCTTCGCTTTCTTACCTTAGACAATATATTTAATGAACTTTATCTGTATTGCATTTTTAAGGGCAAGGAGCTAGAAGCTAGCTCTAAATAGACCAGGGCTTTTATGAAAATGAAAGCCCCAAAGAGCTGCTTCATCATGGGAAACCACTGCCAAATGTCATGTGAGCTCTTGCTTTCCTGGCACACACAATGTAGAGAAACATTTTCATTTTTAGCATCTTGACATTCAGCTTTTTGACTTGTATTGCTTTACCATTTTTTAGGATATGAATATTTTCCGTGAAAATGCATTGTTATGAATTTGCTTATATTGAAATAACAATTGAGATAATATAGAGATATATAGCTAATTAGAGGCTTAGAGCATACTGAACAGAAACTTCTTAATCAGATCAAATGAAAACCTGCATTTTATTTTTAGCATAGTCTAATTTTTAATAAGCTAAAGCTTAAAATCTGATGAATTGGCCATGATTTCGTGAGTTGATATTCAGAGAGAATGTGTCCTGAATACCAAATGAATGCAAGTTGCTGTGGACTATCATTGCTGTGGTTTTTATTTTGACCTTGAAAACTGAGTTAGTTTAGTATTTTCCACGTTGCTAACCTTGAAACACAGTAACTGGAAAAACAGTGCTGAAGGTTAGCAATGCTTTTACTTCAGTTATCGTGGGGGAACGGGTTGAAGTTTATGGGAGTGGAGGGGAATTGTCTTCAAGATCTTCAAATAGCCTGAAAGTAGTGGTGACCACAGCACTTTAAATTACCATTATCCTACAAATGTCCTTCTGTGCCAGCAAAGGCTCACCTAGCTAAAAGGAAAGGTGACTGGGGAACAGGGTTTAAGTAATGTCAGGAGGTTGGGGCTGTCCGAGAAGCTGCTAATCAACTTTGCTGTGCAAACATATCCTCCTGCATCGCGGATGTATGTCCTCACCACATATCCTTTGGCGTGTTTGGTAGGTCAGGTGAGACCTCTTACGGCAAATAAATGCTCATGAGCCTACGGTCTCGCCTCCCTCTTTGCTGGTTATTAACAGGCAGCCACTGCCCCAGTACAAACTAAGGGTAGATGAAGAAACACGGTTTGCACAAGGGAGAGTTTCCTCTGAAATAAATAGAGGTGTAAGACAGAGACAACAGGGGTTTTTCTGTCTTTGCTGAGTGGGTAGTTACAGTGTTAACTGCACATTCATTACTTACAGTGGGAAAAAAATCCTAACAGAGATCTTCAGGAACATTAGATCGTGAACACTTGCATTTTAAGGGAGCAGAGGAAAGCATAAGCACCTTCTGCTTAGGATCGCCTGAAAATATCATTCATTTTATAAAAAATGTAACAGAAACCTAATGTTTTAGATACCTAGGATTTTAAAGACTTTGTCTTCCCTCCCCACCCCCCTGCCCCCAGTCAAATCATTGTGGTCTCTGCGTTTCTGACTGCAGTCTCCTAATCCTCCACTATCTGTGTTAAAATTCAAGGCATCCATAAGGCACAAGTCTTCCTGACCTAGTGCTGTAGTTATGATGATGCATAAAATAAATCATTGCAATTACTGAGGCAGTCTCAAGCACTTAGTAACTCAGGTGATTGCTTCTTGAAACATGACTGAACTGAAGAAAGGATCATTAGTTATTTCCCTTGAGTACTTGGATATTGTAACCCTCTCCACAGGGTTCTATTAGGGAGTTAAGACCTGGCCATTTGTTCACACATCTCATTTTGTCTTTCCTTTACTCATATGCCCTGTGACAGCTGATGAATACCAGAGTGTGGCTCTTCACCCACGGCATCTCCTTACCTGTCAAAGTTCAGGTCAAAGAGCAAATGACCAACTGGGTGGGAAGGAAGAGCCCAGCAATGACAAAGTAAACAGGTTTCAGAAGTCATTACTGGAAGGACTTAGGAGATGGGCTGATTTTCTGAGACATATGACATAAAAATAATTTCCTGAGTAAGGAGGAAGAAATTGGTTAGATCAGATCTCAAGCTTATACACAAAAAAAGTATAAATCTGTGTAAAGCTCTATAACTTGTATAAAGCTATGAAGGTCAGGAAGGAATTGAATCCAGAAATGGGGGAAGGCAGGTCAGGATTGGAGATACACAAGAGTTTGTTTTCCTTGGGTGACCTCATATGTGTTGGCAGGGTCTGGGTGGTCTGTGCTCTCTGTCTCTTCCTGTAGGGAACATTGCTTCAGGTTGCTCAGGCAGTCGAGGAGGAGATATTTTAAGAGAGGAGAAAGGGAGTGATCCAAGGGGGATTACTTACTTGGGAATCTGGTGTTGATGTTGCTCCTCGTGGTGAATGAAAAGGATGGGGAAGGGAGCCTTGTGTGGGCACGATGGTGGCTGGAGAAGAAGAGCTAGAAAAGGGCAGCAGGGAAGAAGTCAAAGCCCAGTGACTGATGGGTATTTGTCACTATGGGTGGGACTGGCAGTAGAGCAGTATAGTTTGCGAGGGTTCTTCTGGAGAGAGAAGTCTTCATTAAGAGCAGGGAGGAGGGGAGGTCATCTCAGGGAGAGGTTGCACGTTAGCTGCTGATACTATCTCAAAGACATGCAGCAGTGTGGTTCAGGGCTTATTCAAGGGTAGATCAGATGTCCTTGTTTTGGGGCGGCAACATCCATCAGAAGGGTGGGGCAGATGGCTGGAGGCCGTAACAGCTCCAGCTGCCCCAGTGCAATGTGCTGTGATGTGCTGCAGCATGTCTGGCAGCTCTTCGCACTGTCAGGAAGATTTTTTTCGTAGTGCTGTTGTAAATGGTCTTCTGATGCCAAGGTACAGAGTTTGAGAGGTACATTCTGTCATTTATAAGGTTTCATGGTCTTGATTGAGGCAAATCCTAGCAAAACATTCAATGTTTGATCTTTTCTTTTTTTTTTTTTTTCAGTATTTGTTCCCATTCAAATGATAGATCTGATTAAATTACCCCATGCAAAAATAACATTTTGGATTACTTCTGTCAACTTTTTGTAGAAGAGAGTGAAATTGTGCATGTTCCTCCACAAAGGAACCATTCTGTGCAGAGGAGGACACACAAGCGCACGGATGAGTGTTTACTCAAGATGCCTTGCATCTCATTGCAGATACCATGTGATTTACCAGTTGCCATAGTAACAATGCATTTTTCATTCTATAACTTGAATAAATGTTGAGATTGCCCTTGGTATAACTAACTTACCTCTGTCCTAAAGTTGGGCACGATTGTATTATCTACAGAAAGCAGAGAGGAAACTCCCAACATTTGTACTGAAATACATTTTTAGAACATGTAGCTAGTTAAGAAGCAGGTACATGATTCCATCTGGAACAGAATGAATGTAACTTAATATGTGATTATTCCAAATCATAAAATGGGAGAAATATAAAATAGTACTTCATTATGTGGTGATTGGCATTGTATATTTTTTCTGTAAATTTTATTGCTTCTGACACTTTGGTTTTCTTCAATATATGAAAATCTAATTAAATTTATCATTTTATATTATTATTCTTTACATAGGCATGCAAGAAAGCACTTTTCTTCTTTTCCTGGTTGTAATCTTCTGATAAAATTTCTTTACTTCTTGTGTGCTATAAACTCCACTTTTGAATTAATTATTGCTGACAACAGCTGTTTAATTGTTAACCTGCTCTTTCCCACCTCCCTTATTCTTTTTTTTTTTTACTTTTGCTAAAGGTGGACAACAAACCTTGTACCAAAGAAAAAAAAAATAAGAAAAAAATTAAGAAAAAAAGGAAAAAAAGGAAAAAAGAAAAAAAGAAAAAAAAAAAAAGAGGAGCCTTTAATTTGCTCCTGTGCATGTAAAGTTAGAAAAAAGCATCCTATATAGAAGCAGCCTGATTTTCCTCATTTCTGTAGTAGACTATTCGCTGACATCAGTGAGCATTTTAACCTGCATAATAAATGCAGAATCAAATCTCCTGCTATTATGTGGAAGGATTGAGCTTTATTTTTCCTTCTAACTCCTTTTTCCTTTCTTTTTCGGCAGCCTTATTGCATCCTCTTCATATTGCTGTCTACTTAGGATACGTTATCAAGTCTGTGAGTGATTAGTGGCTTATCTATTTTTGAATGATTTAGATGCATGAATTAATTAGCAAGAAAAGAACCATTAGAAAGCATTAGTAAAAAGGCTGGTCATTTCAGGCTATTTTGGAGGGAATTAAAACCATCATCGAAACCCAGGAAAATTATATTCATAGTGATTCATGCTTTGCGCAAAAGAATTCACTGCGTTATATCTAGCTTAGTTGAAAACAACCACCAAAATGCAGGATATAAACTCTGCTTTTTGGCGTTTACCATTGGGCTAGAAGTGAAATAAATTGGTTTTATTTTAAACATTAGCTTTGGATTTTTTTTTTTAACCCCCTTACTCAGTGCTTTTTCACAGTTGCTGTTAGAAGCCCGTGTTAAATGTCAGTGCATTTGTGAAAGTTTGGTTCTGCAGTTCCTGAGAATGAGCTCAAGCTTTATATAGTATTCTCAGTTTTAGAGTTTATCTTAAGCATTTTACGAGGCCAGAACCAGCTCCTGGCCTTTGCTGAGTGAAAAATCAGCTGTGTCCTTCTGTGAGCATAATGCTTCAACAAAAAGATATATACCCTACAGTGATAAATGTAATGGGCATCACCTCAGCTTAATAGAGAAGTTTTAGTCTTCCAAGTTTGGAATTGTGGCTTATAATGTGGATAGTGTTGGGTTGGTTTTTTTTTTGTTTCTTGGGGTTTTTTTTGGTTGGGTTTTTTTGTTTTGTTTTGTTTTGTTTTGTTTTGTTTTAGTTAGAGTAATGGCATTGCCAGCATTGAGAGGTGCTATGGACATAAGGCAAGAGTGAAAGGTCTCTGACAGACAGTAAGTGGATAAGTCAGTTTTTTAAAAATAATATTTTACTTCACACCAAGTATGAATTGGAGTGAAAAGCAAAAAAGGATCAGCAATCTTGTCAGTTTGACTTAGAACTTGTATGTGTCCACCACTGGTAATTAGAGCAATATAAGGCTGACAGTGTCATATATTTACTGCCCTCCCTCTTCCATTCCTTCAGGACACCTTATTTATCACTACGTCCATTATCATGGTTGTAAGGCCTTTGTACACGTGTCCTTACCAAGGTGAATATTAGTTTATGTTAATAAATTAAATCAGCTAATGTTAGTGAGCTATCTTCTGCAGTCTTCATTACTGTGTGAAAGCTGTATGGGGGCTGCTGTAGAAGCCAAGTTCCAGCCCTGTTGGATTTTAATCAAGCTGTTATCTAGTTCCCCTCATATCACAGTAATTTCTTCAATTTCACCCTTCTGATGTTAAGATTATTCTCAAGTATAACTTCTGTGTATCTACTTCCCGTTTTTCTTTTCCTAAGGCATGTGGTAATAGTACTATGTGTTATCAGTCCTGGTGTATCTAGGTTAAGTCTGCAGTCCTCCTCAAATCCTCGGCAGTCCTCCCCGGTTCTTGGCCAAGATGCAGCTCCTGCAGTTTTTACATCATTTCCCTCATCCTTTTCACTGCAGCTAAAGCTTGATCACTGCCACTGACATCATTGGAAGACACTCTTCGGTGGCTGGGGGATTGAACTGTTGCTTCATCTACATATTCTATTCTATTCTATTCTATTCTATTCTATTCTATTCGCAAAGTAGATACTTGCATCTCATGTTTGAATGTTTGTCCTATAGGAAACTACATTCATGTGGTGGGGAATGTTTCCATTCTGATTCTGGTGAAAAGAATACAACTGCAAATTTCTCTTAGGGCAGAAATACAAATTTAACTTTCCTGCCACTTACCTTGGGACCTGGACCTCCAGGCCTGATGAGCTCCTGGGGGGCAGGGGATGCAGAAGCCCTGCCAGCCTGGGGCGGGCAGTATGTGCAGGCAGTGGGGAGAGCCTGGCAGGCTGCTTTCTCTTCAAACCGACATGTTCTGGCACTATTTCAGTTGTAGGGAAGCCACATTTTTTTCAGTAGAAAAAAAAGTTGCACTGGAAAACGTCCAACCAGCTCCACACTCTACCACATTAATTGCAAGGCCACTGGAAGGGATGGCTGGCATCTTCCCCTTTTGTTCTACAGTCACGTTAACGTGCCCTGGTGTGGTGCAGGGTTTTCTACAAACGCACATGCTCTAGGCCTGCAATTCTTCCATATCCCGGTATTTTTGAAGTAAGTGCTGCCTTGCCAGCTGTGAGAGAATTACAACACTATTAATACCATCCTCACGTCTTTTGTCTCTCTTCCCACTCCCTCCTCCTTTCTTTCCCCCCCTGCTTTTGTACAGTTGCACAGAGAAGGTCGCCCAGGTTGTCCTTGCCGAGGTGGTAGCTCTCTGTCAGGCTGTCAAACTTATCTACTAATAGCTGTGAAGAGCGTGTGCTCCAAGAAAGGGAAAACCAAAATGCATAGCCTTCAGTTGTCTTCAAAGGACATTTTTCATTACCCAGCAAAGAGTTGTGGAGTGTTGAGGTTATGATTATCATTACTTTGGTGGTTGTGACACCAGTAATGGATTTTTTTTGTGTTATTTTAGAAAGTGTGCCCTTTTCCCTCTGTTAAGATGTGTTTCTTCCTTTCATTAAATCCCAATCTGTAAAAGTGCTCTCACCTTAAATGATGATATTTGGAGGTAACTGGGAGCCAGCAGAGGTACGGACAATTCGGTCTCAATTTAGGGCATTTCTTGCTGCTAACCTGCTACGAAGTGCTGCGTGAGGCTCCTCTTCTTTTGCTCCTTTTGTCTTTCTTAAGCCACACAGATTTTTTCATGGCTTTTAAGTGGCCCGCACAGTGAAACCACAACTTCGCTTGCGGTGGGACCACCACTTGGCAACATCACACTATTGAGCTTTTTTTTTTTTCCCCCCTAGGACCTAACCACAGCCTTTCTGCTCACATAAAGACTCGTGTTTAGCAGTGCCCTATTCCCATGAGCAGTTTCTTTCTTCTTAGTAATAGGGAAAGCAGAAATAATCCTACTCTCAGCAGTTTTGGGATTACAGGCAAAAATTGAGTTCCTTGATGTATGACTGTGTAGGGATATTAATCTTTTCCCTGATGCCTGTTGTCTGTCATCTCTGTCTTACCAGCACTGTCCTTTTGACCCCTCTACAAGGGTAACTTGTTATTAGCGTTGCCTTTGCTGTGGATACTCAGTATGCAGATGACAGCACTAACAGTTTTTCTAAAAGGGCTTATTCTGTGCCTTATCAGATGCGATATTCAAAATTGGCTTCAGCAACAAAGGATTTTGATCCCCTCCCCCCCGTGATCTGGCTCTTGCTCATTTTACCACCATTTGCAAAGTTGATAAATTCAGAGGAGGTTGTGTCAAGCCGAATGCTGGCTCTTTGTTGTGCATCTCTGAGACAGATAGCTCAGCGTGAGACCACCCTGAAGTTTTGGTACGATCCTTGGGTGCCTTTTGCTGGGGGAGGTGGTGGTCGAATCATTTAAAGCGTTTTATAGTTTTATGGACCGGTCAGAAGTTGCTGAGAGCCAAAATAAAGTCATTGTGTAAGCCATTTTAATTTTTCCTTAGTGGATTTCTGTTTCTCCCAGTGTACTGTGGATTAGAGCACATTTATGGAAGTAGAGTTAACAACTGCAGAAGGAAACAAAAATATCAGAGTACAATGAAGGGCTGGAGAAAAGTTCACAAGATAAGAAAAATAATAAAATGTGATATGAATATGCTATGGGCTGTATTTTATAGTGAAATAAAATAGCACAGCCTTATGTGAGAATTTTTTTTTATTCTTAAGAATTGCCATGTGAAAAGCTGCTGTTGATGTTCCTGTAGTCCTGTAGGGCAGTTTTCCCCTTGAAATTTGGAAAAAGTGGGGATCATGCACCTGACTCCAAAATAGGCAGTCCCATTGCAAATGTTTTGTGCTGTGATATTTTAAGAAGAGGTAGAATAGTAGCTATTTTTTATTTGCATCTTTCTAGAATAAAGAGAGGGTAAACCACTACAGAAGAAATACCAGTCTTCTCCTTATATAGCTTGGATAAGCTGTGCTGGTGACTTTGAAATGCTTTTCTCCTGCTGTAATTGAAAGTGAATCAAACCTCTTATTGCAGATTTTGGTCTCTCTTGAAACTCTGTGAAATACAGCAACATAGGCTGAGATGGATGAACCACAGAGATCAAAGATATTGTCGTCCATCTCCGCTTTAATTGTGATGTGTTCATTGCTGTTTTCTTGTCAAATAAAGAGGAATAGCCTGTAAAGAACAGAGTCATTTTTGTACATCTGTTTGTACTTTGGTGACTCTAAATCTAGTTCTGCAGTTTCCACAATAACAGATTCCACGGAAAAACATAGTGAAGTGTAAGCAAGCAATCATCTGTAGTCTTTGTTAGATGCTGCCTGAAAGAGTGTCTCTTACAGGAGAAGCTGTTAATAGCATGTTGGTGGGTTTTTTACTTTATTTCATGTTTATAATGTAAATATGTTTGTATTTTATAGCTAAGACTCATCTCATTGTCTCCTACTAGCATTGGCAAATGCCTGACATTGTAAAACTTCATTTTCTGTTGCTTCTAAGAGTTGTTGCATCTTATCTGCTTATTCTGAAAGGTGTCTGCCTCAGCCTATTTAATTTTTTAATGAAAAATGCAGCCAACATGGTTCAAAAGCTGCTAAGGGTAAGGCTACGGGTAAATACTGCTTTGCTACGTTAAAAAAAAAAAATAAAAATCTGGCAGTAGTTCTCTGAACAGCTCTTATGCCCTTATACTTCTGAAGTGGGATCTGAAATCCCTTTGGGGAAGAGTCTTTGGGTTTTTTTGCCATTATAAATATCCACTCAAATCTGGCCCAAGTTGGAGGCCAAAAAATGCACTTTGTAGCTGCTCTGTAGAGAGTTTTTAGAGCTTTTCAGGTTAATATTTGAAGGCTCGGTAAGCTCTGAGCGTGCTTCAGCCTGAGCTGTGAAGGGTTTTCTTTACAGCTGTAGCTCTTGGCTGTTCGTGCCAGGCTCTGCTTGTAGCATGTAATGAGCCTGGATGGAGCTCGGAGCTAAAGTCAGTCCTTAATATATGCTGAGCAAGGCAGAGCCGGAGTGAAGGAGCAGGACATAGTATTAAAAAAAAAAGTCTTATTCAAAGATGATAAATTAAAGAATACCAGTCTGTGTTTCCCAGTTTTCAGACTTGACCTCAAAGACTTTCTGTCTTTATCATATTCTTGTAATTCTTCTTTTGCATAGGTAATATGCACCAGGGATTGATTATAACATCCAAGCAAAAAGGTACCTGCCCAGGAAAATAATCAGTCTTCTGATATCTTGTTATTTTGTGGCTTTTGTCCTGCTCTGTCACCTGTTTGAGCACTTTCCCTGCACTTCAGTGGAAGCCTCTCTACACTTGTACTTCTGAGCCCCCTCCAGCCTCAGCTCTTGTGCTCCACATCTCTTACACGGAAATATTTGTGTGTGTGCAGGGAAGGTCCATGGATTCACTGGGGGGAGCGGTCTCCTCTTGAGAACACAAACAGCCCCAGGAGTCCTTCATGTATGCCTTTTCCTGTGCCTCTCAGGGCATGCCCTGGCACCAGCATCAAAAGACACAGAGGCAGAAGTGATCAGCATTATCTGATTGCCAAATTATGCTATGAAAACAAAATGTTCCTGCCCTCCATTAACTCCTAGAGGAGGCAATTGCTCTGTTATTTAATGTGATTTTGAAGCAGATAGCCTGTGTAAACTTTGCTTTCTTGCATGTTGCCCAAAGAAGATTCTCTGCCTTTGCTCAATTGTTGCAGACTGGGTTTTCCATGCTCCATTAAGTTCATAGGTGCCTTTATTCAGGTTATCTCTTAATTGCTATATTACTTCTTTATCCATTGAAACCAATGATGTGGGAGTCTCTCTGGATCTGGGGTTTGTGAAGGTAGTTCTGGGTCCGGTCCCTTTTCTTTAAAAGCAGGTGGAGAGAGGTTGAAGGCAAGTTCTGCCATTGGGAAATGCACGTTTTGCTTTGCTGGTTCGTGGTGTTCCAGCCTAACAGGCACTTCCGTAATGGGTAAGATAAAGAAATAAATCTTTACACAGGTGTCCTGTCCCGTGGAGGAATGATGTGAAAATGCAATTTCTATTTAGCGAAGCAGGCTTCTGAATATATTGTGTCTATATGTTGTACAGCATACTGCTTTTTTCTCTTAGCAAGCAGCTTTTCAACACTATTTCTAGCAGTGGATGTTTCTCGTAAGATAAGGGGAGGCAGCACATTCTGGGTGTTGGTTCCTCTTTTAATTAATTAAAAGACCAAACTCAGGAATTCGAGGGACATAGAAATATCCCTGTCTGATACCAAAGTTATCGGTTGCTTTGGCCAGAGATCACATTCTTCCCTGCCAATTGCAAATAACCCAGAAACCTAATGTCTTCCATAAGGAAGCCGGCACGCCGCGGCTGTTTTCAACACGACCATACGTACCTCTGCTTTCTTCTGCCCCAGTGGTAATTCAGAAGGTCATATTCCTACTCGTGCAAAGCGTAACCTGCACAAGTTAGGGCCCGCTAAGCAAGGACTTCCAGCTGTTTCATTCCTCTAAGCATATAAATATTTATACCACCCCAGGGCTCCTTTCATGCTGAAAATAAAGGTAGCACTTGTCTGCTGTTAAAATATATTACCCGGCAGATAAATGGCTCATCTCAGGATTAGGAAGATGGATGAGAGGAGTGGAAAATTAACTGGAATATTGGTCAGAAGATCCACTGAGTCCAGAGGGCCTTACTGTTTACTTGAAACTCTTGCTGGGAAGTAACGTAGAGGTTGATAGTGCTGTGTTTAGCTATCAAGAGATAATTAATTAAAAGCTGTGATAAACATTAAATATAAAGGTTTGACACACAGAGTGCTTCTCGGACACCAGCTAAATTTCCTAGTGATGGGTAGGAGGCACCAGGGATTGATCATAACATCCAAGCAGGATACGAATAGTGCTTTTAAAGGGACAACTGAGGCAGAGAGAGTCTGCACAAGTGACTGGCTCAGGGCCACATGCAAAGTGAGACAGAGACTCACCTCTGCAACATCTCTGGTGCTCTGCTCATCCTGGCCCACCTCTCCAAAGCCCAAGTCCGGACATACTCTGACGCAGGCTGCGGGGAGTCATTTCACACCCTCTGCACTGGAGCAAAGTAAATGTCAAATAGGCAGCGGGGTGGGGGGGGGCTCAAAGCCGAGGTGCCAGTGTAGTGTCGCCGGAGTTTGAGCTGTGATTCCGCTGTTGATCTGGAGCAGGACCCTGCGGCAGCCTCTCTGCCCCAGTTCATCTGCCCAGCCATAAAACGAGAGGGATGGTAACACCGAGCTGCTGTGCTCCTGCGTGCTTGGTGCAGGTTGCTTAAGCAAGGGGTGTGTAAGGGTCTGAAAAAGTGCTGGGAGGCTTTGTTGTTAATTGGCGCTGTAATGAGAAAGTCTCTTGAGTCAGTCTGCTGAGTTTTTGGGACTCGGCTAGGGTGCTGCCTTGCTTTTCAGTACATGCTGCTGTCACTTGGGGGCCTCTTGCATCCTGCTCTTCACCTGCCATTGGATTTAGATGGAGTATGCTGAGAGCAGCCTGGTTTTCTTCCAGCGAGAGATAATTATTTCACGGACCATTCAAGATTCTGATAAATGAAGCGTGCCTTGATGTCATTTTAGAGTAATATCTGTAGTGAAATCAGAACTTGTAAAAATTAGGAAAATAAATAGGACTTGTCTTTGTGTTTCGCTTTGTTCAGGTTAATTTTTGTTCCTTGTGGTATGATAAAGGGGCCTGACTGAACACAAAAAAGCATAAGTGGGATTTTAATGAAATAATGATTCTTCCCTTAAAGTGAAATTATTTTAATAGAAGATATCAAAATAAAGAAATTGTCTATCCCTCGTCCTTTTTTTTTTTTTTTTTAATAGTTATAATAGATAATGAAAATCCAAATTGGACCTGATTGGCCTTGATTTTGCACAATTTTTGTCTTTCTGATAAAATAGATTGATTTTTCTCTTCCTTGAAATTGATAAAACAGAAAAGACAAGAGGAAGAGCCTTATGAAAATCTCACCATTGGGGTACTTTATGCAGTTAATATGTGTACAGTTACCCAAAAGGTTTTTCGAAAATGTTTCTGCTTGGCAAGATGCTGAAGCAGGAAGACTGTCTTCCAGAACAGACCAGTGGTAATGTCCTTTCAGTATGAAAGAGCTTTTGCCCTCCCGTGCTCCTTGTTCACGTGCTGCCAGCTGCTCATGTATGTAACCTATATGGGTACGCTTAAAATCCATTTCCATGTATGCAGAAATGGATGGTTTGTACAAATACAGCACCATACATCACATATACGCCCCATATGTACTGCAGTTTGGAATGTCAGCAGAGGGAAATGAGGATCGGGGCTCTCTCAGAGGATGCCAGAGAAAAGACAGAGAAATGGAGAGATGTATTTGTTTGGATAAACCTCCCTCTTCCTGAATTGCTTTAATGCTGCACCTGTTTCTTGTTCTTCCTCTCCTTCTCTTTTGCCGCTTCTTTCATTGCAGCTTTTCAAATATGTAGGCAACAACAAAACACGACCGGAGAAATGGAAGATTACAATTATGCATCAGTATTCCTCTAACGTGGCTGCTCAGTAATGTCCCCTGGGAGTGTTACAATGAATATCTGACATTAATTGGCTCAGTACCTGTACGTCTGACCTTGCAGAAATTTCATAGATCAATTCTACACGTTGTTTACTGATAAAGAAAACTTCTTCAGGGCAGGGGCTGCATCTTTGGACATGCCTGCACCACAGTGACAACCAGAAGCAGCAATCAGACTCACTGACTGGGTCTTGGAATAAGAAATAAAATAACAGAAAGGGGGATAATAGAGTGGTTTCTCTCCCTTCTTTTGCCGAGATCTGTTCCTCAGCAATTTTTAGCCAGCTTGAAGGCTTTGTCACTGCTGGATACTGTGCACTTGATGCACAAATGCTGTTTTTTGTCCTTTGAGTAGTACATGGATTGCCTTCATATGTCTCTTTGACATCCTGAACGATACAATGAAACCAGGTCAGAATTAGAGGAACAGCAGCTACTGGATGTAGTTGCACTGAAACTGCTGCCTCTTTTCTGTCACTCACCCTCCTGTGACTGAACCCACCAGGAGGATCTCGCGGGGGGCCGCGAGCAGCTCTTTGGCCGTCACCGTGTTTCAATGTGCCCTGCTCAGTCAGCAGCAAACCCTCATCTCCTGCGCTGCTCAGTCAGCGGGCTTTAGCTGCTCTGGGGATGCGGGCTGCCTGTGCAGAAATGGATGATTCAGCTCCCTTCCATTTCAGGGGACCAAGAGGGAGAAAGTCAGCGTCCAAATTGCAGCTTAACTGAGATTCACACAAGGGGTGGTCACCGGGCTGAACCTTCTGTGGGGTGTACGTTTCCAAGTTAAAAAGTTGTTGAAAAGGAGGGAGATTTGTACACAGAGTATTTTAAGAGCTGCTCAGAGGCATACATTGCACGTCTGTCCCATTGGTTTTACTGCCTTTGTTGAAGTACAGGAGAGCAGCTTTACAGACGGTGTATTACAGGAGTGCTCGGGAGCGCTTGCCGCTTTCTGACTATTGTTACCTGTCCCCTGCTTTATTTGACCGGCTGGCAGTTAAACAAGCCATCGCACCTCGGGGACACGGAAACCCGCATGCCCCCCGCCCCCCGCTCACGCCAACTAAAATCCAACACACGGGGCCGGGCGCCGCTCACAAAGGGGAGCCCGTCCCTCCCCTCTGCCCCGCAGAGCAAGGAGCCCCCTTCCCGGTTTAGACCTCCGGCAGCGAGACCTGCCCGGGCAGAGCCGGCGGCGGGGCAGCATCCCCGGCCTGCGGCGGGCACTGACCGCGCTCTCTCTGTCGCTTTTCCCCCCACCGCGCACGGAAGGCGGACGATGGAGGCGGCGGCGAGCGGGCGCGGGAGGAGGCCGGCGCAGCGCTGGTGCTGCGGAAGGTGTGGTCACGCAGCCCGGCCCCCGAGCGGCGCGGGAGGTAAGGCTTCCGCGGCTCCGGGAGCGCGGGGCTGGGCCGGCCGGGCCGGGATCCGCGGCGGCGGCAGCG
>VXBL01000337.1:0-125433 GCA_013400195.1 Aramus guarauna | reverse complement strand
GGTATCTGTGCGTAGGTACGCCTCCGCCTGGTAAATGAAACGTTCGGTGCACCTACCTGCAGTGCTGGCACATCGTTTTAACTCTAATGCTGCTTCTCCGCATTCAGAGGCGCCTACAGCTCTGCTTCAGGCTGCACAGTCAAGTCCTGGCCCTACTTACACCTTCACTGAAAATGGTTTTAATGAATGAAATTCAGGGACAGGGTACTCTTGCTGTAATACATACTTGTAAAATGAGGTGCCTTAAAAAAATAGGCAGGTCCTCCTGTGCTCTCTGCTTGTCACTGTGTCCCCCCCCCCGGACCCTCCCCACCCCCTGGCTGGCTGGCTGCAGTCAAAAGCACCACAATGGATATCGTTAATGCCAAATCGGTTTTTATTCAGATGCACCATTTAAATTCTCACATGCCAGCCTACCACACATCTTCAGTAGACTCGCAGTCTACATACAATTTTATCTTACAAGTGCTAATTTGGAGAGAATAACATGTACAAAGAAAAATTGAAGACATTTGTGTTTGTCTTATCACTGGTTCAACACCTGGTCATCTCAAAGTCAGAAATTTATGATCAAGGCAGTTTATTTATCCTTGATTGTAGAATTATATAACCTTGTCTAACAGCACTTGGTAAAAGTATGTACTTATCTGGCAAGCTAGATCCATCTCCTGTTTCTGGCTTACTGACCAAAAATGCAGTTACTCCAAAGTACTGCTGTCTGGGCCTGCCCCACACCAGCAAACTGTGAGGAACCCTCCACAATGAACGTGTGGACAGTTGAACGCCTGTAACATGGAGCTCGTTATCCAGAAAAAGTGATCATCACATGGCACAATCCCAGAGCAGTGGAGCTGTGTCTGCTGCATTTTCACTCCTGGACAAAGCAGCCTTGTACAGTTGTCTCAACGTTAATTTATCCTGACTCGTTTCCGGAGCATGGCCTCTTGCTGAATTCCTTTGGCACTAATTTATGTGCTGGGAGGCTTTTCACCTCTGCTAAGGTTGAGGGATGGGGCAAAAAGCCATTTTGACCTTAGCTGCATTGGTTCCAGACACACAAAGGTGTGGCCTGGGCTGTTCACTCAGCTCTTTCATGTTGATTAGCAATTTCTATCACCGGAATAACACCTAAGGCAGAGGTCTTTGCTCACATTCATTTTATCTCACCTGAAAATCCAGGCACTTAGTCCATCCATGCTCCTGCTGTGGGTAAAGGAGAGAGAGAAATGGTTCCAAAGGGTAGATCATCCTATCTTAAATTAGGTGTCTGAAGTAGGCTGGAAAAATCATCCTTGGGAGGAACCTTCTCTTTCCATTAATTCTAACAGGAGCCTAGACAGCCCCCTTAGGCTAGGCACATAGTGGATGAGGTTAGGTAAAATGTATTTTTCCCTGAGTGACTTCATGAAAATATTTTTATGGCAGTTATGTCTTCCTTGCCAAAAAATCAAAAGAGAAAACTCAGTGTCCTATGGATGAAATGCCATACAGAAAAAAAAAAATCCTAATTAATTCAAACAGTATGAATACATCCTACAGGCTTGACTGGGTCATATTTCTCCCAGCAACCTTGCTCTGTGTCTTTTAACTAGTGCCTCCTTTCCTCTTTCTTTCTCGTTAGATCTCAGAAATCTGGAAGATGCTGTGAAGACATTGGACAGATGCCATGGCAACAGCTTCCAAAGGAAGTGTGTTGGTTTGGCTGCCTGCAAGGATATACTGCCAGAGGAATTATTCTTGTCCTTTGTGGGACAAAAATAATCTTGTTCATTTACATGTCTTCACACTTGTTAGAGAAGAAAGATTTTTGGTATCGTCATGCACTTGTTGTTAGTATTCAGGAGCACTGGATACTTTTAGAGTAGGGAATGGGCAGAGTTGTGGCTGACGCAGTACCATCCCAGAAGCTCTTGGCCCTCGTGCAGGTCATGGGTGAGGACACAGTTCACCGCCCATACTGAACTCCAGCCTGCTCAGAACCCACAGACTCATGTACTGGTACCTGCTGAATGGCACCGTCCTGAATTCAGCACTGACTAACTCACCCTTCTTCTTTGATGCGTAGGAAGTAGTCCAAAACTTAGAAGGTGATGCATCTGGATTTCAGGGCTGTCTTTTTGATGTAGGAAACATCAGTCTGTCACTGCAGCCAGTGTCGCATCACAGCTTCCACACAGCATTTTTGTTCCAGCCAAGTCCAGTGATGGGGCAAGCTCTTTGTCGTGCCAGCAAACACTGATCCTATTAAGTATCTAGATCAGGGTTTACTGAATACTGTGGAGGTGAGCTCCTTCCTGTATCCCCTAGCATTATGTTCTCTAGCCTGTCCAATCTGGTTGGGTTTGAAAAACTGAAGCAAAATGCAATGCTGGACGTGCCCATCCGGTTTTTCTTCCATCCCTCTGGGGTACAAGCCCCTCTGCCTCAAGCTGATCCCACGCAAGGCCCATAGATCCTCCTGACCTCCTTGCTCTGCCCTGGTGAATCACCCACTTGCTAGGCAGCAGAGGGGAAGGTCAGAATGAGCACCAAATAATCTCAATGGCACTTGTTTTGCGTAGATTTGGTGTCATGCTACTACATCACAGTGTCACCAGGGTGCAGTACAGCCATAAGGTCCCTGATGTGACTGATGGGATTTGCTCCTTAATAGAGCAGTTGTACGGGTTCTAGGAAACTTGAGCACTGCTGGAACGACTTGTGTGGGGCAAATACAAGACTGATACACAAGCAATTTATGTCTAATGTCATCATATGGCATCACTTATTTGTGCGTCCTTTGCACAAGCAGGGATGACTTCCAGGGATAGGAATAGTGAAGATTGGTATGTACTAGAAGCCAATTGGCACTTGATACCAATTATTTTCAGAGGTGCAGACAAACAGAAGTCTAAGTGTGATCTTTTACATCACAGGAATGCTTTTCAGTATCCTCTTGCATATTGATCACTTTCACCTAGGTAACAATGTCTCGGGAAGGCTGCAGGAGAACTGAGGAATTAAGGGCAGCATTTTCATGAGGGTCCGTTTGGATGCCTTTGCTTCTGAGTATCGTCTTGATTTGCAGAAGTAGACACCTCAGTTGGAATTAGTGGGGAAGACACTACGGTGAATATGTGTTACCAAGCAGCCAAAGGAAACCTAACTTTATTTGTATTCAGATTCTTCAGTTTGAAAACTTTCATGTGCGCATTTGAACCAGGAACATTGGTCACCACAAGATGACAGTATAGTTCAACTAAACCTTTTCTCCTAAATAACTCTCTAAAACAGTAGCAGTAAATTAGGTTAATAAATTGAAAACAATATTATCTGTACAGTTCTTAAATCTCCTTGCCAATAACAGAAAATATGAGCAAACATCAATGCTTATGAAAAAGGCTCTTGCATCCTGCTAAGAAAGTACTAATTATAATACAAAAGCCTTTCTATTTGTTTGAAATTAAAATGGGTAGAAGAAAATTAAACAGCTGTCAGTAACTTCTGAAATTGCTTGTTAAAATATAGTGGAAATGATTAAAAAATTACAAAAACTCTTTGTATAACAAAGCTTATACAGTGTGTATAAAATGCATTTGATACTGTTGCTTCCTGTAGTGAGTCCTGAATGGGAAGGGAAGAGCCCCTTTATCACAGCTATGTGCTCTTTCCATGCATTCAGTCTTCTTTACCATAAAAACCAGCACAAAATCTGACCTCCCATGTGGCACACTGGAATCAATGCCAGAGTTTAATATAAAAATCAATTGTTCAAACTCACACTAAAGAAAGTCTCTGAGTGTTTTTCTCAATACTAAATTAGAAATTTTCATAGGCAGTCATCCTTTCTATTTATGATGGCATGCATAGGTTTGTACTGATGATCGTGTAACATCTTGTGTACAATGCTCACGAGCAGTGCTCATATAGGTATGTTACGTTAGAAGAGCAATGTTGTTTTATTACTGCTCCTTAGTGTTGGGCAGAGAGACCAGAGAGCAGCCTTCAGACCAGTGCCAAATGCCGGGAGGGTGGCACTAGTACCAGGTAGATGACGGGTGAAGCATGACTGCCATCACAAACAGCAGGAGCAAGCGCTCCCCACCCACTTCCGCAGTTGCCTTTAACCTTTACCTTAAGATAGCTGGGAGGGATCCTGGGTCCTTCCCCGCCACTAAAATGTTGTCATTTCATCCAGCTAGAGGAGCAGGGGCAGCATACCTCGTTACAGCAGGGCTACCTACAACCCTGGGACATACCTGTCACACAGTGCAATAGTCTCTTAGGGAATTTTAAAATGTCCCTTTTTTTTTTTTTAATGCTGACACTTAGATACATTACAAGGTTGTAGTGTATTGTTGCAGCAAAGCAGTGATTCTTGGAAGGGCTTTCACTGGCTAGCCTCGAGCTTGCAGAGGTGGTTGCCTGCCAGTTTGAGCTGAGCACCAGAAGCGGTGCACAGGAGAAAGGTACAAGTTCCTTTACAAGGTGACAGCCATTTTCTTCTCAGTTGTATAACAACTAAATATTGCCTTTTTAGTATTATTTTGATAGAAAACAATGTACATTAATCTTGTTTTGTTTGATGCTGTTGTCTTAAAATTTGTTGCATTTTCATGCACAAACGTATGCACACACAAGCCTAGAACAAAATTTTCACTGTAGATGCACAAAAAGCATTTGAGCCACCACAGTTCAAAATTTTAGCCTGCATTGCATTCCAGGACCAGCTTCTAACCACGTTCCCCTTACACTGCAGCAGAAAATATTTGAGTTAATCATCAGGAAAATTTTTGTACCAGTCCACTGCAAAGCACTGGGCTTAATTTTCCTTTAGACGGTTCTGGAGTTTTTGAGATGAGACTGGGCAAATGTTTGTCTGAAATGGCTTAGGTGTAGTGGATTTTGTAGTGGTGAGGCAAATAGACTGGATGATCTTCTGAGGTTCCTCCCAGCCATATTTCTGTGGTGCTGTGACTTTATAAATAGAAGCCTCTTGTATAAAGACCCAACTGTATCTCTCATCTCCCTCGCTGTCATGTTCTTAGACAAACACATTTGACCAATTTTTATGCTTGGAATAAAAGGTCAGATCTTCACAAATTCTGCGTTCAAATATTACCTGTTTTCCCCATCGTGGTGTTTGGCCAAATAAATGCTATGACCTCTACCTTACAAACTTGCCTTGAAATGACAGGCCTGTGCTTTCAACGTCTGTCCTTCCCCAGGGTGATGTAGGACTCTCACTTACATTTTCAGCATTATTCTAAAGCACATTAAACCCAAAATATTTATTATTGAACAAAAGAAATGCTCAGGAAAGGAAGCCATCTTAAGGTTAGATTCAAACAGTTGGCTATCTTGCTCTCTCAATCTTCTCACGTTTTATATGGAATTACGTGCTTGCCTATATCTCTGCCATCACATTCCCTCCACATTACTCGGCTATGCTTCAAGTGCCTGTGTGAATGATCTCACCAGCCGTTCCTCAGAACATGACTTGATGTTCTGCTGCCAGAAGTCTTCTGGGTAGCTGAAGAAATGTGCATGGATGCCTTATAGTGCCTCCTGTCTCCAAAGTTTACGCGGTAATCCAGTTTTGCCAGACCCATGCAGGTTTGGCACCTGTTAGTGCTAAAAGCACTGGTACAGCATGTACGTGGTATAGTGCATTTTCAAATTTTTCATGTATGTTACAATTAGAAATATCCAAGAGTGTGAATAAATACAAAGCTGTGAATATAAGATGTCTGATTTTCTTTCAGAAATACGTATTTACTTCTCACAAATATTTACAGTTCATACATTTCAAGTTTTTCTTTAGATCTAACATTCAGGGGAAAAATACATATGTCTGCAGTGAAGTGGAAGGTCAGAGAACAAAACATTGGTGAAAAACGGGGCACTCGTTTAATCTGAAAACAGTAAAATAAGACTTCTGTTTTTATTTATTTATTTATTTATTTATTTATTTACTTTATCTCACATCTCACTTCAGGCATCCTAAAGAATTTACACTTCTCTTGCTTGGGGACTACTACTGCTTTCCCTGGTCACTCTGTCCCTTCTCTCAAAATAAAAATATAAGCTCACTTTAAAGTAGAAAAACCCATCACTTGTACAGCACTCTTTACCCTGCATGGAATTGTGGGGTTTGCCTTTAATATTTGGATGTGAGACACAAACTGTAAGAAAAAAAGGCTTCGCAGTGAAACAAAGTGGACAAATGCAAGTTCTATATTTATTGAAGATAAAGCCTGTTTCCCCAGGTAAAATAAGTTTGCCTTCCTTCATCAAAACCACTGTTGCATATTTATCATATTCACCAGCTGAGAACCTTCCCTAACTACAAATGCTTTGCTAACAGAGGTCAGCTCAACTCTGCAGTTACAAATGTTATCTTCTGTTTATTCTGGAATATGTTTTCTGTGTATCAGGCATTTTCAGCTTTCCATTTACTGGAACTGAGGCATATTGTCTCCATCAGCAAATTCCCCTCTTATACGACTTCACTTTAATAAAAATAGAGGGCAAAACATTGCCTGGCCTTATTAGTGTGTGCCAAGAGGACATGGGAAAGAAATGGAGCTTTCTTATCTGGTCACGACGTGGAGCTCACGATCCCATGGCCACAAGACCAAGACTGGACTAGCACATGCTGCACAGCCAGTCTTATGGAGGGGAAGGCTGCGCACCAGCGGTCGGGGCACGGGGAGATGCTTTACCAGGCTGTCTGCTGAGGCAGCAGGTATGCAGAGAGGTTTTCCAAAATGTCCAGTCAAGTAGCTCCCGTTACTGTGATTGGAGCTGTACCTCAGCTCCTTTCTGTCTCTGAAAGGCTGCCTTTGGATGGAGCAGGGCAGACTCAGCTTTGCCAGCACTTACGGTGATGGTGGAGAACATGCCAGTACTTAGGATTTTAGATGTGGTTTATCATATTAGTTAGTAGTTGTTAACTAATTGCTGTAAATTAGAAATGGTTTTCAGTTGTGCTTGAACATATGTTAGGGAGAGCTGTAGCCGAAAAAGTAGTTGCTTGGGAAGGGAAAAATGCCTGAGGGAATGTTGCACTGCAAAAAGGTCACAAAACTGTGACAAGTCCAAGCCTACTTATTCTTTCTTACTGTATTTTAACAGCAGAAGAAAATGTGGTAACCCTTGAAGAAACAATATTGGTAATTGACTTTTTCTATGGAGTCTCTCAACCATTTTACAAGTCTGTTATTGACTTCAGTCAAAACCGACCACCAGCCATTCTCAAGGTACCTTTCTCATGGCTGATGCATTCTGTATGTGGTGGTATTTCCCTGTCCTGGCTTCATTACTGCCTCAGAAGACACCGCATATAGTTACCAATAAGTGGGCAGCGTTGCATACCTCTCATGCCGTAAGCCTACACAAAGGAGGAAACAGGAGGCTTCCTCGCCCTTTGCTATCACAAGCCTTACATTTTACATTCTTTCCTTGGAATGATCAGTATTTGTATCTCTTTTTTCGTCATTTATAAAAATCTCAAAGCTATTTGCTAGCTCTAAGACGTCTGGACATTGCTGATTGCTGAATACTTTTTCCTACTATTATTTGTTCTACAGAACCTCTACACATATTAGAATACACCGTGCTTTTAATCACTCTCATGATGATATTTCAGCCAAATAAGCACAGAGTGGGATGTGTTTAGAGGCTAATTAAGAACAAGTGTCATCTCCAGAAATACAGATTATTTCAAAGAGATTTAGTGATATGGTCTCCACTACCAGATTAATAAATATTCCAATTTAGACAACTCCAAATCAACTTTTTTCCTACTAATCAAAATTGGTATGTACTGGTAATTGCATGGCTTGATAGGCAGAAATTGTCTGAGAGTTTTATTTCTGGAGATAACAAAAGACATCATTAATACAGGCACAGAAGGAGATATGTATTCATCTACGCAAAAAAAAACCCCCAATAAAATATATATCTATAAAGGGGGTACTTTGACCCTGTGCTTCAGTGCTGCTCCTTTGAACTGAACTGCAAGTGCAGATGGAAGCCAGAATAACTCACAACAGGACAGGACGCCAATTTTAAGAGTTTATAAGCTTGTTGCAGAAGAAGTAACAAATGTGCAGAACACCTGAATTCCTCTGGAGCTCAGGTGAATCCCTGCAACTATATCAGCCCTTTTATTATTACTAGTATGTGTTTTCAGTTATTGCAGTCTGATGGTTGTTGTATGCGTAGCCAGCCCAGAATCGGGGAGGGCGTAGGTCAAATTTATGTCATTTCTGTTTCTGCGCAGTGCTCTGCATCTCCGTTGTCTCTATGGAAGCTGGCAAAAGCTTACTTTATTTGCTGAAATTTGGTTCCAGCTGGAAGATATCTCCAAAAGCTCATTCCAGAAAGCTTCACAGGAGCAGTTAGGGTTAATTACTGACTTCTTGAGTAAGCTGACAAAATTTTAATGAATTTCAGATGGTCCTAAAATGTTGTAGTTCAAAAAGACATCCTAATAAGATCTGTTTCTTTGAAGTCCTGCCTTCATTTTCTTCTCTAACTCTCCTTTATAGGAGAGGAATCTTTGTTCCATTTATTGAAAAACATTTTCAAGGTTTTAATTTCAAGATACTTGTAAATTTTCAGAGGTACACAGATGGATTTTGATGAAAGATTTTTGTTCAAAGTTTGCTGTTTGAAGCATTTTAGATTTCCAACTAGTTACAATAATACACCACTGATTCAGAAAGAACCAGAAATATAAAAGCATGGGCAAGTTTGTTAATGGCTGATGTGTGACATTCTATTCACTCTGCAAAGAACACTCAGAAAGAGAAGATATTTCGAAAAGCACCAAGACATGAGGCTAAAAGAGACCTTCTGTATCATCACCTTGAGATACTGCAGTCTCAGGCACTCAAACGAAGCTGCTTATGAATTTATTAAACTGTATGAATTAAAGTCATAGCTAAATGATGTAGAATACAAGAAAAAAAATCAACAAAATCTTAAATTATTGGATACTCGTGAAAAATTGACTTTGTCTGGCTCTGACGATCAATTGCTTGGAACATGATCTGCAATCCTCTGTGTGATTTAACCTCTGATACACCCCTTTATGCACTAAATGTAGTTTTGTGTCACTATTAAGACAAATGCAATAATACTTCCACTTTAGCCTGTTTCATGTGACTCTTTCTGTGTTAGCTCATTTAAAGTGCTAAAATCATGAGACCAGTGCTCTGGTTCATTAAATTCACCTATTTTATGTGTGCGTGAGTCTCTCTGTTGCTGGGCAAGCATGTGAGAGCATATAGATCTGTTGTAGACACAGTACCTCTGTTTCCACACACAGCCGGCAGGTGAGCTCTCAGAAGAGCTTGTGCAGAAGCCCTGACCCATGTGAGCAATGTGAGCACGATTTTTGGGTTGAGAAGGACTCAGGGCAGACCTAAGCCTGCTCCCAGCCCTCAGTGATAAAGGCCATTGAAAATCTCACTCACATTTACTATCCATACTTTGGCTGTGGTCATCTCCAAAGACAGGTGGTCTGAACCTCAGCAGTTTTTTTCAGCCTGAAAGTGGGATGTCTCAGTGAGGAAAGGGTCAGCAATGGTAGAAATTAAAAATAAATATTCAGCTTCAATAAATACCTAAATCTGGCCTGTCTGGACCATCGATCACTAGCTAGGATGGTCAATTTGGATGCTACCATCCTGTCCAGGGAAGTCCCGTGAAGTAGTGAGCAGTGAGTGGGGTGGTCCGTATCTGCTAGTCTAGGTTGAGCAGAAGCAGCTTGTGGAAGGTGACGTTCACCGGACCGAGCAGATGCAGTGGCTGGCTGCACCTGCAGGCAGAAGGCTGTCCTGCTGCCCTGCCTCCTCTCGCACTTCACACCTCTTTTCCCCCTCTCTCCCTGTGGCAGTACATTTTTGCTGTCTCCCTGGGCCTGTTGCCCACCAGACCTTAATGGGAGATGGTCTCTCTCATTCAGACAGCACAAAACCACTCAGATTTTTTTGCTGGATTTATTTTGTTGTTGAAATAAATTAAACTGGCGCACAGAGAGGACTGAAGTATGCCAAAGCCAGCACTAGATATGCGGAAGGAACACATAGTGGGCATTGGAAGCGAAAGCAGGGAAAGATGTGGAAAAAACAGAATAGTAACTCACCATTTTGGGCAGTTTCAAGTTGCTAAATTTGTTCACCATGTTTTGTGTCCTAAGATCAGAACCTAACTCTAAAGAACAGTAATTATTTGTTTGCCCAGTGCTGACCTGTGTGTGCACACAGGATGAAATGTCTATGCTCTAGACAAGTCTGACTTTTTACCTATATACTACTAAATCTCTGAATTTTCAATTATAATAACATGAGCTCATCTCTTCCAACCCAGTTCATTCAAACCAGATCTCTCACAGCCCTTGTTTGTTTGGCTTAGTTTCTGCAGCATATGGATTTCGGTATCAAAGGTAATATGCTTCTGTGAAGTCCCATGAGAGAATCATTTGCATTACAGTTAGGACAGCATTAATGCTATTTGACATATTTCATAGAGAGACATCCCAAGGCATTGTCATTAATCCTTGAAACATGACAAATACATTAAAGCAAAACAGGCAATTAAAATTCTTAAAAAAAAAAAAAAATTAGGATGACATTAGCAAACAGAAACAAATGCAAAAACTCTCCAAGTCAATTTCACAATTTAAAACCATAATGACAAGATGTTCTTTCTCCACTCACTTGTCACTGGATCCTTGGCATTTGCAGCAGTCACAGAGCACAGACTGTCTTTAGGGCCATGATACATAATGAACTTGGACAATGAAGACACAAGACTATTTAAAGCTTGGTAAACTATTGAGTAACCTTAGCATCAATTCTATAAAAGGTCTACAGGGAAATATTGCTGATATAATTATATTCTGGCTGACCTTAGTGTGAAGTAGCATACAGACAATACCATTTCATGCTGTCTCCAGACCAGGCAGGACATCATTAGCCCAGCAAGTGAAGCATTGCATTAATCATTCTTGCGCTAAAATTACCATTTGGTGCAAGACAAGAAATGCCTTGCCTTATGGCTAACCCTTTGTGTCTCTCAAACTACTCCTCTTTTACTCCCCTAAAACTTCATTCTTAAGCCTAAAGACAGTTTATTTCTGAACAGACACTAGAAATGTTTAGCAAGAACTTAAAGTTGCTATGATAAAACACATTTTTGACTGCAAAATGGTTAGTAGATTGTTGCCATTTTCACTAACAGTAAGGGAAAGTTAGCCCCATCTTCTCTGTAAGTTACGCTCTGTCTATCACTATTGTGCAGTCAGGCGAAGTAATTGGGGAGGTCTCTCAATCAGGCCTTTTATTATAATTTGTGTTGTTGTAGAAGTGTGTATCAGTCAGACTGGGACTGTGCTAGGTGCAGCATAGTCCCTTATCACAAAATTGCAGTGTAAGTAGATTACCATGCAACTCCACATAGTCTTAAGTATCAATAACACACAAAAGTAGGAAACTAAATGGTCCAGAGCCTAAATGCTAAGTAGAAAAAAGTTACTGCAAGTACCCTTGTGAAATGAAAGAAGAATCAACCTTTCACAGTCCCACTGTTGTAGAGGAGACTGAACATCCATCTTCTGCAAACCAGTGAAGTGCCACAGGACCTGTGGACTTGCAGTCTTAGGTTAGAGTCCGGCTCTAACCTCCCTCTGTTTTGCACCTTGTTGGTTCAGTCTCTTTGCTTTTGTTACTGCTGAAGCCAGGATCAATAAAAAAGTAGGATCCCATTTCCAAATGAAAGAAGGTAAAGTCTTTAGGCGAGGTACCTGAAAATGTGTGCTAAAAGGACCATCATACAGCATCTACCAAAGCAACATTTTTGTCATGCTGAAACGCTTCTTGCACGAAGACATTCCTTCAATATTAACTCATTTCAGTATGATATCCATTATCAATGATTTTATTGCCCATTAATTAAGAGCAGACACACCACACCCCACACATACTTTCTTTGCTAGTTGTATTTTTCCTCTTTTATGTTTATTTGCATGTTTTGTTTGTGAGAAAATTATAGTATATCTTTATCTTGAGGGTTATTATAGCTAATGATGTACTTACAGAAAGTGAAACAGCTATCTAAGCCATTAAAACAGCTAACTGCAAGATCAAGATATATGTCTGGAGAAATATTCTTCGGTGTTCCTGTATTCTGGACCAGATTTTAAAGGGCTTAACTCAGTTTTAAGCATTTCTTTCATAGCCAAATGACCACTGATGATATTGCACAAATCAGCCATAAAACTTAATAGGAGCATGAGGGTTTTGATCAAAAGCAGTAAAATACATACAGAAGTGATGAAAGAGTAAAAATTACATTATCAAAGAGCTTCATAGTTACTAAACCTGAAACATCTGAAAGACAGGCTCTGGATTAGCTAAATTGGCTCTGGGGTTGCTGACTTCTGAGGAGTGGACATAAGCATCCCTCACATGGATGGAATAATGTGACCCACAGTCTAGGCATCTTCTTAAGGCAAGCAGACCATGCCAACAGCATGCAGGGGTTAACAGTCGCCATATAGTGATTCTGTGACATGAAGCACCTGGTTTTCAGAGGACTGTGTTCAAAATAGGTAGAGAAGCTGTGATGTGGTGTATGAAGAGTTTTCAGATAGGGGAGGTGCTTTTCCATGAGGGCTCCACTAGGATAAAGTAATGGAAATTTCCCCAGCAGTGGCATTTTCTTGGTGTTACTGGAATGGGTCAGCTCTGGAAAGAGAAAGAAGTAAAAAGAAAAAAATAAGAGGACATGGCAGGGTGAAGAAAGGGAAAGTGAAGTGCTCTTACTTCTGTAAGAGCATCCCCGCAAAACAGCCAGCTATTTATGTGTCATTGAAACTAGGGCCTGTGTACAATATTAGGAAGTCTTTCACAGCCAGGACCATGCCAGAATTGGCTAAAACTTGTGTTCAGATCCAAAAGTTGATTTTCAGTGTAAGAACTGATACAAAAAATCAGCACATCTGCAGAAGTGAAGACTGGAGAGTCATCATCGAAATTAAACCTTGGCAACATGAGATTAATTCTGGATCAACTCTTCCTGCTGAAGCTGGGGACTCAGCTCTGCTCTAGTGTGTTTGACACAAGGACTGGCCTGGGATCTCTGAAAAATCGTGTTCAGGGGAAAGAAACTGTCAGAGAGAAGATAAGGAAAAGATGATTGTTCTTCCAGTAAGCGCTTTTCACAATTTTGTGCCAGCCCCAGACAGTACATCCAAGCCTTGATTTATATGTCTTAAAAACACTGAGCAGCTCCCAAAGCAGGCTGTGTCCCTGGAGAGGACTAGATGGGTTAAGATTAAAATTCCTCAGCAACATTCAGCCTTTTCAGGGAAAGAAAAACAGAATAGCACGGCAGAGTGAGAAGAGACGTACAGTAGCAGACAGACTGACTGACTCCTTTGGCTGCTGAATTGAGTGGAAGTGCATTTTCCCTGGTAATTGCTGGATATCTGATTATTTCATCTAACATGAAGGTAAGACACTTGCTTACTTAATTCATACTGATGAAGTGAATATGGCAAGTGTAATGAAATATTAATTTATATGGAGAAATACTTAGCTGAAAATGTAATTGGGCAGTATTGCATGAAAGCAGAAAATAAAAAAACAACAGCTTGCACAACAAAGCTGGGGGAAATCAGTGTGACATTCTCTATTTCTTAAGCTGGCTAGTGTAAAGATTGCAGAAAGTTAGAACAGCTGCATGAGCTAGTGGAAAAAGCAGAAAAGAAAATAAGTTTGCTTTTGCTCCTCTTTTTTCAGGTGCTGGGGATTTTTCTATTGCTGGAAGTTTCAGGCTTCTTTCCCGTTTTTTCCAGGTGAATATTTCTTTAGTAAATTACATGCTGAAGACTAAGCATGTATGATTTAACAGACAACTTCTGGTGCGTGACATAGGGCAGGGCTTAAAGGGGTCTTCAGATGTCATTCCCGGGAGAGGAGACACGTTGGTGTCAGTGCTGCCCCTGCCATCAGTGGTGACAAGAGTGAGGCATCACGGTGTCCCTGGCCTCTCCCCAGCGGAGTCAGCCGCCCTCCAGGAAGGGAGCACGCGGTGGTGGTGTGAGCCACAGCAATGCACACCTGCGAAACACGGCACGGCTTCCCCCAAGGCAGCCCCGATCCTGGAGGCAGGTTGCACCCTCTGTGCCTCCCATTGCAAACTGGCTGTTTGAGAGCCGCCGCGGGAAGGTCTGGTGCACGCCACGGCACACGCAGCCCCTGCCAGCTCCCTGCCAGACCCCGGACATGATCTGGCCTCCCCCCGCTTTGCAGTGTGAAGCTGGTCTTTGAAGCTGGTGTATGGTTGCACAAAGTCCTTGCTGATCTTCAGGCTACGTGAACGTGTCTAGTTCCTTCTGTGGTTCATGGATCAGAAAGCAGGAACTGATTTCATTCTTACACGTGACAAGCAAATCACAGTGGGTTTAGAGGGAGCTTAATCATGCCCCTGATCTTTACTGAAAGATTGTTTCGCTGTTTAGGAAAGTTTTACACTGATGCTTATGGATGGAAATCCCTGATGATTTTCCTCTTTTTTTTTTTTTTTTTTTAAATGCAAAAAATACTGCTGGAGCAGCCCTTCTCCTCCAGTCCATTGCCACTGGAGTTCTTTTGGCCCTTGGTCCGAGTGTGATGGCTGTACTCACCAACAGGTATGAACAGACACACTTTTTCTGTACTCATGACTTCACAAGCATATGCTTTTTCCCCAGGAATTAAGGAGATGTTATACCTTTAAAATCCCAAATCAAGTGTCAGACAAAAGCCCCAGCAGAATGAGAAGGATGAACGACAAAGCACTCAGAATGGAAATCCTCCAGCTTGACCTTCTATGTTCCCTTTTAAAATCATGATATTCATGTTGTAAAATAATTTGTGCATTTTTTATTTTAGTGGTAGTTCCAAAAAGCTCAACTGAATTGTTCAGCAAACTGAGACTTTGCTCCCTTGATGCTTGTTTGTACCAATTCCATTGATTTCACATTAGTGGAGTCACATCTCAAGGAAAGAAAATTTGGTTGCAAAGTATTATCCTCAATGAAAACAAGCTGGTGATTTTTATGGTGCAACTCTATTGATGTGCAAGATGCTTGCTTTTGATTTTCCTTCTCATTTACTTTGATGTTGCATCAATTAGGGAGGGATTAGTCAAAATTAAAGATGTGCCATGAGACTGTACTTATTCTTTTTAGAAGCAAAAAGTAGCCCACTTGATGTTGGATTTTATCATCTTCCTTAATAACATTGTTTACTTTGAAGAGCTTTAGCAAATTCGTATCAGGCATGATTGGTCCTATTAAAAATGTAAAACAAAATTGAAATATGTCATCAGCTTTCTCTTGGTTTCAGTTACATATTAGATTTTTTAACAAATGAACGGAGCCTTGTCAGTCTAAAGACCTTACAGATAAAATAGCTGTCTTTCTATTAACTTGAGAATTTGCAACCATACTGGGGTAATACCAAGTGCGATTGTTCTCAGAAAAGTAGTGAATGTCTCATTTCCTTACAGCAGTAGAGTGGCAGGATTGTCCTGACACTAGTAAACTATTGCTTCTTTGCATCAGGGTTTGCTAAGATCTCTCTTGATTTGCATTCAGATTCGTAGACGGACAGTAGCAGTTTACGGCCAGTATGGGGGAAGCCCCTGCTCTGGGGATGCCTCTGAAACAAGACCATGCACCCCCACGAGGGGATGCCCAACAGAGGACGGCTGTGGTGATCGGTTCAGGTGTTTCTCAGGTACCATCCAAGATCTTTTTCACCATTTTCTGGTCATAAAGTTAAGAAGATAACCTTGTTAGCTTTGAAATTTACAAAATGGGCAATGGCTTTGTAGAACTCCTGACTGACAGATAAATTTGATTTAGCAGGGTGTTTCCTTTTTTTCAGAGTGCCATGCATGGTTTTAATTTCATCTAGCGTGTTGCAAAGCTTTGCAGCTAATATGCTGTAGCCCTGGTAGCCTCTCTAAGTCATTCTACTTTACTTATTTGCTACGGGTTTTTCATTATGAGAAGGTAATTAAGGAACACTACTTTAGATGTGATTATTCAAAGGTGTTCTAGGCTATATCCAAACATCTTGGAAATCACTTGGGTCATGGAAACTAATGCTCCCTAAACAGTGCTAGTATCCAAGCAGCTTCTATTACCTTCACAAAAAAAGCACATTACCTCAGTAGGTAGGCATTTATCACAGAGGAATAAGATAAACATGTTTTGGTGCTGCCAGTGAGATAATCACAATTACTCACAAGTGATAGGGTCAAAGGATGAAAGCTCAGGAAATAAATCTAAAACTCCATTGTTTTATTAATATATCCTAAACCTTGAATGACTGTGGTTCTCTCAAGTGTACTATACACTATTTCTTTATGACTACTTTTACTGTTGTTTCACAAGCCCTCCTGGGCACAGACTGTTCATTGTGGGAGTGAATAAGCCAATTAATATAGTAGATAAGTGGGACTTTTGCTTTGATTTTGGGTGATTTATTTTCAAATGCACAAACACTTCTCCTTTCCCCGTGCATTTGTGTTCTGATTTAGGTCAATGCATTAGCAGATCTCTTGTGTGCAATGGAGATCAGGATTGTGAGGAAGATGGTGCAGATGAAGATCGATGTGAAGTGAAGACGACTGTATGTGATATTGATAAAACACCTCCGAATTCAGAACTTACAGGAACAGGGTAATGTTCTGTGTTAGGCTCAGTAGTACTGATGCCAAAAGCATTTACATTTTTGTTGTATTTACAACCTCTAGCTCTACAGATAGAATTCCTGTGCCTATGGTAAAATGTCCCATATGCAAAATTGTTCAGTACAACTGCCTCCACATGCCAGCGGCTCAGTGCAGCCAGAATGTACAAACCCTTTGATCTGAAGCACAGAATAAAGCTTTTTATCTTTCATTCCTGCTATTTAAAACCATCTTTTAAGATGTGAAATGAAATGTCAACCAGTAACACATAATCATCAGCATAGGAAAAATGAGCCAGCAACGCTCGTTCTTTATGTTAACTGCTGCTGCGTTTAGTAGTGTGGATCCATATGGATTTCTGTTTATATATCCCATCTGCAACCTAGGAAAATAATGATCTTAAGTTTCTTTAGCATTGTTGTATCACTTGTTATATGATAAAATTCATATATAATACAAAACCATTTTGGAATGGATGTCCTCCTTCTGTGTTGCATTAATTGCTGGAACAATAAAAGTTAATAAAATTAGTTTTGATAGATATGAATGTCTTAATGTCAAGAGATATTGGTATGTGTTCATTTTTGTTGACAAATCAAGAGCAACATTTCGCTTTCCATATTGTAAAATGCTGTGCACACTGCAGTTCTGCTGGTGTAGGAGTCTATCAGTTGATATCCCCTTTTCTTGGGTAAATCAGTTCATGATCTTAATCTGCAGATACAGCGTTCAGTTATAATAGCTCTGTAATCTTCACCTCCTGTAACATAATTTGCCACTTTTCTGTCTTAATGATCTTTCATGTTTTCCTTCTCACAGCTTTGATGCCATTACTGGTGAGACTAGGGGAAGAGTCATTCATACAAAAAGCTTTGGAGGACAATGCAGAAAGGTCTTCAGTGGCGATGGGAGAGAATACTACAGGCTGAGCGACAGTGTTCTTGCTTATACTTTCCAGGTAAGTTTCCATTAAGCACAGCTTTAGAGTCATGATTAAAACTAGGAGGATGATGTAGGGTGTCTTGGCAGGTAGGTTTCCCTAAACGCAGCTGAACAACACCTGTTCCCTCTCCGCAGTTGCTTATTATTTTGAAATGCACAAACTGGTGCATGTCTTGCTAAAATGGAAGGAAAAAAATTGTGATTCCTTGAGTGTGATTTCTAATTCTCTCACACTTAGACTGCATGTAAAGCTGGCTCCTTAGCACAGGTAGTGTCCTGAATCACCCTAAGAAATCCTATATGCACAAGGCTTTGGGGTGCTTTGTGGAGATCTTCCAGAGATACGTTTTGTTTGAAGTCACTGCCTCAGAGATTTGGGTTGTCTCATGTTTATCAAAAGTATGTTGAGCAATCCTTAATCTACTTTACTTGGTAACGTAGATATTTAATATACAAATATATAAATATATATATATATGTAATGCTTTTCCAAAAGTGTTCAATACTTTTTAATGAATTCTGAAACGGATTCAGCCTGAAAAACACATCGGATTTTTTGCATCAGGAAGGACTTGCTCTACTCTGTAAGTTATCATTTTTAACATCCTTCATTAAGATCTTTGTACAATATTCTATTTTTCATTTTGTAGGTTAAAATTCAGAATGATTTCAGTTATGAGTTTTTCAACAGCAGTTGGTCTTATATGAAACACACAGAGAGGTATGAAAAATCAAACAGTGGACACAGTTATTCAGACAATGTAAATCTGCAACAGAGTCAAAAGGTATGTGTAAGTTGCCACTGTGGCTTAGTATTTTGCATAAGCATTTTCATAATTTTTTTCATGTGCTTTTGTAGTGAGATGCAAATATTTATTTTATCCATATAATTTTGGCACAAAGTACATGACAGAAAAAATCCCATAAAACTTTTACAAAGAAATCATTGATTTGATTGTCAGTTAAGAAGTGTTGGCTGCTGGTTTTACTTTCTCCATTTTACCTCTTTGTTAGTAATTTATTTATTTACTAGCTGTTTTCCTCCCTATTTGAGGAAGAAGAACATTAGCCTCTTCTCATAATTGATGAATCTTTTCCATTTTCTTCTACTGATTTACTGCATTTTTTTTCCCCCTATTACCTCTGTCAATATCTTGGAGCAAAAAATTTGAAATAATTCTGTGATTAAAGCTAGGTTTTTTTAGAATACATTTTCCAATAGTAGAACTCCATTGAGAGACGTCCGTTGCCTTAGACAGCCAGGAAGTCACAGTGCTTATGCCTTTGACTTAGTCAAAAAGCAGCTTTAAATAAATAATTTGAGAGTAATTCTCAATTATGAAGTATAACCTCGATCTTATAGCAAATAAAACCAAGTAACAAATTTATGTATTTTATGACGCCCAAGCTGACAGAACAAGCTCATTTTACCACACGAACAATGACGTATGTTGAGACTTAGTGTAACAAAGGTCAAAAGCAGCTTTGAGAGGCAGAGTTGACCATCATTGTATAGGCATATGGTGTTTTATAATTTGGCAGCATCCTCAAATGGCAAGAGCCCCTTACAAACAAAGGCTCCTCTAGACAAAATAGGGTGCAAAGGTGACCTCTCCAGTGCCTCTGATTTGCTTTCAGACAAGGCTTCCTAACCTGCTAATGCCAGGCTGATGGTGTTGGAAACCAACATTAGCTTTGAAGAGTGATATTTTCCTTTCTTATTGGTCCTTATGTTAGCTTTCAGATACGTGGGAGAAAATTACACAGTAATTATAAATATGCAGCAATTATAAATGAAGGTCCAAAAGATATATCCTAACTTCAGGATATTCTTTTTGCATTCACAGAGTTGCTTAGACGTATCTAACAGCTCTGTAAAGGTGGTGGTTAGTAGCCAACATAACGTGCATGTCATCTGGCTAGTAGAAACCACCCTGATAGTGACATGGACCATGACTGATGTCTTTTCCTTCCCCCAGAGTAAGCAGCTGATGGTTGTTGAGAACAGTGTGGAAGTTGCTCAGTTTATTAACAACCGCCCAGACTTTCTCACTCTTGCGGAACCCTTCTGGAAGGAACTGGCCAACCTTCCAGTTGTCTATGAGTACAACGCCTACCGAAGACTTATTGAACATTTTGGGACTCATTTCTTACACTCTGGATCTCTAGGAGGACATTACAAAGTTATTTTTTATATGGATACTGACAAAATGAAGGAGGAAGGTAGAGTACTAGAGTATTTGTTACAAGAAACAAAGTGAATAGACAAGAATAAAAATTTCTTTACATGTTCTCACAGCTAATATCTAAAATCAAACAAGAGACTTCTATTGGTCACTACATTCTCTTCACAGGACAGATGAGGAGGATTAGAAAAAGTGCTCAAACCACAACATTTAGTTCTAGATCTGCATCTATGACCTGCAGTGCTCAGGGTAGCGAAGACTTGATGGTTAGTTTGGGATCTCATCAAGCTAAACTTGAATTATACTGCCAACCTGAATCTCAAAAAATGATAAAGCTTAAAAGTTACTTAGAGATGAAGATTCAGTAAAATTGTGTAAAGCAGAATAAATTACAAACAGAGCAAACACCAGAGTGACACATATGATGGTACTCAGTGGAGAGTAGTGCTGTAGGATTAGGGATTGCTGAGAAAAGAGAGGAAAGAAACAATAAATTTTTCCCAGATACACCTCCCATCTCTCAGCCTCCATCCATAGTCTTTAGCAACACATGGACCTTCCCACAGGATGTGCTAGTTAGTTGCCTTCTAATTTAGGCATAATACTTCATGGTTCTTTTCCTTCTAAACCACATCTCAAGTCAATGGGAAACTTGGAAATTAATCCAACACTCACCTAGTGTACAGTAGTGTTAATGAATCGATTATCTGCAGGTATGAGCATAACAGACATGTACGAGTGCACCACGTCAGGCTGGAACGCATTCATTGTGAAAAAGAAGAAAGTAAAGTGCTCCAAACTGGATGAACTACTACAGACCTCTTCAGGTAAACCTTCAACAGTGACTTGTAGCATTGTCATGTCTCCAGCTTTCATCTCCTCCTAAACAGCTGTCAAAATGAGGAGCAGGTGTTGATAGCTTTGTTGAACTCTGTCTTAGCATGCTGAACCCAGACACTAAGTACCGAGTTTAAAAGCCTCTCCAACACCCATCAATCATTGCTAATACTTTCCCAGCAACTACTACTTTTCTGGACACCCTAAGTCAGAGCTGCCAAGACACCTGCAAAAGCAGATACTTCTTATATATTATCTACGTTGGAAGTCTTGATCCAGGCACAGGTGGTTGATCTGCACTGATGAGTCTTTTCACCACTTACTGGTATAGTTTTTGCATGTATTGTTTCTCTTTGCATCTGTAAATATAGCAATGCTGGCATTTTCTGTATTTCCCATCCTGAATTTACAGGAAGAAGTGGTAATAAGATTAAAGGAGACCCCTACATAGAAGGAGGAAGCCCAAGTGCTGTTGCTGGCCTTAGCTATCTTGAGCTGAATAATCCTGCTGGGAACAGTCAGAGATACTCCTTTTGGGCCAGATCAGTGACAGACTATCCCAGAGTAATTAAAAAAAAGGTAAGGCTATTTTCCTGAATCAGAGATAAGAAGATGGGATCAACTAAAGGGGAAAAATGATTAAGCTATAGCTGGTGATTAATCAGGCTGTAGTCTGCAATAATTTTGTTTTCAGATCACTTAAAAAAAAAAAAATACACAGGAAGAAAATTCCATGAAGCTAACATGATCAGCTACATCACAAATCTAGGTCCTTTGGCAGCTAAATACCTACAATCTTATATGCATTCAATGACTTTAGTGAAGTTCTGCCTAAGAAGAGAGGGTCACGCTAGCATTGGAGAAAGCCTGGATTTTAGATAGCCCCTACCCTGAAATGCATATTGATAGGTCTGTGTGGCTTCCACTTAGCTTGCCAACTTCTGTGTATCCCTTTTATCCCTTTTCCTTCTCTCTGTGTCCATAAGCCTGGCATAACTGGAGATTCTGGAAGCCAGATATTTCTAAATTGGGCAGGACCATATTGACTGCTAGCTTCTCTTAGTCCCTTTTGGGAACCGCCCATATACTGAAGAATGGTGTGCACTCAAAACATATCTGTCAGGAAGTTTTCAATTAAATGTAAAAGCACAGAATATCATAAAATAGGCAATAGGAATGCAAAATGTTTTCACTTATTGTTACCTTCAATCACTGCTCAGTGCAATACCATAATGGGTTGTTTAAATGTACAGCTTTTTAGACTGGGAATATGTGGGTGAGAATTTGGATTATTGTGCATTGGTGGTCTATGTTACTGTAATCTCACAGCTCAAATATGTTTAAGCATGACTAATCACAGAATCACAGAATGGCAGGGGTTGGAAGGGATGTCTAGAGATCATCTAGTCCAAACCCTCTGTTAGAGCAGGATCACCTAGAGCAGGTTGCACAGGATTGTGTCCAGGTGGGTTTCGAATGTCTCCAGAGAAGGAGACTCCACAACCTCCCTGGGCACCCTGTTCCAGTGCTTGGTCATCCTCAAAGTGAAGAAGTTTTTCCTCATGTTCAGATGGAACTTCCTGTGCTCCAATTTGTGCCTGATGCTCCTTGTCCTGTCACTGGCCTTCACTGAAAAGAGTTTGGCCCCATCCTCTAGACATCCACCCTTTAGATATTGATAAGTATTGATGAGATCCCCTCTCAGCCTTCTCTTCTCCAGACTAAACAGCCCCAGCTCTCTCAGCCTTTCCTCATATGAGAGATGCTCCACTCTCCTCATCATCCTTGTAGGCCTCCACTGGACTCTCTCTAGTAGTTCGCTGTCTTTCTTGAACAGAGGAGGCCAGGTCTGGACACCGTACTCCAGATGTGGCCTCACCAGGGCAGAGTAGAGGAGGAGGATAACCTCCCTGCAGCTGCTGCCCACACTCTTCTTAATACACCCCAGGATACCATTGGCCTTCTTGGCCATGAGGGCACGCTGCTGGCTCATGGAGAGCTTGTTGTCCACCAGGACTCCCAGGTCCTTCTCTGCAGAGCTGTTTCCCAGCAGGTCAACCCATAACCTGTACTGGTGCTTGGGGTTATTCCTCCCTAGGTGCAGGAACCAACACTTGCCCTTGTTGAATTTCATTTGATTCTTCTCTACCCAAATCTCCAGCCTGTCCAGATCTCACTGAATGGCAGTGCAGCCTTCTGGTGTGTCAGACACTCCTCCCAGTTTTGTATCATCATCATAATCTACCACTAGCTTTAAGGGATGATGTTAAGTAGAAATGACTTTTCAGGAAAAGGCTAGTATTAAATACTAACATAAGATTTTAGCTTGCTAGCTAACAAATTAGAGCATCTGTCAACTCTCATGTGCAGGAGCATACATCACAAATTATTTTACGTGACACAATGTGCTCATAAACCTTTATATCCCAACTATAACTGTTTAATATGAATGCTTCTCTACTGTGTATAGCTAACACCATTATATGAGCTGGTAAAGGAAGTGCCCTGCTCCTCAGTCAAAAAGCTTTACCTAAAACAAGCCATTGAAGAATATATGGCTGAAAATGATGCCTGTAAATGTCAGCCTTGCCAGAATGGTGGTGAGGCAGCCGTGGAAGGAACTCAGTGCGTGTGTTACTGCAAGCCTTACACCTTTGGAGCAGCTTGTGAGCTGGGAACTCTCGTGCAAGATCAGTCAGGTCAGCACTCTTCAACCTTGTGTGAGTTCAGAAGTGGCAAGGTGTGCTCTCCTGCTTCCAGGGTCTGTTTGTCCCACTGCAGAACCTGAACGAGTGGCTGATGTGCAGTGGTTCTTTGGGTCAGATATCTCTGCAGACATACAGCATGGGGAGGGTCATGCTGAACCTGAGTCTTCGCTTAACATGTCCAAGCAGTCCTTGACAAAGAATTGTTTTTATTATTCTGGGTAAATGCAGTGGACAATACTAGCCACTCAAAATGTAACCTTCTATCAATAAGTATAGATACTAAATGAATATCACTAACTTAAAATTTTGCTCTTTAATTTTTTAATTATTCATATCTGATATCAGAGTCTAAGAGAATATAAAGATAGCTGATTTACAGACTCTATAAAATTATATTTATGTAAAAGATGAGTTTGGGTAAGATAAGATCATGGCAATCTGGAATTTTTTGTGAGGTCACAGTTTAGATCATCAGTAGGTTTGAACAGCACATGCTTTGTTTTGTTTTGTTTTATTTTGTTTTGTTTTGCTTTGTTTTGTTTTGCTTTGCTTTGTTTTGCTTTGTTTTGCTTTGTTTTGCTTTGTTTTGCTTTGTTTTCTTAAAGGACAACAAACCTCCAAAGTGGTTTAATGTGAAATATTCCCAAATGTTACATAGGTGTGGTTGATGGACACTGGAGCTGCTGGTCTTCCTGGAGTCCTTGTTCAGGGGGAAGGAAATCAAGGAGTAGAACCTGCAACAACCCCTCGCCGCGTGGCGGAGGGAAGGCCTGCATAGGGGAGCAGCACGAAAGCAGACCATGTGAAGATGAAGAGTTGCAGCATTTTCGGTAAGTAGAAAAGAAACATTTGGAGCATAACTACAGGAAGATCTTAAAACTTATTTCAGAAGGGTGCATAAGCTATTAAATTCAGGGAAAAGGTCACTTACTGAGCTTTCATATTTAAATTCAAACAGAATTAAATTCAGAAGCTGTGAATCTGTTACAAGGTAAGACTAGAAAATGGGGTAAAAGCCAGTAAACTTGACACCATTCTATTTAGCACTCTTTGAGGTAACCTGGCAGTTACTGATTTAAGTATAATTGTGATGTAAAATGTAATGAAAATGGGCTTGACTGAGAAGTGTAGAATTTTGAAAGGAAGGGAGACTAAATTCAAACTAAATCATACTTTTGTTTGCTTCATAGCTTGATTGAACCACACTGTTTTGATTTATCCATAATCCCTACAGAATTCTGTTCGCCTCCTCCTCTCTTGGAAAATGGATTTGTTCAAGTAAGTTATTTCTAGTACTGTATTATCTGTCCTACCCCTACGTGCAGTGTCTCTATTACAGTTAATACAGATATCCACTTGCAAATTTGTATTTATCTTGGTGAGCTTAGTATCAGAGCTACTATATAGCAGCTCTCTCAGCATTTCTACCTGGCTGAAGTTTACATTACATTAGCCAAGAATTATTGCTAAAAATAAAAGAAAACCAAAAAAGCCCCACCCCTGAAACCAGAACAAAATCTTCGCTTTTCTGGAACGTAGTACCTACAGAGAAAAGTAATCTACTTGTCCTTTACCCTATAAACATATTAAAAATCTTCTGTGCCACATGGATTACATATTAAAGCACAGGAAACTAGAGAAAAAATAACACAGAAAGTAAACTGTCCAAGGTCATCCAGTAAGTCCATAGCAAAATTGCAAACAGATTTTAGGAATCTTCCCTCTACACCCTGTAACACACCATTGTGCTTGTTCCTTGGTAAAACTATGATCTGGCAAGCTATTTGACTGACTGTAACATGGGCCTATTTAACAAGGGAGACTAAATTCCTCCCTTGGAAGAAGGGATTATGCATTCTCCATGTTACGAGGCTGTCTAGAGTCTTTTTGCTCAATAAATAGATACAAGGATTATTTCAAAATCCATTAGTTGTCTCCACACAACTGCAACCTGAGGCAAGATCCAAAATTTTGTGCTCCCTCTTTTTTTTGATAATCAATAGTTGTCTCCCACATTGATACTTTTGGTTGACAAACTAAAGGTAAACCCCTGCACTTTGTAGTGTAGTCTCAGTTTTTCAAAAAATTTCTCCTTAGAGTGGGATACGAAATGAGAAAAGACCTGTGTCTTCAGATCCAGCTCTTCTGAGTGACCATATCATATGAACCTTTAGCAAGCTGGTAACATGCCATCCTAACAATTAGCAAAGCCATATACTCACCACTGATTCCCCCGGAAGGCTGATCAAAACCTTACGTTCCCTCTCTAATCTTTGCAGTCACTTTACACACTGGCATGGAGTGCTGTTCCATCACTGACCTACCACTGCCAAACCCCTGTCATAGGCTACCTTCAACTCTAAGTCTCCTTTTGCTAAGTTAAGATAGCCCCAATATTCTGTATTTTACAAACTTGTTTGCAGCATTGTCTCCATTTCAATCACTTTTACTGACTACTGATAACCAGAATTGTTCCCAATTTTCCAGACACTCTCAACACTGTCCTCAGCTACTGCATCCCAGAATTAAAGGGAGTTCAACCCTGCTGGTGGTTCTTAGATCGTATATCCAAAATTTCACTTGTTTGTTTTCTTTCAGAATGCTGAAAACTCATACCCTGTTGGGAAAAACATTGTTTATGCTTGCAGATATGGATATTCTCTTGTTGGTGATCCTGTTGCTAAGTGTGGCAGTAATTTACAGTGGCAAGTTGGAGACAGATATTGCCAGGGTATGTCTAACAAATTCTTGTTTTGAAATAAAACTCCATTCCTGAATTCCAGTGAAACATCTCTGATTGTCTGCTTTCCAACAACAACAGTGGCAAAAGACACCCCTGCATTTCCCAGTTCCCTAGACACAATCAAGTTTAAATCAACTTTTATTTTGAATTTAGATATTGTAATACTGAAATAGAAACGTGGCTTTAAGGAAGGCTGGAAGTGAGGGAGACTAAATTCCAGTGCAGGAGTTACTTCCTGTGGAAACAAACTTTGTTGCTTAATTCAGTCTTGTGGCTATATCCAAGAACCATTGGGATGAGTCTAGGTCTAAAGCAAACTGAGGAAAAGGTCCAGAGGGCAGCACTGGGCAACCACAAAGTTGTCAAATAACCTCCTTGTTATAAGAACACAAGTCCGAGGATCACTTTACATCTTGAATGATCTCCCTACTTCACTTTTTCCTCTAACCCAGCCAGTAACTATACAGGTTTCTTTTCTTTTTTCCCTGTACCTTTTATTTGTGAGTGAACTTTGATTGTGATCAGACAGACTTGAGAATTTTCAGACCTGTAGTTTAACATCATCCTTTCCTCATTCCAACCAGGTCTGACTGCTCAACAAATGCTAGTCCACAGTGTTTAAATGCCATCACTTTGTGTATCAGTACGTGGTCTCCCAGGGTTCTCCCATCCTCTCTTTACTAGGATATTAGTCTCCAATATGAACCCTCAACAGAAGCATGAGTCCTAAGAACAGAGAAGCCTTCTTCAAGCTAGGGCTGGACCTTCAGGCAGTAGAAGATATTGTCACTCTGTCCTTGGTATTGCACAAGTTTGGCTGGTATGATGAGTTAATATCCTGTGCTTACATGATTTTTATGTTTCTACAGGAAAATCAGCTAATCTTACCATTCAATTTGTTAAGGAATTTCAGAGAAGATAAAATATGTGACTGCTTTCTGCAGTCCACTGATTCATTGTGTCTATCTTGAATGCTTCAATCCTTAGAAACCTCTTGTCTCCTGCCCATCCTGGAAGGAGGTTTACAAGGAGAGCCATGGAAACCTGCGTATGAGATTGGTGAGAGAATAACTCTGTCTTGTCCACATGACATGCACTTAGAAGGGGCACGCTCCATTTTGTGTGAGCCCAGTCTCAAGTGGTCTCCTAACGTGAAGACTATCCAGTGCAAGAGACCAGGTAAGCCATTGCAGTCCTCCAAGTGCAATGCAGAAGTTTCTTTCCTGAACAGGCTATGGCTGATGTAGATAAGATATAGACAGCTATAGCTGATACAGTGATAGAGAAGCCATACTTACATCACCAGCAGGAAGAACAGAAAATGTGAGTGTGTGTTTTCTGTGGGCTGTTCAAACAAGATGCCTTAAGGCATTTCTTGTGAGGTTTCCTTACGTCAATTTGCTTCCCACTCCCCTGTTGCCATCAAGTATTGTCACTAACGTATATTTTAAGAGATTACCTGGGATGTATGCTGCCACTTCTGCCACCTAAGAACGCTTCACTTTCCACTCAGGTTGTGTAACACCACCATCACGTGAGCTGCACTTTAGAGATACATTTTTTCTGTCTGGAAGCTGTTTGGTGCACCACAGCCTCTCATGGCAGAGAAGGACAGGGCTAGATGACTCCTTTGCTCATCTGACAGACATGCAGCTGATATGGAGTAAATCTCCAGGAACTGGAAGCAATGGGAAAATGCTGCTTCAAGTTCATGGCAACAGCTGTTTAAGCTCTAAGTTGATGCTGGCCGGCACTGGCAGAGAGGGGAAATGGGCTAGAGCATACAGCAGCTCTAAGTCATCTTAGCCAGCTGTGGAAGGCAGACAAGGCTCTCTTGTGCACTCCTACAATGCTGGTCAGTAACACACAGTCATCCAAAGCAGCTTGCTGCTTCAGGCCAGTCACATCCTCACCCAAGGTCCCAGATGTTCAGATAACCCTGAGGAGACCCTTCCTCAGGGTCAGCAGCCACTGCTGTGGAAGACTAGGCTTGTCTCCTACATTTCATGTCTGTCCTCTCCTTATCAGCCACTGCTGCCTGAGGTTGCCTGACCTGCGGGAAGAGGCAGGTGACAGTCAGGCTTAGACCTCAACAGGCAACGGTCCCGTGAGATTCCCAGTGTAAGTCGTCTGCCGCTGTGTCATATCCACATGCACAGAAAGTGTAAGGATTTCAGAAGGAATAACACAGCCGTATACAAACAGCTCGCTGCTGCTGAAGTACCAGTGCTAAAGTACTGTTGTCGATTACTCCTTAGGCTTAGCCTTAGTGATTGATTTTCATCTGGCTTTCTGTTACATCATGTATTCAAATTCCAGTAATAATCAGAAACAGTTTCAAATGCTTCCATCTTTAGAAACAGCTTGTGCCTGCCAGTATGGGAGCATTACATTAGTACAAAAATGGAAAAAAAAAACCCCACAAACCAAACCCAAAAAAGGGACAACAATTAGATCAGAACAACAATTAGAACAACAGTTAAAAAAACAAGGAATATGAGATAAGAAGGGTAAAAACTATATATACACAGACAAAGTAGCACACATACATTTGGATGAGAGTATTTAGTCAGCAATAGTGTCAGTCACAGTCAACTATATAACCAGCAGCCCCAGGGATGGAGACAATGCAGTGATTTTTGATGGAAATTTCCCCTCTACAGGAAGATAGAGCTATGCCTACTCTCTGTATTGCAATGCACTGCAACTATTTTATTTTTCTTCTCTGGCAATTTCTACCTGTCTATTTTGCTTGGCAAGTCTTAATCCATAATGGGGGGGTGTGTGTGTGTGTGTGTGTGTTTGTTTCTTTTCTCTGAAGGCAACAATGTTCAGGGGTATTAAAGTTTAATGTTAAAGTAGAAAACTACAGACACCTAATCTAAAACACAAATCAGGATAAAGCTTTCTCAGAAAGTCTGTCTGTATGGATTTAGCAAAGTCTTGCCATTACTTGCTACAGAAATCTCCAGAGGAATGTTTAGCAAAGACCTGTTTCATTTTCAAGCCTGGAATATAACTGAGCACTCAAAGAACAGTACGATCACGAAAATTCAAAAAAAGTCATTATTGCTTTTATTTTTAAAGCTAGTGCAGATTGAGGGCTAAGGATGTAACTTGTAGTTTTCATAACCATCAGTGCATAAAGTTACTCTAGTTCACATTTCTTCATCAGATGTCAGAGCCTTAGCTTTTCTAGTTTCAGTAGTGAAGCCAGTAGCTCTGAAACCTAGTGATAAAACTGTTGCCAGCTATGATTCAGCACTGCTAGCTTTAGCAGAAACAAAAAGCTGCTGCAGAAATGAGATGAATGTTTAAGCTTGAATATAGTACCTGTCTCCTTCCATCTGACTCATGACCCGTGGATAGATTACTGAACAGTAACTTTGTAAAGTATATCATCTTTTTAATAGCGTTGATTCCTTCCATGCAGTAGGTACTTCTAATGAACATGCAGGATGTGACTCTATGTCATGGCTGTAAAATTCAGTGCCTTTTAAGCTCAGCTCATAGGATAATTTCAGAGTAGACCTTTAACAGTACTTGTTTTTCTGACCCTTAATAGCACTGTCTATGTTCTTCTACTTCAGCGCCCAGTGTGAAACCAGAAGTGACAGAGCCTAAATGTCAGCCATGGGAGAAAGCGCATCAGTCACAATGTGTGTGCAAAATGCCCTATGAGTGTGGGTAAGTTCAGGCTGAATTTGGAAATGACTTTCTCACTTTATTCAAGATCAATTAAATTTCTTAAGTTTTCAGTCTATGACAGGTGATAAACCTTTACTCATAAGAGAGCGAGGCATTGTACTTTGTTTGCTTTACAGTTCAATCAATGTCCTGTTCATCACTTACCTGCCTTGTCAGAGCTGTCAGTGGGTTTTAGCAGTGATGGAATTTGGCTGGATGACAGAAGGTGAAGGGATAATTTCAGCTCCACTTGATCTGTGAAATAGATGGAAAAAGATAAAATGATATTTTGAAGATTTAGAAGATTGAGGAAAAGTTAGAACAGAGGCCCTTGGGATATAAACCATCAAAGCAGTAAGCTAGTGAAATAAAGCAGATTTCTTTTCCCTGCTGAGAGACTGTAGAGTTATGAAAGGCACAATAATCTAATCTCCCATTTACACAGCAGTTTGCACAGACCACTCACATCACCTTTCCTGACCTCATGACTTGCAGACCAGAGTTTATTGTTTCCTGTTTGATCTAAGCCTATATTTTGCAATAAGCAATGCAGGAGAAATGTAAGGAAATGGGTAACTGAGTTCTTTGCTAAACATGGAAGTAACAGAACCAAAACAGAGGAGTAACAAGAAGACACCTGAGACTACCTAGCATTAATGGCCAGACATGCCAAAATTGCTCAGCACACAAACATCTGGGCTGGTTTTCACAGACTGGATGAAGTCTCCTATAATGTCATCACAGTGGGTGTGATCTCTGGATATGAAATCTGGCCAGGTTTATGTCACAGGAGGAGCTGAGCAGTTTGGAAACTCTACGACAACAGGCTAAATTTTACCTACCCTTGTGTAGGAGGAGAAAGAAATTTTGAAGTCGTCTCAAGTGATTTCAAGGTAGCAGAACTTCTCAGTGGAGAACTGGTACTTTCCATCAACCACATAGTTCAAGAGTGCCCTGCATGGTGACTCTGGTGCTAAGCCAAAATTAGGACACTTTGAACATCTCATAATTAAAATGGGTGAGTTTAGTTCAGGTTTTGTAGATTCACTGGGCATTTCCCTAGGATGTGAGGCCATTGTCTTGCATTCAGAGATAAGTGTCAGGTTTATAACAACTCTCCTAAGACTAGTCCTATCCTTAAACACCTTAACATTTTAAATGACCTGGTTCTACTCTTTTTGTCTCAATACTCATTAAAGTGAGGGAACAACTCTTCCTCTGGTTCATGGGTGTGTTGAGGTTAGTTACATAGAAGATAAGGGGAGTCCACAAAGCTAGGGAAGGCCTCGGGCAGAGCCAAAATAACCTTGGAAGTTAAATGAATTTCATTCAGTTATGCATTCATGCTTCAGTTATAATTAATCTACTACTTGCCTGTTTCTATTTTTTATAATTATGTTCAAATTGGCAGGAAGATAGATAACAGTCATTTCTGTTACCTGATGCCATCTTTTCACTCTGTCTTGAAATAACACATCTAATAATAGAAGGATAAATCATCAGCTGTCAAAGCAGACTAATCTGCCAGCCTGTTAAGGCTGTAGGAGTAAGGCATGTAAGCAGATCTTGGTCCTTCCTCAGAGATCAGAAGTAACTTGGCTTGCTTTGCTGTGACAGTGACTTTCAGCAGCAGGCTCTGCTTGGAAGAGACCTGAGAACAAGAGTTCATGTGGGAATTCAGGAACACCTTGATTTCAGACCCCTCCTACATCCTTTCAGTTTCCAAGAGACTAGCAACAGAGACTTTCAGGGACAGCACAAGAACCCCAAGGCATAATTTGTCCTTCATGACACGGTGCCTTAGGCTACATCTACCCTCGTCAGTTAGAACCAGGGAACGATCCTGGGCACCAGAACTGCTAAATTGCTAAAGCAGCTCCTGGCAGAGCTTTGGCAAGGGCCAACTCCCAGATAATTCCCAGGCACAGCTCAGGAGCTACCAGGGTCAGGAACCATTCCTAGCAGGCAGGCTGATGTGGTCCTCATCTTTTGGGGGAGAGACTTTAACAGTATGGGCTGTGGGACTATGGACTATTCTGTGTGAATTGTCCCTAGTGCAAGGAAGGGATCAGAGCACAGTTAATGTATTAATACAGATGTAATCTCAGCCTCCAGTAGCTAAAGACTATCTCCAAAATGAAACATGAGATTTAATAATTTTTAACTACTATCCCCTCTTTTTCCCCCACATTTATTTGTGTAACGTCTATGTCTCTCCTAAGAGTTCTTGGCCTGTGTTATATTAAAACTTATGGTCTTTAATATAAGTTTAAGAAGTTAAAATAATTTCCAGCATGCTGAATTTTTCACTTTTTAGTTTCACCTAAAGCTGGCTCTCATGGTGGGTAAAAGAGTGAAGGTATCTGTCTGCTGACTTACATTTCTCACAATATGTGCCTCAGTAAAAGTTTGTTCTTACCCAATACCAATACCTTCTTTTTCAGGTAAAAGGTATTGAATTTTTCACGTTCACTTTACACAAGGATTTTTCCTTGCCTCTAAAGATTTGTATTGCACTGCTGTGATGCTTCCAGCCCTGTAACATCCTTTCTCAGCATGAGTGCAAATTATTAATTTCCCTTACGATCACAGATTCTCCATCCCTTTTCGTACGCATCTGAACATGTTGATTTCCACTGGCTTTCTCCCAGCTGATCCAGCCATAGCAAATACGTGAAGCCCTCTCAAGTCAGCTTGAGGGATTATACTGTAGGTAGAGATTGGCAACATGGACCATGAACTCCCTAGGTTCAACCTTCGGCAGCCGGTAAATCAGCCTCCCTCCCTTCTTGTGGGTGTTGCTAAAATGGTGCAAAGCAGACAGATTAGTGAACTTATGTCTAGCCTTAATATTTTCAGCTAAATTAAGCTGTCTTGTATACAAGTTTTTGACCTTAAGACTCAGATATTGAGATTTATTACATAGGCAAATAAAGTAGGTCTTTGAACAATTTTAAACATAATAAACAACTTAATTATAGATTAAATGCTTTCCCTGGATCACACTTTGTTCCTCCAAATTTAAGATAATATTTAAAGATGAAGTTTTTCTTACACCTCTGTCTGTAAAGATAATTTTCACATTATAAATCAATGCACCACTAACTCATTGGCTGTGCAGTCAGACAAGCAAACAATATAATGCAGACAAATGCACAGACTTCCTTTATCAGCTGCTTGACGCTATGTATCCATTGGGCTGTCCTCTTGTTGTGCCTCAGAATAAGAGAGTTAATTTCATTCTTTATGTTACCAAAAGAGCATTAAGGAAAATTTAGGCAACAAACTTTACTAGAGATTTAGTGGCTGGTATTTTGACTAAGCACAGCAGTTTAGGGACCTGCTGCAGTTGAGGACGCTAATTTAAGTAGGAGATGTAATACAAGTAAGAAGACATATTTGAAGACATATTTGGTTTCAGGCAGATACAGCAAAGTTTTCAGGCTCAGCTGAAGAACTCTTTCCCAAATTTTAAATATCTTAAAGGTACACTATATTACAGGTAGTTTAAACTTTCTGTAAAGCCATCTCTTTTAAAAGGCTTCATAACCAACTCTCAAAGAACCATTCCCAAAGCTTCTAGCAGGCACTTCTACTCAGTGTTTTATTTATAGATCTACCAAAAAGCACTTCCTAATTCTGGGGCGGGCGGGGGGGATGGAACAAAAAGGGAAAGAAAAAAAAAAGAAAAATTACCACTTTGTCACCACACCTTCCCTCTTCCAAACTCCTCTTCCCTGTGCTGATAAGCCACTTTCACAGGTAGTGTTACCCTTCCCTTCAGGTAGCTCTGTGAAGCTCATTAGGGCCATTTGACCGTACTTCACCGGCCTCTCCTCCCCACCAAACACTTCTTTAGCTGAGGTTGACCCTCAGAACTGACTCATTAGACACTAAAAGTTTCTGTGGGAGCTCAAAGGGAGGAGCTGTGCTGAAAATAAGCCTTTGGAACCCTATTTTGAAGCTCTCCACCCCCTGGGGCAGGTCTCTGCTCTCTCATACCCTGTGCAACACCTTACCTGTGGCTGTAAAGTGCAGCCAGGAGAGCAAGAGCATGGCCTGCTCCAGGGAGGCATTGGTTTTGTTCACTCCACAGAGATGCCGCTGATTGAATTGAGAACAAGTGGAGAAGTTTGGTTTTGAGATTAAAATCCAAAAATAATGGAAGGGCTTTTTCCTCTCCTCCTATGCTTACAGCATGAAACAAATGATAACAACTTCCTGGAACTGTCCCCAGAGCAAACACTGTTTAAGGTTGTCTAAGAATTGTTATTACCACTTTTACAAGCTAATTTTTTGTGGGGGTTAGAACAATATCCGAATTTCAAGAAATAAACAACCAAATTCTCTGGATAAATAGAGCAGATTTTTAATAAAATTTCTGTGGAGATGTATGCACATTTCCAGAAATATCTTTGGTCTCTGATGTTGGATCATAATATTTGATAAAAGCTGAGGCTTTTAAGGACAGCAGAGCAAAGGTCTTTAAGTATATTCTCATCTCTTATAATTAAGAAATGCTTATAAAATATTTTAATACATGTGTATAAGAAATGTTTTCCGTGTATGCACTTAGATGCATGTATGTGTAGTGTATTACAGAATAGCTGAAGTTTGAACTCTTTTTAACTAAATTCTCAGTCTCACTGCTACTGAGGTCAATGGGAAATACCCAGTAATATTGCTGTCCTTCAGAGGGAACAGATCCTGGCTCTGCTGAGGTGCAGCATCCTGTGGAAGAAGACGGAGTCTGAATTATTCATGTCTATGTCTTGAGTTCTCTTGCTACGCTCTTAGGATGTACCTCAAGGAATGGAGAAAATGGAACCAGACCCTGAATATTTTCCATTCCCTCAGCTCTTTTTAAGCGGTACCAAGATAAAGCACATTTAAATAGCGAGATCCCTGCTTTTGTTTTCAGTCCTTCCCTGGACACCTGTGCTACAGATCAAAGAACCAAGAGAAACACACCTTTAACTGTTTGCAAGATGTACGCCTTGGAGTGCATGGGCAGAAAATATTCTCTTACTAATGCAGAAAACTGCAAAATACCTCAGGCAAAGGACATATCATGTGGATCGTGCCGTTCATGGGAAAAATGTGATGGTAAGAGATTCTTCACAATTTAAGCAAAATTGTTTATAAGACTACATTGAAATTTTTATCCCCAGTTTACACATTAGCTGTAGGTCTGTCAGCGTATGGTATCTCCAGTCCCTCTCAGAAGCACCAAGCACTGCTAAGCTGGTTCAAACCATCAGTCCAGTGTTTGGTGTCCAAACATGGCAGGAAGCTCCAACCATGGAAAAGAAACCTGCACAGGATATCATAACAAAACACACTATCTACAGGGAAAGCTTATTCCTAGTCCCTGTTAAGTAGGTTACTCCGTTGGTCCTCTGTAACTTTTGGGTGACACCCTTGCCCTACTCTTATTTCTCTGTACCCACCTGTTTTAAGTTCCTTAACAGAGTAAATGTGGTAGTCCTTACTGCCCACAGGAACACCTAATCCTTTCCTGAAATTTGCCGAGCAGTCTCCCCAGCAGTATCTTGTGGCAAGGAATCGAATGCCTTATTCTATACTATCTAGGAAAGCCATTTACTTTTGTTTGTACTTCAGTGCCTATCCCCAGTTTCTCATATTATGATCAAAGGTGAATGTCTCTTCCCTCAGAGGAAATAGTTCCAGTCTTTTGCAATCTGTCTTCAGTGAAAGTTTTCAGATTTCCTGATCTAATTTCCCTGAGTGTCCTACACTACATTGCATTTAATGGAGGGTTGCCAGAATGGGAAGATGAAGAAGTAAATTAGGTCTTTAGAAGTGCAACAGAGGCACAGCTATTGTCATATTTTGAAAATAAAAAAGATTACTTGGTAGGAGTTCATCTGTTTTGTCTAACAAGGTTGAACAGACAAAAATAATTAAAAAAAAAAGAGAATCAAAACTAACTGGAGCTTCAGCAGAGACAAACACAGGCAAAAAAATAAACATATAACACCAAAAGAAAGACACAGTTATGAAAAATAAATCTCAGCTGGGAGCTTCTTCTTATCTGATTATTTAGCTGTTGTCACTGCTACAATTATGTACATTCATTTGTAGGAGTAGATCCTTTGATCTTAGCGAAACTGCCTGTATGTAAATAAAGATACCATCTGAAAGTGTCTGCATAATCAGTTTGTTACTGTCCAAGTAACTGTCCTATGTTATCTAAACTGTGGAGCAGTAGATACACAAACTGGTTCAAGCAGTACCATTACAGAAGTCTTTGAGAGAAGTATCTCAGGCACCTTGAGCAAGCTTTTCCCACAAGCACAACCAGCCTCTCTGAACAGAGCAAGCCCCAGCAGTGCACCACTCATTTCCACGTCTAGCTTTTCCACTGAAAATCACCTAATGTTACTTCTGGTTAGAAAAGAATCATAGAACAGTTTGGGTTGGAAGGGACCTGTAGAGATCATCTAGTCCAACCACCCTGCAATCAGCAGGGACGTCTTCGACTAGATCAGGCTGCTCAGAACCCTGTCCAACATGACCTTGAATATTTCCAGGGATGGGGCATCTACCACCTCTCTGGGAAACCTGTTCCTGTGTTTCACCACCCTCACAGGGAAGAATTTATTCCTAACATCTAATCTAAATCTACCCTCTTTTAGTTTAAACCATTTCCCAATGTCCTGTCGCCACAAGCTCTACTCAAAATTCTGTCCCCAACTTTCTTACAAGCCACCTTTGAGTGTTGGAAAGCTGGAATAAAGTCTCCCCAGAGCCTTCTCTTCTCCAGGCTGAACAACCCAAACTCTCTCAGCCTGTCCTCATAGGAGATGTGCCCCAGCCCTCTCATTATCTTTGTGGCCCTCCTCGTAGCCATTCCAACAGATCCATGTCTTTCCTTTCCTCTGAAGCTATTCCAACAGGTACACATCTCTCCTGTACTGACCACCCTCCAGAAAATTGTTGTCAATCCTACGGTTTTGCTGGAAACATTTTAGTCTGGTTTTCATTGAATCAGATGCCATCCTGAGTGTTTCTCCTCTGTGCTTTTGCTTAGCGCAATCCAACAGCTGTGTTTGTGATGAAGATGGGTCGTGCGAAGAGGGAGGCATACAGATCTGCGCTGAAGTCAGTGCCTCTGCTGTCCGTCGGACCATGACCGAGTGCGAGGCTGGGCAGCTCAAATGCCGGGGGGAGACTGTCACCCTTGTCAGCATAAGGCCCTGCGACGTACAGAGCAAATAAGATATGTTACGGTTCATTTTGCTTATTGCCATGGGATATGTCAAAATGTGTCAGCTCTTGGGCAGGACATACGTTGAACCTTGCTCTACCAAATGCAAGCTCTGCTGTGAAGTCCACCGCAGCTGATGAGCCTGTGTGCATCGGCTCTGAATCAAGGCCTTCGGCTCTTTGCTGGCAGAGCTGCACTCATTCCACTGCTCATGACAGGGCTCTTGCTTCGGCCCCAGACCTAGCACTGGCAAGTTAACTTCACATTTCCAGCAGAATTAAAAAATATTGCTGAAGTCCAGTTGCCAAAGTAGCATTTATAGTGATGGATTACAGTGTCTGACACTGTAAATATATTTTTCTTAAAGCCACACAAGCATATGTATGCACAGAGTAGATTTAGATTGAAAAAAAAAAAAAAAAGAATAGGCTTCACAGAGTAAGAGGTATGATTCTTCTCTTTTAACAAAGTAGCTTCTTCCTACTGTGCCTTATTCAGTTTAGCAAACAGTATACATACTGCACAGCGTAGAACCTGTTGTTGACCCTGAAGCTCTTAAAGGTCAAAACAATTAATAGTAAAGCCGTCTTAGAGTAATGAGAAGACTTCTACGCTTGCAGCTTCTTGTACACAGAACCACGTCATGAATAATCGCCATTTTACATTGTCATAACTACCATCATGAGCTACATTTGTAAGCACAGGTAACTCAATTGCATGTCACATGCATTTATGTTTGTGCCAAGACCAGTTTGCTCACAGACTGTTGCACATAGAGTCCTTCCCCCACAGCAGAACTTTCTCAAAGGCAGCTATTAGCGAAAGCGTATCTTCACAGAAATGGAGATGCTCTGCATGCAGCCCTCCTAGAGATAGCTTTGGTCAGTCTCCTAAGGCTGTTCCTGAGTAAAATAAGTCTCTTACACTCTTGTCTTACACAGCTAAGCACTCTGTCTAGGTCAGTCAGACAGTGACATCTTCGCTCATTTGTGGTGTACCTTGCAAGTCCATTCAGGTACCTGTCCTGGCAGTCTGATCCCTTCTGACTATTCTGAGCTGCAAACAAGGACAAAGGGCTGGATAGCAAGGATGTGACCAAGCAAGTGCAGTAATATCAGCAGGAAGCCTGTATGCTTTTTAAGCAACAGATTTTATTTCTTATGATCAATAAATATCTACCAGATAAAACATCTCTCTTGGTTGTCATATTTGTACCTGTAGCTGCCTCACAGAAACCCTACCCTCAGCTGGAAAAGCTTTGCTTTCTGTGGCAATGAGGATGATGCGGCATGCTTGCCCTTGGAGACTCCCTCTCCTGGGGGCAGTTATGTTGGAGGGCAAGGTTGCCACTGCACTAACTGAAAGGACCTCCTGGCCTTTACGCTGTCTGAAACTTAATGGTAATTTTTTGAGTTTTGTGCAAATCATAAACTTTTGTGAATAGCTTATAGATGAAAACAAGTAGAACAAAAGACAAATTAATTTAATCAGTCATTTGCTCTGTATTATTTGCTCAGAAGTATCATGGAGACCATGTTTGCCCCTTGGTTACTCCCAGCTTTCTTGTCCACAATTTCTAGCCTTTTTCTTGGGGCAATTAGCACAACATGTGATTGGACCATGAGCCCCTTGGGTAGCAATAGCTTCCACAGCTGCTGCAGGCAAGAGAAAATCACCTGGACATTTCCTGATAGATAGCACAGAAATAATAGTGAGTTGGTGATTCATGTCTTCAAACATAGGGAAATGTAGAAAAACAGCATAGGGCCACAAGAAATGTTGAGAATTCCTGCTTAAGAAACAGTTCAAACAAACAATAAGGTGGCCTGATAATCATCTTGATACATCAGCAGGAACAGATCTCCACTTCCATAAAATAAATTAGTCTGAGATAAGACAGACAAAATATTAATGAAGGCTGCATTTCAAATGCTTCATCTAGTCCCTGACATCTCACTGTTTATCTGATCCATCTAAATCTTTGCAGGGATCCTTTTTCTCTCTAATTACCCACTCCATCTTTCCCCCTCCTACTTCTCAGCCCAGCCATCTCCTTCCCTGTAAACACATAGACCCGTTTCCTCCTATCCACCTGCCTGTGGGTGTCCAGCAAGAGTCTGCTCCCCTTCATGCTGTGACACCGCAGTCTTTTCCCCGCCTGACGTCTGCCACATACAGTTTTCAGTCTTGTGTTTGCACAGGTCAGAACAGAACAGAAAGCACTTCTGTTCCATCATCCCTCCTGAAAATCTGAGGACATCTTACAGCGTTTTAGAACAGATATGATGCCTTTTGTTATTTTTGAGTTTGGGGGGTTTTTTGTTGTTTTGGTTTTGGTGTTGTTTTTTTTGGTTTTTTTTTGGTGTTTGTCTTTTTTTTTTTATTTTAAACAACCAGCTAATGGTCTAATGGTGCTTGAGAGGGTGGAAGAAGTATGGTGAGTAGGTAGAAATTTTCTTCAAAGCAATATGACTACTTGATGAAGGAATACTGAGTTCATGTAGGACCAGTGGCTGGGACAACAATCTGTCCAATCATTCATTCATCCCTACAGTGTGCACATCTGCTGGCCACACTTTGGCCCCTTCAGAACAGAAGCATCCCCAGTCATGGTGGTCCACCTCTTCACTGTACTGTTGTCAAACTAACAAGGTACTGCAGGACATTTTTTCTTGATGAGAAAGAAAAGTCAGATGAATTAGCATCAAATGAGAAGAACAAAGAGGGTACCATGCTTCCATGGAGTCAATCAGCTTAGCAAAATTATCTAGCAGAGAGTGGTAAATTCCTTTGTTTTACCTGAACTAAATGACCACATGCTTCTTTTGGGTGAGCATTTGCCTCATCACCACATGTCAGGATACTTGGGAGGAATTCGATATTAGATGACCTGAGCTTTGGACAGCTGAACTGTGAACTGTGTGAACTGCAAATGACATTCAAGTAAAAAAAATAAGAAGCTGCTGAGAGACAGAAACCAACTGGGAAACTGAGCGATGCTGTGGCAGATTAAATTTAACTCAGATTGAGGTAAGGTAAACTTGTTATCCTTACTGATGATCTAGACTCATGGGATGACCTGATGCCAATGTCTTAGAGGATATCATCACAAACTCCTCAGTAAAAAGGCTTGCCTGATGCAGAGCAGCAGGTACAAGGACAGAGTGAAGGGACCTTTATAAAACAGTAATGCTGAAAAAATTCCTCCTAGTTAACACTATTTGGTAAACAGAACCAGCATGTGGAGTGAAATTCAGCTTTGGCTGCTTCCTTGCAAAAAAAGTGGTCCCCTAAGTAGCAGCACTAACAAGACCTGTTTTTCCAGGATTTTCTTTTTTTTTTTTTAATAGATCCTCTGATTAATAAGAAGTCTGCACTGTGTCCCTACCTTTGGGGAAGACACAGAACAGATCTTCCTCTACCCAGCTTCCTATTTGCGTGAAAGATGCTAAAGAATCAATCCCTTTGGGACATCTGATCTTCAGTTATGTGTTCTTGAAAGGTAGACAACAGATTCAAATACCATTGAAGAGACAACACAGGTAGATAGACTCCTGCTCAAACGATCCTGTGCCAGGCTCCCCTTCTGAAAAACAGCAAGCTGGAAAAGGAAGGACATGCCCCAGAAGCAAAGGTGGGAAGGATAGAGTGGGACTGGCACAGAGCTGTAGTGGCCCCAGGTTAATCATAAGACACAGAATATTTCCAAGCAGAACTGACAAATAGCTAGCAGAAACTTAAGAAAAAATAAAGCTCTTGTGATGTACCTTTCCCTAGTCTGGGAGCAGCAAATTAACACCTGGAGAGTGACAGATAGTTTGTCTTTCTATACAGTGACATGGGAGAAGCTTCCCAACTTTCCTCCCACATAGGAGCCTACCTGCATGGAAAAGATTTGGGATCAATGTGCATCTGGACTAACCGAAGGAGAACAAGTAATGTCCACCAAACTGCTGTTGTAAAATTAATAACGGTAGCACTAATCGTGTGAGCTATCTTTTGCAAATCTCTTTTTCACTGGAGACTGTATATCCCCAGTGTGCTTCTCATGGCTCCTTCAGCTCACCCACTGGCACCCATAGGCATCCTTCACCTCTCAGGGAGAGACACATGGAGCAAGAGGCTGTGGTTCCCAAAGCACTCCCTGACCTGCAGCCCTGGCCAGGAACCTCCAGGGGACAGCAGATGAGCAGTTTAGTGTCCCGCCGAAAGCAAAGTATCACTCACAAAAGCAAAAATGTTTTGAAGAAAAACATAACTTGAAAACGTTAAAAACCCAGTGTAAATAACATTTACAAGGTGTATTACTCCCCACCACTGAGAAGTTCCTTTTCTCTCCTCTTCTGTTAATGTGTTCTTTAGACAGCTTCGGTCAAGCACACTTCCACTATTCTGCCCCTCTTCTCACAGGGCGTAACTTGCTGCTGTCTCTCGCTTGCCAGTTCGTAACCCGATGAAACCACCTTGCAATTTCTGCAGATCAGCTCCGTTTCCACCACACTGTGGCTCTGCCGCATTGCTGACCGTGATGAGCCACCACTGTAAGTAACAGCACAGACATTACTGCGTATGACAGGAGGCACGGGAATATAAACTGCTATTGATTTCTTTCTCTCTCTACTGCAAAAGAGTTGTCTCTGAGCAGCAAAAGAATGGTGCTGGCACCCTGGATCTTCTGGCCAAACTCAGGAGACGTGTTAACTGCTTGGGACTCAGCCTCCAGGTCCTGCTCGCCTGCACGTGTTCCTCAGGCAGCTGTTTTCATTTCTTGTGGTCAGGGGCCAGTGGGCAGAGTCCTGCCCCACAGCAGGCAAGAGAAAACTATCAACTCTCTTTAGCACATCTGTGAATGGATTTTATTATATTCAAGCCTCTAAGAACTGTATTTAATGTGAATAAACAAAATAAAATTTAGCAAGAGGGAAGCAGTGACAATAGCTGCAAATGTTGCTTTTGAGCAGAGTAGTAAACTAGATCACTAGCTTCTGGTAAAGCAAAGTCATGGTCTATATTTTACTGTTGACAGCAATTAGACTGAGACTTTTACAGTGATTTTATTACTCACTTCCTGAATAATTACACAATGTATGATGATAACTGAACTTGCTCTTACTAACAGGCCTTATTGATCCAAAGGCAACCAACAAACACAAGCAATATTCTTGTATTTTGAGAACTGTTACTCAGATGTTCAAATCTTACAATGAGGATATCTATGTAAGTACTGTCACACGCATAAAACAAGTTACAGCATTCTACTCGTGCAATTAGTCCAGGCACATGTAGCAGCAAAGGCCACTGCAAATACTCTGCAAATATGAAAAAACACCAAGACCAGCATTCCTCGAGGAAGAACAAATTTATTTGGATCATCTCCCAGGACATGTACATGCTGATACCTCCCTGAGAGCAGGATTGCCATCTTTGTCTCAGTGCATACCACTGCTCCCAGCACACAAGTACTGGATATTGTCTTTCTGCATGATGCTCCCATCAAGATGCAACCAGACTGCTTCTAATCCTTAGAACACTGGCTGAAGCAAGAGGAAGAAGTATTGTGACTCTCAGTGGGAAAATTTGGGGGCATTATCTACAGAATAGTTGGAGTTTTATTCTTTTTTTTCTCTCTACATTATTTCCTCTAGCAGATTTTATGGAAGCTCATCAATAAAATGCCTTTCCAAGAAGACTAAATCCCCGTAAGTCCCAAAGATGGCCTTAGGCTATGCATATCTACTCTCCCTGCTCTTTAAGCTGTCTAGACACAAGATAGCCTTATCTGGGGAGCATGTAGCTGTGCTAGGGTAATACAGTGGCTGAGCTAATAAGCCCTGGGGAGATCAGGATGGATTAACTTGAGCGCAGGGCAGTGCTTTGAGACTACAGCCAGCTTTTAGGCTAAGAGGTGCCACAAATACAGAACTGGGGCCAGCAGTGCCAGCTACACCTGCATCTAGCAAGGGCTGACTGCTCATGCCATTTTCTGCTGGACTCAGTATTCACAAGTCTTCTTGTATTTAGAAAGAGAGAACACATAACTTAAGCCTAAAAAGTAAGCCAAAGTCCTGATGCTGAGTTTGAACCTACAGGGGAAGAGTGACTAAATCTTTGGTGAAGTCTCTCTGTCATGAATGCTCACGCATGCAAGCTAGCTGCAGCCTAAACAGGGACTGCAACATCCATGGCTCTATCAGTGATGCGAGCATGTGGCAGTGTTGGCCAGCACTAAAGCATATTCAGTCCCTCCAGTAAATGCGTGTTTTTGCACACACATGCAGACACATTCCTGCACACCCCCCCAAGTGCAGCCATCAAGTCAGTAAGGAATGCAGTCGCTACCCAGCTTTTTCTTGGCAAGGCTCTGCATGTTGTGCCAGCCAAGAAAAATGTCACATTTACAGGAAAACCCACTGCTGTTCTCACCCTGTTACACAGTAAAAAGCATTGCACAACAAATGTTGACACAGTAACTCTCAGAGGAATTTCACAGACAAAACAACCATGTATTCACAGATGCTAACAAAATAACTCGGGACTTCATGTGTACTTATTAAGAAATTATTCCCTAGTGAACTAAACCAAGAATATGAGATGATTATCATAAATCACCTGATACCATCAGGTATTGTACTATGCAGGTTTAACTTACAAGAGCTTGAAAGAACGTATAGAGTATTACTTGAGGTTTCGGCCCATAATGAAAAATGGTCTTAGTTTCTTAAAATTTCCCAGCCCCATTTAGAGATCCCAGATGACTGAAATGCTATGGTCAAGTTTAATTTATACTTCAAAAACTGGAACATTTCTCTGGCCTTGTACAGTGACCCTTTGGACTGTTGTCTGTCCCTAGTGCATGCTGGAGAGTTTCAAAACAGATACAGGCATGTGAATAAAGTAAGTCAAGTCTAGGAATTCCTGGGAAAGAGCAAATAATCAGCGCTTATAACAGTAAATAAAACTGGACAGGCCTCATTTTACAGTCCCAGAGGCAAAGTGGTGTAGGGTATAGGTCAATTTACAGCCAGCCAGCTAACCCCCTTCCACAAAAACTGGGACTCACTGGATTCACAAAAACTGGTCTTACTGGAACCAGCCCTTGGCCCATGTGAGTGGTTGAATTGGGCCCAAATGCTCTTGGGGAAGGACTAGCTAGCACAGACCAAAACCATATTAAATAATTCAACAGGAAGGATAATCATACGCCCTTTGCTGAAGCCCGTGACCTGGTCATCTCCTGTTTAAGCAGCACAGACACAATCAGTCTGCTCAACAGAGGACAGAAATGGCTGCAGTGTTACGGTGACCTCACTCTGCTGCTTCTGGGAACACAGGATTAAAAACATTCCAGTCTCAAAATATCCTGAGCTTATATGACCAACAGAATTTTAGGTACAACTGCTTTATAAAGCAACTATTCTGACATACTTCCAGAAAATCAGCACATTGCTAAGGTCCAACTCTAAAGTGCTATTTATTTGCTTGATCACTTTTATTTCTTGGATGATTGCTGTTAATAACAGTAGCTCCTAAAATGTTTTCATGAAAGAAGTATTTACTTGCCAGACTCATCCCTACTTTTCAAACCTCTGCAAATGAAATCAGCAAGTCATTATATGCAGTACAAAGCTTTGTAACCAGCAATCACACAACTCTTTTGAATCCAAAACCTGACCATCACATTTAGCATTGAAAATGTGAGACCTAAATGAAGGCATTTGAAAGTTATAGCTAATGCATTTCCCAGGGGTAGCAGATGTCATACCTGCAGGGCTGTTTCCTTCCAATGCTCACTAAGGATTTTATCTTTTCAATAGGCCAATTCATGTCAAAGTGATGATTACAGGGACCGGGACACAGAAAGAGGTGTTACTGGTCATCTAGACATTTTCAACCCAACACTGGAAATGTGGCTTCATTCTCTTCTTTCTGCAAATTTGACAAGGACATGGATGTCTCCAGAGCTGTCACTATCAAAAAAGAAAAACTGCTTTTCAGTGCTGTGCCAGAAAGCCTTCCTGAGGTACAAGTAAACAGCCAGTGAGCTGAGGAAACAGCAGATAATCAGCTTGATTTTTTCCTTGAGTGGGTTTTAACACACAGGTCACATTGACCACGGCCTAAAGTCTCCAAGACAGCATCTGACAAGACCTACTTGTTCATCAGGAGGCTGAAATTACCAGTTGGTGCCCAGGTACCTGCAATCACTCATGTGTGATTTTTGGAGTTAATTTGTCTGAAAAGTAAGATATCACCACGGGAAAACTAAGGCTCTCCTGTCAGCTGCGCTATTTGCACTATGCTTGCAGAAAGATCTAATCACAGAATGGTTTGGGTTGGAAGGGACCTCAAAGATCATCTAGTTCCAACCCCCCTGCCACAGGCAAGGACACACTCCACTAGACCAGGTTGTCCAAAGCCCCATCCAACCTGGCCTTGAACACTAAGGACCTAATAAAAGAGGAAGACTCTTTTTATTATTTTAGCAAGATCTCAGCAGCAGAGAGCACTAGAGGGAGAAAGTCCCTGGTAGCAAGATCTTATGTGCAGTGAAGAAAATATCATTAGAAGTTTGCACTTGCTGGCACATTTATGACTTCCAGCTAAATGTACATTTCTTTACCTTCCTGTCAGGGTGCCACAGGGGCCAGGGGCTCCTTGGGGACCCCCAGAGTGGCAGGCAGTGCCTGGCAGCTCAGATCTGCCCACCCCACATCCAGGGAGATGGGTAACCCCAGCCCCGAGCAGCTCCCTGGGGGTGGGGACAGGCCAAGGCCAGGCCGGGACATTGGCCCATGGGCAAGGATCCCAATCAACGAGGTCCATGGCCAGGCAGGGCAGGGCCTGATGGCTTTGGGGGGCTGAAACAGGGTCCTGGGCATGGGTAGGGTGGGGGAGGCCCATGGGAAGCTGGTCTGGGCCATAAGTGTGGCTGATGCTCTCAGGTCCTAACGCTTGAGATACCTTATGTGCTCTAGGTAAAAGATTTAGTCACAGAAGGAGGGTGCTGGGTGAAAGACTCTGCTGCTCTGCAAGCTGTGGGAGCAACAGCTTCCAAAAAGTTTGTGTCAGGCTGAAGACCCCTGACTCTCAGCTTAGGGTGTAGCAGGTCTCTGGGGGGCGGCGGGGGCGGGGGGAAGGTAACCAAGCTTCATCTAAAAAGCAACATGTTTGAATCAAGTCCATTCTGCTCTGGGTTTGGTTATTGCAGATCCTGGAACAAACCTCATCAGGTAACAAGCAGAGTGCAATGCACTAAAATCATCCCATCCACGGTTTGTTGGTGGCTGTCTGTGTTTGCTACAGACGTGCTCGTCTCTTCCACCCACAGGTGAAAAACGCTCAAGGGTTTCTGGTTCACAGAGCGTGTGATGGGAAGGAAGTGCAGGCACCTCCTTTGGTGCTGGGCATCGTTTTGGGAGCCAGTCTCTAACCCTGAGCCATCACAGTGCCGAGCCCCACAGCAGCTTTGGTCCTTTGTGGATGGAGGCAGTTATTCCTGAAAAGTGGCAATATAAATGGCGCTGATTTAGAAGACAAACAATCCAGTGCTAGAAACTGTTAGGAATATGTGTACGTTCAATAGATTCTAATTATATATATATACACACACACACAAATTTTAAAAATAGAAAAGGTAGGATTAATTTGATCCATTTTTAGACATCTAAAGTATAAATATTTGTATCCAACCTAGTCACCCGCCAGCTCCCTTCACAGTCAACAGAGGAAGACAGGCACCTTTAGGGCATGACTCATCTGGCCTGTTTTTAGATGTCTACCTTAGAAGACAGAAATCCTGTCCTCTAAGGAACTGTTTCTCTCCTCCACTGACTAAAAAGACAGCCAAAGATGATTAGCTTGAAAGCAGACATAGACCTTCAGGGCTATCTCACTCCCACTAACCAAGAAAGGAAGACCAGCTTACCCAAACCGCTCCATGTCGGAAATCTTCACACTTACCCACACACAAACACACAGAGCCTTGGGAGCCAGGTGAAAGATCCCTTACAGTAAAATTGACACCTCTGAGTAGAGAGTTTATTAAATCTAGTTACATTTTAACTTATCAACAATGTTAATTTTAGCATCTTTAGCCCATAACATTCCACCAGCAGAGCTGAGTCAGTTCTGTTACAGATATAGCTCAAGCCTCTGTTTTCTGAAGCAACTAGCCAAAGCCTACTGCTCAGGGATCTCTGGGTGAAAAGAAACATGATGGACCTCCTCCCCTAAATACATAAACCAAGTCTGTTGAGCTGGAGCTACCATGAGTGCCTGAAATCATGCTGTTGCTGGAGATGCATCCCTGCACTCCCTGGAGTACGAGCCCAGGAGTGCGTTGGAGAGCAGTGAGCTCTGCAGGAACCCCGCAGGAAAAACTGGCTCAGATTGCCTCTGGTTTATCACTGACTGATAAAGTATCACGAGCAAAAGCTCTGGTACCCATCTGTTGCTGCGCTCACTGCATCTAGCAGCTTTGTATTTAATAGTCACAGTCATGTTTTGCACCAAATTCTTAAGGTAGGAGAGGTTTACCTCTCACATAGGAGCTGAAAGACGGACATCAGGACTCAAACATTTCATACAAGATGTTGTCTTTCATAGGTGTAATGGGAAACAGTAACTGCTATAACTAAGCAGTGGCTTGTTGGCAAATGTTTGGTGGTTACTATTTAAACCTATATATCTGTGTTATCTTCAAACCCTTAAAGCAAACTCTGGAATATCCCTTTCTAAGGTTGCATACGGATAAACATTATAACAGACACTATATGTATATTCAGTTCTCTTCTATACTTGGTCAAATTTTGCTTTCTGTGCTCAAATTGCAATAACTACTTATACAGAAGCCTATAAAAGCAGCTGCTAATTGTCCAGCCATTTAATCGCCCCTCAGCTGTCTCACTGTGGTAAGTGTATTCTACACACACGTCACATACTCCTGTGCTAGTGAGAAATTAGATGTGCTGGGATGTTGTATGGAACTTTGAGTCAGTGGAAAGGCTCATTATATTCATTTTGGATAATGTCTTCTCTCTGACGTTAAGAACAAATAGATGGGATTTTTCTGTGCAGTAGAGATGCATTACCGTGAAAGCTGTCCTTCAACAATCAGTAAGGTCTCTATGACCCTGGTTACTCTGACATATTCGGTTCAGGTTTGCTTCATCTTCCCCAATTATAATTTATGACTCAAGGCAATGATCCATCAAGCCAGATAACATTACCTGGATTTTACAATGGCAAAGGAGGGATAGTATTTCCTGCTACCAGTGAACAAGAAAACTCTATCATTACCTAACATAAGTTATCACAGTAGAAGGGAGGACCTTATCCAAGAAAAAGATTGATGTTGCAGGAAACATTAAAGAGCTGCAGTCTTTGATGTGAGGGCTGGAGACCCCTGTGACAAAGCATAGCAACAAATGTGAAGTCCTTGTGAGTGCAGTTCTGACCCTACCGAAGGCAACAGCAAAGCTCCCCCTAATTTCAGCAAGTTGAAGATTTCCTCTGGATTCACTATATGGCTGAATCACCCTCTTATTAGTGAGTGGCAGATGATGTCTGCACTCTGTGCCATAAAACAGAGACTATGGGAGTTATTCCCATCAGCAAGGGAGAACAACGCAAGTCTTAATGCGAGTGCTTGCGTAGCACGCATCCACTCTGAGACAGGAGGTGCTGGAGAAATGGGGGCAGCCAGGGAGCTTTCAGCTGCCTTCTGTTTACCAGGAAATAACTTCATCTGGCAATTTATCATGGTGAGAAGTGTCAGGGAAAAAAATTCCTTTTATGAGAAATATTGCTAGACAGTCACACTGGCATCAGAATCCTGTAATGAAAACCTAGTATGAAGGTTAGAGGGTCAGGAGCAAGAAATCTTCATTGCTTGTTGAGGGTGAAGAAGGCATACGTGCCGTTCTAAGTGATTATTCCCCCACAGAATGCAACTGGCAAGAAGAAATAAGGGCACTAAAAAACAATCTGGGGACAATCAAATTTGCAACCATCTCCCAGACCATCACCAGCATATTAACATACATCTTCCGTTAGAGGAAAGAGATATAGAACTACAAAGGCGAATCTATCTCAAGTTTTTATAATCATTTTACTACACATTTTAAGCAAGAAAACAGAATGCTTTATTGTATTTAGCAGCAGGATTAATTGCTTCTTTTCCTTGAGCTCCATGCAGTTGAGACTAGCTGCTGATTTAGGGAGCTTGGCAGCATCCCAAATATAGGCGTCTGATACCTCCTTAGAGGAAAAATAACCCTTTTGCATCCAGCCCACTTCCAGCTCCCAAGTGACTCTGCCCAGCCCCGTAAAGCTGTGACACTTATACGTAGGAAGGTTATTCATCAATGGACACTTATCACGCTTTTTCCATGATTTTTCATTGTTCTGCTGACTGGTGAAAGACAGTGACTTCCAGCTTTCCCCTTCTTGGAAGGCAGGTTTCTAATCCTCATTTCTTTAAAATTCTGAGTGTTGAAGGTGAAATTCTAATTGTAACTGTGCAGCAGTGGTTAATTTGTGACAGGAATAATCCAGCTAGAAGGCCCAACTACAAGAAGGGGTTAAACTGGCCAGATAAAAATGCCAGAGAAAGAACAACTGCTTGCAAGGGAGTGAAGTTTCCCTTGGTGATGAGATAAGAAACAGCCTCAGCATTGTCTTGCAGCCACTCTGGAACAGGAGTGCTCAGGGGCCCAAGCTCAGGGGCCAGCTTGGGGCAGCAGAGCTGGGCTGGGGATGGACCCGGGCTGGGCTGAGGTGCCCCGTGCAACATCTCTCAGGACTGGTGCAAGGGTATTTAAGGAAGCTGCTTGTGACGCATCTTTGCAGACTCCATGTAGAACTGCATAGTACTGTGGTAAAATTCTGCCCAATGCATTTTTCATTCAATTTTTCTTCTATATTTAAACAGAAACGCATGTTTAATTTACCTCAAGTGATACCATAAAAATTCCCCAACAGTATCTAAGGCTCAAAACCAGCAAACCAACCCAGAAAAGCAAACATTTCCTACCTTTGGTTACTCTGATTTAAAATCTCATGGTTTTGAAGACATCACTCAATCATTGCATATTTGTAGTTTTCAGAATTTTGTATTTCTCCCTGAATTTATACTGTAAATGCCCAGACAGGTAGCCTCCTTCATGACCCCATTAGGTGTCAGATGGAATGTGCAATGATGTTGAAGTCTGCTGCCTGGACGATACAGTGGGTACTCAGCCAGCGAGATGAGCAGGGTGCACAGCAGTCACAAGTGCAGAAACAGAGCAACAAATGGCTGAGAAAAGGGAAAGTCTCATCCAGCACCAGGGGAGACCAGGGGCAATGCTCCCCTTTCTCCCTTCCGACCAGCTCCCCTCCCTCCCTCTGCGCATCCACAGTTACCAGCAGTGAGAACAGTTCCTATACCCCACACCCCAGATAATTTTCAGACCAAAGAAAGCCTGCTGCCACCCTTCTCCCAAAAATCTGTTAAGTGAGCTCTTTTTTTTTTTTTTTTTTTCTCAGCCTTTGTTTTTAATCTACTTGCCCCTTCATAACCAGCCAAGTTTTCCCCAGGGCGGCTCAGCCTGTGCATGGTGAGATGATTGTGGTGGCTGCCAGGAGAGCTGACAGCTTACGCCAGACAGCTCCCCTGCTCCAGCACCTCCAGTCTGATGCCAGCACACTTCATGGCTGCCAGGGTGCAATGACTGACTGTCCTCCTCCTCCCTGTTGACTCCATACGGATGCAGTGAAGGCGGCTCTCTTCTTTGGGGCACTGGTAAGGCATCAGGCAGAAGCACTGTGTCCGTGTCTCTGGGAGAGAACATGTTGGAGTTTTAGCTGCAAATGTCATGACCAAAACCATATTTTATGGTTGGACAACATTTCAAAGTCCATCAGGGTAAAACACTATTGGAGGTTTGTGATACCTTAGTTACAAAAAACCTATAGTGCATACACTAGATGGCAGGGTACAGAGACAAAAGCAGCTTTAAATACCAGTTTTTGCAGCAGTGGCCCATACAGAAGCAGAAATGAAGTATCTAACTATTTTTATCCACTGGCTTTCTCTGACCTTTCTTTTAAACAAAAAGATATTAAGTTGACTTTCTGTTCCCAATTATCCTTGCACACAATGTTGCTGTGAAATGGAGTCTTAAGGTCCATATTGTGTCAGATTCTATTTCATTAAAGTTCCCTTTATGAATGCTAAGCTACCTGCTGCTGGCCTGTGGTAAAGCTCAGTCCTGCCTGTTATTTCATTATCCATTTCTGATCTAATCAGATTCTGACTCTTTATATTCTTTCCCAGAAATTCCTTAGGCAGGAAACTAAGTTTCTGCCCTCCCTTTCTTAAAACATATGAAAAATGTGTGTTTTCCTCCATTTAGCTACTTTCACATGGTCCTGCAATATCTTCTGCTTCTCTGTTGATCTCAACTACTCATTCTTAGGAAATCCAAAACTCCCATCTCCTAAATGTTTGTGCATACTCATGAGAAAGAGGACTTTTGTGGAGATGGACAGGAGGAAAGTCCAATTCAAACCTCTTAAGCATCACAATGAAAATTTATTTAGTGTATTTTTCTCCTCTCTCTCTCATTTTTCCTCACTGAACAGGGCTCCTCTTTAGGCGTTTGAGAGAAAAACACTGAGGTGCTGGCACAGAATTCATCTTTAAGCCTCTTTCACAGTGGGAGCAGATTTTTGCTTCTTAGGGGCTCTGGAATAAATAAGCCAAAAATTTTTTTCTTTTCTTAAATTACAATCCAGATTTTTTTAGAGGCTCCAACACAGCATGTCCCTCGAGATGCACACCTGTTTGTGCCCTCTGCTTGAGCCCTACAAGGAACAACATCTCATGTGGTAATTTTACAGCCACCTACTTCCAACCCTGTGCTGCAGAAATCTTGCATCTTCAAAACAGGATTTTAGGACTGCTGCACACTGCTGTTGCTTTATTTATCATAAGTAGACAAGCGGTGATAAGGATCATGTTTGTCTCTGGAAGCAAGTGAAGGAATGAGCGTGGCTGCCATTCAGCCTTTTCCTGGCAAGTGTTTGATGTGCGCAGAATCAGCCAGCACCTCAGACATTTACAGGAAAACCTACTGCTCTTATCACCAAGTTACACAGTCAACAGCCAAGTTGCACAACAGTGCTTATAAAATAATCCTCTTAGGGATTTCACCAGCTTAGCTAGTTCATTAAAACTCTTAATAAAGACAGTTTTTACATATGGGTATTTGCAAATTTGACTATTAAAATCCCATTAAGTCTGATGGCCCCAATCTTGCTTTTTAAGTATTATAATGATTTAATTTAATAATTAGATCATGTGCTATATAGAGGGTGTGGCCCAAATTAACTCCTGCAGTACAAACTAGTGGTTATGGTAGCCTCACAGGGAATGAAAACATTGCTGACTACAATGCTGTGATTAAAACTCCGAATGTTAATTCTCCTGAAAAAGTTCCCTTAATCTCCAAGTTCCCTTTGTGCCTTACTGATGGGAAGTGGCAATTCTACACCATTTGTGCCTGAGGGAGAAGGCACATATCTAAGTGTAATATATGGTAACCGGGACATGGGACTGACCACACTTCCACGCTCCTCTGTATATTGCTCAGATGGATCACAATGCCTGTAAATCCTATTCTGGGAGTAATGAAGGCATCAGCACATTTTATTTTTAGATGGAAGGACCTAAATCCCACTATGCAGAAGTCATACCTGGACACTCCTCCCAGTCATAGCAGGTGTCATAGCCACAGGGCACTTTCTTCATGCTATCTGCAGAGAGTTTTGCCCTTTCAATAGCCCAGTCTAGGTTGGAATCACCACGGCAAGGGCCAGCATGCAAGAAATGAAACGACTGCTCTCCGAGGCACGTTTCAGCTGAATACTGACAGCTGGGCTTGGTCACATTCTGTTCAGAAACAGCATGTAGCACACAGATGTCTTCTGAATAGTGGCTGCCCCAAGGGAGAAAGAAAAATGATTTTAGCAGGATGTGGAACAAGTCCATGCTTCTAAACTCTCCACCACCATCAGAGGAAAGACAGCAAAGCCATGGCTAGGTTAGATATCTGTTTAAAGACCTAAGGCTGTCCCAGCTGCTGCAGGATCTGGACCTGATACAGCATAGTGCTGTGAGATGAGGAAGTTTTGGTCCTGTCCAACAGATGGGAGGTGAAGGACATGTTGTCTCCACAAGGCCCTGGGATGGCTTCTCTGAGTTAATGCAGCCCTGCAGCCGTGTGTGCCAGACTGCCTCTGAGGCACAGTTAATTTGGGACCAATGGCAAACCTAGCCATGCTGCTTGTAGTTTCTGTATTGTTTTTGGTTCCTGGGTGGATTCATTCTCAGCAAATGCAGGCATTTCCAAGCAGCATAATTTTGTGGAGCTTAGTCATGTCCCAAAGAGAGGGAGCAAACGGCTTACCTTATTTAGCCTCCTGAGTTAAACTTCTAGCTTTAGTCAACAAAACCTCTTTAGTTTTCAGAAGATTTGGCCTATATACTTTTGACAATGTCAATTGACATTGCATTGAATATGCTTTCTTTCCACACAAGGGCTCTTGAGAGAGAGAAGATACCTAGTTATTTGGGCACTGACATGCTGAGGGACTCGCTTGTGGTCATACAGGAGCCCTGTGGTGGAATGTGTGTTGATCTCAGCTCTACAACAGCCCAGCTCATATTCAAGCTATACTCATTTGTCCTATCTGTGCCTCACACCACATCTCCATCCTGGCCAGTCATTTACTAAAAATCTTCTAGGATAACCCTCTATTCATTTGAAGGCTCAACAATCTATGCAGGTCATGTTGTGTAAAAGGATGGTAAATCCAAGTCTTACGTATTTTTATATGCTCTGGAGACTGAAACATACAGTGTATTTTGCAGCATGTTCATCTGAAAAAGGTGAATCTCAAACACAAGGAGCATGACCTACTATAGCAAGGTGATGACAGTGAAAATGTACAAATTGGAGGAATAAAGAGAAAGAAGAATGGGGATCTCTGGTAGCAGATGGTAATGTAGATTAGAAGGATGTGCCCTGGTGTGCCGTTTGGCTAATGTCATTGTTCATTAATTTCATAATCTGTAAATGGACTGTAGTTTGCATATAGAGGCATAGCTGGCTAATATCTGAACAGAAAAAATAGCCCTGAATTGATGTTGCCTTTTGTTACTCTTCCGGTTTTGTGTCACAATGGACTCTTGGTCTGTCAGTGGAGAACCTTCAACTTTTCTTTTCTAATGAAAATACTTAACTTACCCACAATCTTCTTCTGGAGACATACAAACACACTGAGATCCAACCTGCTTTTGTCCGGGATTGCAAACACCTCTAATTTTAGTTTGCAAATCTGAAACAAAAGAGTGAGAGGTATTGTAACTAGTAACAAAGTGAACAATAATACCTTAAATTTTTGCCATAAAAACTAAAATGGATTTATTTCCATTTATCCCATTTTTCTCTCTTCAAAAGCTGCTGTGGTTAGGATTCCACAAGTACGCATCAGTCTTTGCAAAAATCACCGGAAAATCCTGTACAAGAAGAGACACTTAAGTTTCAGTAGAATGCATTCTCCTACTTTACTTTCATAAAGCTTTGTTCATACATCTGGGGTTTGTTTTGTTTTGCTTTAAGAAAACTGTTTCAGTATCTCAAGTTCATAATTAAAGTGTACAGTACATTGCACCCAAAAATTGGGAACTAAATGCAGACTTTTGGGGCTGAAATTATATGTCACTGTGGCAGGGACAAAGTAAAACCAAAATTAATGAACAGTTGCTATAAGTCTTAAAACCATCTGCTTCCTAGGTGTAGCTAACTAAAATAAACTGTGCTGTTTATACCAGCAGTATAGAAACAGTAAAATATATGCAGGCATACTAACCTTTTTCACATGTAATAGATCTCAAAATAGGAGGTATCCAGGACAGGTCGTTCCCACAGGTATACTGTGTTTGACCAGTGACTATAAACCCAGCTTGGCAGCTCAGCTTCATGGTTTCACCAATGCTGTAATGTTGCTTGAATGGGGAAATTGTGACACTGTCAGATGTTGGGGGCCTGAGGCATACTGAGGCTGTAATAAGCAAGAAAAAAGTATAATTCTTGTCAGTTTTATGGTGTGTGGCTATTTACAGCAAGTCATAACACTTCATCTGAAGAGCCATAAAGACACTCAATAACACTGAACATTTGACTGACATTCAAATCTAATAAGTATTTGACATATTTAAGCATAGAAATTTTCAGTGCACCGTCATGGTCTTTTAAAAAGATTTTTCAATCAATAACTAAATAATTAGAATGTGTTTCTAATGTAAGCTAGCATGAGTAATTTAATTTTACAGTTTAAAAATAATAAAAATGGCAGTAACAGCATATTTTTTCTTTTGTAAATGAAGCTATTACCAAGACAATTAAAATGAATGGCAATAGAAATTTCATAAGTATATTCAGGCAATTTTTATTTTTTTTTTAATAAAATGAACACTAAGTCAATGAAACCACACTGAGTTCTAGAAAACTACCAGAATTTCTCCTGTTAGCAAACCCAGGTCAGTTCTGATCCTTAATTCTTAATTGGACTATAAATAATTCAAGGTGTTGATTTATTGTGGGGATTTTCAAGGCAGCCTGGGGTGGTGATGGTGGTTAGAGACAGATCATCCATTTAATATAAAAAGTGGTAGACAAATTTCTCTAAGAAAACTCTCTTCAGAAAAATTGTCATCAACTTAAAGATATCTATGTAAGTGTGGAAACAAAAGATGAGTCCTTCTGTTAACGGTATTTAAAACTAGACAAAAGAAGAATTTCACAGCATAGATCTGAGGGTTTTCTAAAGCACTGAATATTACAATATCCTTACAAAGCACATAATAGTAACACTTCTGAATTGAAAGAGGAATGATGTAGTGACTCAGTAGGTTTCTGCCATCTCTATATGAAATACCTTCTTAAAATGCTATCTTTTCAGATATCATTACAGATTCTTTTGTTAAAACCTGTATTAAAATCTATTTTATGTCTTTTTCTTCTGCTTCTGTTTTGTTGCCAGGCTAAATTAGTTTTCTCTTTCTTACGTTGACATTCAACAGGTTGCTGCGTCCAGGTTTGATCTGGCAGACACCGAAGGAATTGATAGCCATTGAGGACATGACCACTCATACAGGCAATTTCGGCTTCTTCCCCCACAGCATACTGGTTCTTTTCATTCTACAAAAAAGAAAACAAAAAGCCCCTCAAAAATCTATGGCAACAAGACTGGACATTGTTAAAAGAAACAGTGGTAAAAGCCTGATGATACGATGTAATGAATGTGTGCTTTTCCTATTCTGAAATATGAGTCATCCACTCGCCTATGTAATGATATGTTTATCCAGCTGTGCTAACTGATGTCATGGTTACAAAACAAGGATTCAAGGACCACTGTTTGAAATGGATTTTACCTTACCTTCTCTTCAGTTGCTGGCAGACTTTGGTGGGCTAGAGTCCCACATCGTGTCACACACACAGCAACATGCTTACTAGCACAGTAACTAGCTTGGGTATCAGGCACATGTAACAAAGAAGCTGTAAAATTTTCCAGCTCTGCAACTACAAAACTTTCCTTCTCTATCACTCATTTTTCATGCTCACCCTGACAAAGCCATTTTCTGGTGGGTCTGGCCTGGAGCATCCAGACTCAGGTTCACCAATCGGGACATCCTCTTCTCTCCTAGCTTCATCATCATTTATACAAGGAGCACCTCTGAAAAGTAAAAAATTGCTGATAAAGCATGCATCTTAAGCATTGCTGTCACCAAATAACAATGGCAGAATGTCAGGAGCTTTGGACAGGAATGCTGTGAGTGTGTCCTGTCCTGTCCCATCCTGTCCCCCCATGGTGAAAAAAATTTATTCCTTTGAATAAAAGATGGTGGATATCAAAAGTGGCAGGTGTTGATAGGAGGAAGATTGTGAGAGCACTAAAAAAGTGATAGATACAGGGCTACAATCTCTATCGTCATAACTCATGAGATATTTTTATAGAATAAGGAAAAGAGGCAAAGAACAGCATATGGAGGAAGTCTCTAAGGAGTCCGTGTGATTTGGCTGGGTTTAAGATAAGTGCAGTCAAAACCCACCATCAGGCAATGGTTCAAGGACGCTGGTCTCTGTGAGCATGGAGCAGTACAGTCTGCAGTGACTGCAGTGTGGAACAAAGAGCTGTGGAGCCCATCGCTTTTAGTCCCCTCCTATCCACTCCAGAATTTCCTCTGTGGCCATTACAGCAGGGATGATGAAAATCCTGCTTCAGCTCTTGGTTCCAGTAGAAAGACAATCTGTACAAAGCCTTGCTCTTGAAGATGCAAGAAACTGAGCCAGTTTGAGGTTGGAGTTGTGATTTTAAGTTGAAACCATGCAAAACCAGTACGTCAGACATACTAAAAGGGGGAATATGAAAAGCTTGGTAGTTTCAGTGGAATCATCTCTGAGAATGAGTTCAGACCCAAACCTCTAAGAGAAGAGGATGCAATGTTAAAAAACCAGAAACTGTGAACTCCCATGAACAGAAGCAGATGAGTTCTCCAGGGCTTTGGACAAGAAGCCATGCAAAGAAGGTAAGAGATCAACAGGCATACTTCAGTATGTAATTCATCAGCCATTTTCAAGGAATAAACAATAAATACATCCAAACTTGAAGCTAGTTGCAAATATTTTCAGACATTTCCATCTCTCAGCCCCACCACAGACGTTCAGACAGGAGAACTGACTGGTATTTCTCCTTGGTAGTCACAAACCCATTCTGGAGGGCTCCTTAACTCTGCCCCATGACTATGGAGATCTTTTGCTCTACCATCTTCTTACCTGTCCATGAACACAGAGACATAACAGTCCTCCTCTTCTTCCCGTTCACCTTCACAGGCCTTCCCGCCATTCATCGGAGAGGGGTTATTACACTCCCGGGTCCTTCTTGTTTTGAAGGAAGCGTCACATGAACTCCATTCAGACCAGCAGCCCCAGCGGCCATCTACAGCAACTGCAAGAAAGAAAAGAAATCCCATCTTTTGGTAGACCTATAATATATATAGTATTTCTCTTAAAGTCATGTACGAGAGGGATGGTGGTAAATTCACAATAGCCATTTTCAGAGGATTTAAAACTGCTACTGTTAAGGGAGTAGATTGTCTCTAGAATGTGAAGTTTTTGAAAGAGAAAGCCAAATTCCAGCTGCTTCATGAAAACCTAAAATATATCTTCCTTTCTAGTTTTGATTTTAAATAACATTCAAACATAGAAGTGTTTTCTACTTTTATTGCACACAGAGATGCTGAGTTTTCATGGTGCTGACAACGTTTATAGATAGCTCAGTATTTAATGAGTTGTTAAATAAATCTGAGCTCTAACACCGTGTGTAAACCCCAAATCTACACCTATGCAAGCTAAGTTAAAACACTACTGTCTTTTCTTAACCCCTGGGGTATTTTGTCTGTGCCACCATGAAGCATATACAAAAAAATTTATTTAAACTCCTTTTCTTTTCCACATGCAATAGACTTTCTACATTCTTCTCTATCTGCATATCTTCAATTGTTTATTCATTTGAAAATAGGTCTTTATCAGGGTCACAGAATGAGGCCTGTAGCTGCCTAAGTGATTTTTCCTTCTGTCCCCTTTTGGTTCTGGAATATAAATATATGTAACAGCAAACTTAATACTGTAAGTCTCTCCTGTTTTCCATAGGTATGGCACTAGTGCCACTTTCATTCAAAAATCTGTTCACATTAAATTGTTCTTTAAATTCTTCAGGATTATGATTGTGTTCTCTCTCCTTAAGACAACTGAGTTTTCCTTTCACATTGTAATCAACAATTTTTATCTCCTTTAGCCATTTAGTCTTAAGCATAATAAGTTATAGGGAAACCTAAGGAATGGGTTTCTTAAATTTTGCATCAATTATATTTGATCTCAACTTCATCCTTATTGCTGAACAGCTCATTTCCTATTATCTTAATTACGTAGCTAAGGAATCTTTTACCATGCCTTACAATTTCTTTTGAGATGTCCCTATTCAGTTTGATTTTTTATTTTTAATCCTACCTTTATTCTTACACTTTCTGACCATCACTACGTGATAAGCAGTGCTATGGATTTAGTAATGGAAGGTGATGTCAGATTCATCTTCAACAGATACCAGAAGGACCATATTTACATTATGACAGTATCACCCCAAATACCTGATGTGTAACCTGGAGCTCGTATCTCACAGTTTTTGCCGTAGGTGCCAGCCTGGCACAGGCAGAGGCACTCCGTCCCGGAAAACACAGGCTTGCCATTGTTGGGGCATGGGGCACACTGGCAAGGGTCAAACCTGCCCACGTATTCTCTCAGGGCTCTCCTCAGGTTGCGACGTTTGGTCACGGCACATGGCACGTTCTTCACCAAATCCACGATGGGTGACACCTGGTAGACAGCCGTTCAGTAAGCTGTTACCTAGACACAGCAGGGTCCTGCTGGGGGTAGCTGCAGGATTTTAAAGGCACTAGAGACTACATATGAAGCTATATCACACAGGAGTCAGGTGTGTTGAAAGTTACGGATGCTTTAATGGAGCATGGCAGTGCTACACTTCTGTATTATCCTGTTTATATTGCTTTTATTTCCCCAACCAAGTGGGATACCATGTCTAAAAATTCAGGACACCACGGATGACGTGGGGTTTGCCTACACCCGGTCCCTGCCATGTGAGACATCCTTAGACTGCCTTCAGGAGCTCAGCAGCTGCAGTGGGAGACAGATGTCTGCGTGCTGCATTCAGGCAGGTTTTGCCGTTTGCCTCCAGTACTTTGCTGCTGCTGCACCAGCCAGGCAGCTCAGTGCACTCACAACAGGGCCGGCATGCTGCGTTAAATGAGCAGGACGGAGATACTGGGGACTGCTGTTTGGTTTCAGCTTGGCTATGTGTCATACTTAGCAACATAGGCCTGACAAGGCACCGGGAAAACAAGTGTTCCCAGCACCACGCACTGCCTTCCTGCACAGTAACTGAGCCCTGCCCATGCCTGAGCTCCTGCTGGTGCCGGAGTAGTTCATTCGTATTCCCTCTTACTCACTGTCCATGGATGCTGCAAACCTGGTGTGGGTTATAACCCAACACCATGCATGCTAATAAATGTTTTGTATGTTTATGTTATGCCCATATGTATGTACATTCATATCACACACAGCATTGTCCCAATTTAAAAGACAAAACACCTGCAGAGGTCTCTCAAGAGCTGCTAACTGGTGAGTGCTTTACTATCTCAATGCTTTTCTTGCTCTTCTCCTACCTCGAAGTCAATCACCACCGGATTGTCCTTTGTTGATTCCAACCAGTTTGTGAAGACTGTGTGTCCTGGAAAAGCCCCCTTTTTCTCCCAGGCCAGAGCTGCCGCGTACTCTGACCTGCCACCTTTTACCAGGGAGACAGACTGTTCGGCTGACTCCAAAATGGAACCTGAAAGGTGATTTCATCACAGTATTGTCAGACAAAGGCCTCCAAAGACAGCGGATGTAGAAAGACTTCTAAGAAAAAGTGTAACAGGATATAAAACAATATAGTAAGATTAAATTTTTTGAAGCTACCCTTGGAAGAATGAAGTCTAAGCTCAGAAAAACAATCCCCACTATGACAGCAACGTGTCATAGTCTTCCAAAGGGAGTATCTGAGACCTTAGCCATGGAGATATTCAGAACTACACAAGATACTTGTGGAAAATGCAGGGGGGACAGCTATCTCCTCTAGAAGAACACACTGCAAGGCAAGATCTTTAGTCCCAGCTATAAACACCTGAGGAATGGAAATTGATCATAAAATGATGACCAAAAAATGGTGGAAGTGATGCAATCCCTTTTTTAATGATGCAGATCATGACATTTTTGGCATTTCCAGGGAGCTCCTGCACCTAGATGTCTGTTTGACATGAGGAAGAGGGGAGGGGAGGGTCAGGGACTATTATTGCTGCCCAACTTACTCAATGACCCCTGAGCAGCCCTTAAAGGGACTCAGTCATGATCAAATGTATCTTGCTGTGCCCACTTCCCATTTTGGCATGCTTAGTCCTAGACAAAGGGTCGTGGGGAACATTTGTCAGATCCATGACTGACTGGAAGATCCACTGCCACTGGATCCATAATGATGGTACTCCAGAGCAGAGGAAGAGCACTCTTGCATCATAATTTCTTTTGCAAGTAAGAGGATGTTTCCAGTGCTTGCTTCAGAGACAAACATTGAAACACTTCCTCCTCTGACAGCAAGTGGTGGAAGAGCATCTGTAATTCAACAAAGCTAGGAGGTCATCTCGGGTACCTAGCTGAGGGAATGGTATCTCTCAGGGTAAGTTAAAGGACATGGGCCCTGTTCTCATCATCGTCACCTTCGTGCTTCACAGTCATCGTGTTAGTGGTGCATCTGGTACTGACTTTCTTTTTCTTCCGGAAGAACACACGCCTTGTTGTCTCTGTTCGGACACACTCCATTGATACATCCACTGTGAGGCCTAGAAATACCACAGAGCAGCAGCTTCATCCCCATAACAGTGTTACGTGATGGCAGCATGCTCCCAGGCTCCCACGTCAAGGTGAGCCATCGCAGGTCTCCCTGCTCCTCACCCACCACTAGAGACTTCATTACTGCAGACACCTGCTTCCCCAGGTACAAACAGCATTGGACTGAGTCATGCTTACCATCCCCTTTAGTGATCCTCCCATGCCCATGCAAGTTACAGCAGTGGCATTAAGGATCGCAGCTTTTAACCTTAGATTTCCACTTTTGTGGTATTGCCTTTTCATTTTGACAGTCTGGCAGTCATGTGAATATTTTTAGAGTAATTTCTAATCAATACCAACAAGTTTAATGACTGTATCCCAAAAAGTACCACTTACACCTCTCAGATCTCAGTCTCAAACTGAAGTATGCTGGAACACCTTTTCCTGGTGGCACCTGGTCTTGATCTGAAGGTCTCAAGAGGTTTCCCTGAACACAGTGATGTTTACCAAGTAAGGAACTCTTGAGCTTTTCAAATTAAGACAGTGTAGGGCAAAAACTTCTTCTTGCTCTATATTTAGGGAGTGTGAGTAATTCCTGGGTCTATGCAAGTCTAAAGGATTTTTAGCTGTTAGAGAACTTACTATGTGGTGTAAGACCTAAAAACAGTGATAAGAAAAGCTGGTAGACAATTCATGATATTTTCTTGTTAAAGATTACATACCTGAGTTCTTCAATTCCTCAGCACTGTACTGGTAAAGAATATCATAAGAACCACCCATCTTCCCAGAGGTGTAGTAATGAGTGCCAAAGTCATCAAATATTCTGCTGTATAAAGCGTAGTTGTACTCCAGGGGCAGGTGGTTAAGTGCTTTTAGAAAGATGTCTGAGAGCTGCAGATCTGACTGCTTCATTGTGAAGTTTGCAACAGAAATTACTTTATGGACTCTAATAAAGTTGGAATTCTAGAAATAAAATTAAATAAAAATTAAAAAAAAAAAAAAAAAAAAGAGGAGTCTTAGCACCTTCATAGGTAGTTAATTGCAGAAAATAAAGGAGCCAAGAGTACATCCTGAGATACATTGCAAGAACTGGTTTATCCTGTGTATCATGCTGCTTTAACCATGAACAATCTCACCCTGGAGCCCTATGAGGTTCTTGAGGACTATGCTTATTACTCCTTTACATTGTGGGAGTATGTAGCACTCCAACAAAAATTAGGACTCCTTGAGCACCTACCAAACAGAAAGCAAAACGATTCCTGCCATAACAAATACACCAGCAATTGATAGGACAACCAAAAGTCTCAGAAGAAAGGCTTCAGTTTATGAGCATCCATGGGTCTTTTGCAATTAATCTGTTGAGTGAGTGGTTTGGATACTAACTAACTCTTATGAAGTTTCACAATTCATCAGTCTGCTAAAACTAAAACTAAAACTAAAACTAAAACTAAAACTAAACCACAAGGATTAAGATCTCATGGAGCTCAAGGGTCAGGCTGTTAATGTGAGAGGCAAAGAAAAGAGAGAAAGTTTGAAAACTGGAAACACCTCTTACATTTAGAAAAAAATTATATTTTAGAAACAGCTAATTCATATATTTTTGCAACACTAGAGGCTATTTGTGTAGGAGTTTAACTAAATAGAAAGGAGAGGAATAGAAAATACTGAAAGAATAGATTTATAAAGTCACAAGGGGAACTAATGGCACAAGGCTGAAGCAAACAAATTAAGAGCAAAAGGAGGGGCGGGAAACCAGAGCAAATGACCAACCAGCAGATAGGAAAGTTTCATTATAAAACAATTTTTTACTAATTTATACATGGATTCTTCTGCTAAATTTTGCTGCTGGTAGATTGGCTCTACTCCACTTCTGTCTCCAAGGTCACTTGGCTTAGAAGACACAAGGATGCATCTAGACAGAGAGTTCTCCCAGCCAGGACCGACGCTTGAGCTGGACCTAAGCTCTCAGTTTGCACAGCACTGCTCATTTCAGTGCTCTCATTTGCACATTGGAAAATAAGATACTCAGCTTTCTGCTGCAGTGACAATACGAATGGAAGAAATAGGATACGTAACAATTCCCAGATTGTACTCATCTCCTAAAATACCCTGTAGTAACATCAGTTTTAGAATTTTCAGGTGATTTAGGTTCTGATCCTCAATTTTCAGCTTGGCCAGCTAACATTTTGCTTACAACACACAAGATTGCAGACCACTTGGCAGATATTGATTCTAAAAGCTTAGTTGGTTTTAGCATCCACTTGCATGCTAAATATGAATTTCTGCTTGACATGCATCTGGCATTTGCATTATCTGCTAGTAAAGGTATCTTAAGTCCCTTTATTACTAGCAATTAAATGCTTTTATTACTAGCAATTTACCTTACAGTTGTCAAACCCAGTGATTTCTATGTAAAATCCTTGAGGCACACACAGTGTTGGAAACCCTCACTTGTAGAACAACTCCATGAAATTGGATTTCAAAGTCTCCATCATTTCTGGGCACATGTTTAATCATAGTGGTAAACCCTGGTACCTGTAGCAAGCTTGACCCACAAGTACCAGGTATTAATACAAAATATGAGTAGATCGGGGATGATTATTCCCAAAGAAAGCCTGGTCTAAATCAAGCGTGAATACTCAAGTTCAGTTTTGTTATACAAACTACTTCTTTCACAAAAAGCAGCCAAACACAAACTGAGCTGGACTGTTTTTGTGGATGTGATATTTCTGAGATTATCTTTATGACCAAGTGCATCTTGGCAGCCATGAGACTCCAATATGTAAGTTAGTTAGGAAATCAAAAAATAATGTATATTAATTCCCAGTACATGCGTATATATAACGTTCCTGAGTGCACTTTGTTTCTTTTTAGAATTGTCTGCTACCATTACTACATGGCATTCAGCCTTCTTAATCCCTAACTAGGACAGGGAAAGAAGTTGTTTGCCCAATCTGGTAATCTCAAATATATGTCAAATCTATGCTTTTTTAAGTGGAATAAGCCTATGATTTCTGTACTAAAAACAGAAAAGCACATTGCATTACAGAAGTTATGTTACAACCAGGAACATCCTGTAGTATCAGAAGACAAATTTTTAAATTCATAATTCTAGAGGTTTGGAGATTTTTTTGGTTTTAGGGTTTTTTTGGGTTATTTTTTGGGGTGGGTTTTTTTTGTTGTTGTTGTTATTGGTTGGTTGGGTTGGGTTGTTTGGCTTTGGTTTTTTTTTTTTTTTTAAATGTAATGTCAATGCCTTGATAAGGAAAATAGCCTTTGGTAGCTCAATTCTGAAATGAGCAGACAAAAATCGAATGAAATCGGAGGCAACATTCAATTACCTTTTTATGTGAAGCTTCAATGGCTTTCTTGAAGGAGGAAGATGATGTGACTTCAACACGTGTCTTTCTTGAGAATAAAAATGGGATACCAGAAGAACTTCGAGCACCATGAGCTGATGAACTACTTTTGTAAGCACTGTCACTCAGGGGAGTCAAATCATTGTAGAAATCTGATGTTACATCATCCTCTTCATCTATTACCTGGAGATTCAGTACAGCAAAACACATTTTGCCAAATAATAATCTGAAACAGAAACCTATTAAGCAATGAATCTTGATTTTTTTTTTTTTTTTTTATGGAAGAAATATGCCTGATTGTTTGAGACATGGCAGTAAGCTAAAAAACTGTTCTTAACACAAAAGATGAGGCAGAGAAAGGCTGATAGGCAAGATAAATACATGATAGGAAGTAGACTTACTAGTAGGCATTTATACAAGAAAAAAGAAAAAAGCATGCAACACTTTATTTAAAATTCCCCACCCCATGTCCCAAAGCTTAGAAATAATTTTCAAAAACTGTTTCAACACACTTTTCAAAGACTGTCAGACCTCAATGCTCTGTCCACACTATGACTAAGTCCCAGTCACATGGCTTCTATATTGTACAAGCTAAAGAGCTTCATGTTTTCTGCCCTTTCTTCTTAATTCCCAACCAGAGGTATGAACAGGGTTCAAGAGGGGAGTCTTAGAGTACGCTTGTGGTGTTAGCACCCATACTGCATGATGCACTAAGGGCAGGTGGGGAGGAACCGGGAGCAAACCTGCCAGATCAATTTGGTAAACCTCAGTGATGCTGTTGTGCAAAGCACTAAGACAACTTTAGCATCAGTTCAGAAATGACTCATTTCCCAACACTCAGGCAAATCCCTGTGGGTGCTTGAAAGACTGATTTTTTTCCCTCCTCTAGACTTGTGTAATTAAAAGAGCTGCTAAGGACCTTGGGACATGACATGGTCCATTCGCCCAATCCACTTCTGTTCTCCAGGAAGTTATATGCTTTTGCGTGAAAACACACTGGAGTTCCAAAAAGAAAGGCTGCTCTAAATTTTAAAAGATATAGATGCATTCTCAAAGATGAGATTCACAAACCCTTGACAGTTCTGCAAATGGACATCAGTAACTTAATAAACCACACAGCTTTAAGGAGACTGGGCAAACCAAGGCTTGTTTTTCCCCATTGAACATTTCTGCACACAGTAATTTTTCAACATTATTAAGAAAACCTACATATCATGGCCAAACTAATTGCAGTTTCCATGGAACATGTCCATGTGTGTCCTTTGTTCAGTTGCTCCTGTTAAAGTAATGCTAAAACCTCAGAGCATTCATGGCAAAAATCAGCAGTACAGATTTCATTCATTAGCTGAACTTTTTTCAAGTCCTGCATTCCTTCCTCACAATGCAGTATCTATTGGCTTCAGACAGAGCCTGCCAATATGTGCACAGCCAGATGTTGTGCCCTAACCATGGTATTCAAAGTATTTTCTAAATGTCAGTGTATAAAAGTATAAAATATCATCGTCTAAAAAGATCAGTGATTCCCAGATTTTTTATAGGTTACAAGCCAGGTTCATTTTATCCTTGGCCTGTCTTGCAAGACTCATTCCCAGTCTGTGTACTTCTCGTCCTTCTCCCCGCAGACTCACTGTCTGCCTCCTCTCCTTGCTGTTTTTCGGAGGGGCAGGAAGGGAACAGGCAGGACTCAGGGGCTGAAATGGCTCAGGGAGGAACTGTGTCCCAAGGCTGCAGGTGACTGGATGGAAGCTGGCATTAGGACAGCCGTAGGTACCGCAAGGATACAGCAGTGATGCTGAAATGAGCTTGGACTTGAACGAGCCTCTGGCCAGATTATGTCAGGGTTAGGAGCAAGGCCCTTGGTACCAAGTCAGGACAAAGGCATGGCCACAGCCATGAGGAAGCAGGAGAGAAGCCCAGATCAATCATGTTGGCTCTGATGTATGATGCAGTGAGTAAACACAGACCTGAAAGGCATGAGTAGAGCCACCTGAGTGCTCAATTTATCCCATTTCCACACATCACCTGAAGCATGTTCAGGCCTCACCAGGTGGAGTAATCTTGTCCTAAAACACACATTACTGCCTAAAATTCCAGTACAGAACTTGGATTGTGATTATGGCAGTGTTTTTTCAACCAGGAATTGCTGCTTGAGAATACCTGAAAGCTGACAGCCTCCAGGTTTGCAGGAACACGATATGATTTCCTGGTCTCATTGCGCTTCACTGTTGTGCATTGTCCTCCATTGAATGAGTTGCCAAGGACTTCCCCTCTGCTCTCTCCTGCCAGAATGTGAAATCTAACAAAAGATTATTTCCAGAGATTAAAATCCTAGGAAGACATACAGGCTTGAAACATTTAGTGGTACGTAGCTGCACTGAAGATTTTGTAGGTTTGAAGGAAATGGAATGAGCATCGGGGTTAGGTTACTGCTTTGAAAGAAATTCCTCTACAAGAACTTCTCATTCACACCGAATTCACCTGAAAAATGCTGCAGTAGCAATCCTGTTTCCTACTTTCCAGCAGTGTCTAACCCTCTAGGTAATCCCAATGTCAGCATGAAACAGTCACTTTTAAGCAGAGAAACACCTAAAAATGGCATAGGAAAATAAAAAAGCAGTTCTTCATTTCCGCTATAAGTGATGCTACCAGCGTGCACCAAGTCCAAAATTCAATTAAAAAATGCAAGACCACCAGGGACAAGCACCCCATGTTTAGGTTTTACACTGCTTAAATTAGTATCCTGGATGAGGTGATGGTTGGTATTGTGTGAAATACATCATAGACAAACAAACATTTGTAGAGGAACCTCCTCAAAATTTCTGAAACACTTGTCATAACTGAGCTGGAAGTTGCCAGTACATGATGCTCTGGTTGCTGCGAGGCAGGAAGGGTCACTCAGACAGCCGCGCTCCCTGACAGCTCTTTATCCCGTGCACCAGCATTGCAGAGCAGGACTGGCAAATGCAGTGGGCAAGCCTGATGGTTTGGCTGCATTTTTATAATTTCTTGTTAATTTTAAATTGAGAGACTATGTGCTTTAATAGGATACTCTCACAAGCTAATTGGGGATTATCTTGTTTATGTAAATTAGTGAGATAACAATCTCAAGTTTATGAAAAATAAACAAAGCTGGCTTACCCATTTCCTATTAACTGCACACCTGGGATGCTCTCATACTTTCTGTTACACACGCTCTTTTTCCTCCCGCAATTCCTTTCATCAGAGTTATCCCCACAGTCATTTTCTCCGTTACATTCCAATTTTTTTGCAATACAGCGACCTGTACCAGAAAAACAGCAGCAGCAAGAAGCTTTACGCAGAGATTCTCCATGTCTGAATGCAGAAAAGGGCAGACTGTCTTTTTCCCTATAAAAGGTGAGAACTTGTCATAGGAATTAACAGTGAGGCAGTATAATGCCTAGATTATTCCAGTAAGAATCTGTTGTCTCGGTTCTGCCAGTTTTGCCTTGCTTTGAAGCTGCAAAGTCTTAATTAAAAGTTTAGCAAAAGGGTATGTGGGTAAAATTATTTTGAGACTAATCAGGTATATTTAAATTGAAGCAAACAAGAAATACCCACAAATAAAAATAGTGCAAGTTTATGTTCAGACAAACTCTATGGATATATTCGGACATGAAAAATTTGTGCAAAGAAATATTATTGGAACAGTGCTACTATCCAGATATTGTGGTCATACTGACATCCCAGGCTAGAGATTGCACTTGAATAACTTTTAGTTACAGAAGAAACAGCAAACATCAGCTGCTACTTATACATATGAAATCCTTAAGTAGACTTTTCTTCCTGCTCCTTTTCCCTGGAATTTGTGCATGGAGCATACAAGATCTGGATCATCTGGACCTTTTTTGTCTCGGTGTCTAATCTTTTGACTATCTAATAATGCAGCAGTTACACAACGAAGACTATCATTACCACTTTCACATTGAAATTTATTCTTGCAATCAACTTCCACTATGTTGCAGAGCTTGGTTGGGAAACACGGGCGGGAATCCACCAGCGGCTCAGGACAGGCCTGACCCCCAAACTGGGATGGTCGCAGGAGTGTCCGGACACGAAACTGAAAGGCAGAAGAAACAAAACCAGAGTTGTTTGTGTGAGCTGTTTTTGTTGCTAAGTGCCCTCCCAGGCAGAGCCATAAGCCTCAGTGCTGCTGAAGCTTTATCAAAACCAGAGCCCTGAAGGAAATAATCAGGGTTTTTTGTCCTTACATCCTGCCACACCATCCACCCAGGTAAGGCAGGCAGGGAACTGAAATCCAAGAGCCTCAATAGCCCTGAAGGAGCATACATGATTAAACATTTGACAACCTGGGCTATATCACTGGAGGAATCAGAAGTTCAGTCCCCGTATCTTCAGTTTTAAAAGTACTGTAGGAAATGGTGTGTGAACAGGCTTGTGGAGATTTATTCTGTTCTTTATCATCACTGGAAATAGAAACACTCTGACAGTGGTATGTATCCCCATCCCCAAACCAGCTGGCTTGGCTCCCACACATGGGGTCTCTTGTCTGTGGAGCACTGGGTGACTGGGGAGGACAAAAATGGTTTTCTTGAAAGTTTCTGTTACTAAAGAACATCTGGGAGCAAAATCTGGAGCTTACTGGGTTTTCTTTCCCCAAGTCAGCATCCTCCATGCAGAATAACAAAGCTGAAGGCTAGCAGCCTTTTTTCAGGTATGTTCTCCACTCCACTCCAAGGGACTACTAGTGAGACCACTCTGCATGTGACTGAACAGATCCTCCTCTAAGAATTTTTCCCTATTGGAAAATCACAGTTCCTTGAAGTCTTCTGTTATTTCCCTTCCTGTAGACAGACTGTGGAGTCAAGCAATGCAGGAAGATGACTAGTAAAAATCCGTAAAAAATCAGAATGCCTATGAAGAGAGAGTGCAAGGAGCAACACCAGACCATCAAAGGCTTTTGAGCTCAAGATAACCCTTCCTTGTACTCCATTTGGGATCCATGACACACACTATATTTCCTGTGTGAGCTTCCACCTCTGCATCCCTACCCCTCACTGGCAGCTTGCTTATGATAGTCTTCACACATACCTTGGAAGTCACATCCTCCTTTCTGATGGTTGTTTATATATACAAAAGTCACAAGCAGTGAAGTTTATAGCTTGGAGGGAAAAACGGATCACAGTCCACAAGAGCACCTTTTTGCTTCAAGCAGCAAATATGTTGCATCAATATTTAAAGTTAATAAAAACAAACAACGCTTCCACATATGGATACATACGTAAGAAACCCAGCAATTTAAGAGGATCTTGATTATAAAAAAAATCAGTTCAACTGAGAGCAATGCCCCCTTTCAGCTCTTGCAGTTTGTTTGCTGACTCCCACTCTCTCACTGTTGGTCACTGCTCTGCTCTCATACTCTCCATCCCAACTGCAGGATGGGAACCCCACAGGGAGGTTCACATCTCACGCTTAGAGCAGCTTCTTCATGTCTTCCTCGTCCTGCATGGGCATCAGCAATTTGTATGTGTATGTAAAGATATGCTTATGGTAACTGACAGGATTTTCAAGATTGCTTTTCAGGCAGGGATTTCTGAAGCTGAGCAGGACATTCAGAGAGTTGTAGGTTGTCTCTGCCCAGAAACTCAGAGCTGCTATCATGGTCAGCCTCAAAGCTCAGACCCACCAGCCACATAACTACCCCAAACAATCTGCACTCAGCTCCTCTCCACTCCCTACAAACTTATATTTGCCAGGGCTTGGTTTCTTTAGGCCAGATCCACTTGAACATGACTTTTCACCTCTTCCCTCTCTGCCGTCTCACCTCTAAGTCTTGACCATCAGTCAAAAGACACAAGCCCAGGAGAAAAAAACACCATCCTGGGGCTTTGTTCCACAGATATTAAGCACATCCACCTGTTTTTTGTGTAGGCTATAAAGGTTGGGGGAATGGTGCCCTGGGTTTCTTAACAGCAATCTCAAACTGATCCTGACTGTCGGTGTAAGATACAGCCTGAGCATTTCCGGACAGTGCTGGTTAGGATTTGCTGGCTAACTCTTTTTAACAGCTGATTTGATCCTATTTTTCTTGTCTTTAGATCATATAGAATGCTATGGATAAGCTAAAGATTCTGTGACTCTCTCCTGCTTAAACAGACATGAACTCTAAAGCTTAATTTAACCCTTATGTGGAAAACTCATCTTTAATTGTGACAATGGAACTTTCGAAGCAAGTTCTCATAAATAGATTTACGCTACTAATTCAGCCCTTTTTTGTTTCAGTCTGCTTATTTTAACTTGTTCTCTCCATCTTCTACTGTTATAATTCACAACCGATTTCCCTTATTAACATAAACTGTCATTTTGCAGATCAATTGCCATAAAGTTGAGTGTCTGAAACAAAAAGATCTCTTAAGCATAATTTCTTGCATTTAACCCAAATAATACATTTTCTACCTACTTGTTTTTTAATGCATGGGTCACATTCTGACCAAGGGCCAAAGTCTCCAAGCTGACAGTTGATAGGACATGTTTGCTGGTTACATGCACGAGATTCCTGCTTTGTGCATAGCTGGTCACAGAAGTTTTGACTATAATATTCATCCATCTTTATTTGCCTAAAAAAATTTAACACATTATGCTAGGAAGGAATCATAGACAGATCACAGATGTTCTCTAACTGTGGGTGAAGGCTGATAAAGAAAATTATTTGACCCCGATGAAAAAAACTCGAGAGATAATAGGTAGTTGCAGAATGTTGATCAAAAGAAAAATCCAAATATAGCTTAAGTTTACAGAGCAATTCTTTTTGATTCATGTCACTTCAAATGTCCCAGAGAATAGCTACAGAAAGAGCCAGGTGGAAAAGAGGGGATTTCTCACAAGTTTAGAACATATCATTGAATTGCATCCCATATGCTGCTGCTGAATCTTTATTTGACTTTAACAGTTTTCATAAAATTAATCATACAGAGACAAACTTCATGTAGGCTTGCCACGCTGGCGCTCAGCCCTCCTGTGCATTGCTCTGCACTGGGAGAGCTCCCATCGCGGGATGCTGAGCGCTGGCCCCATGTGCTCACAGAGGCTGGTTGCTCAATGCACGCTGCTGGCGAGGCCGTCACAGGACATGGCTGTTCTCTCCTCGCTACCTGTGCTGGCAGATGCAGGTTTGTTTGGAGGCACCGTAATGCTCCATATGCATAACTGTGTAATTTTTAAGTCTTGCAATTAAAATATAACCTATTCGTCAGGTAAACAGTTTCTCAGTATATTATGGAGCTTCAGACACAGGTCCCTCCTCCCCCCTCAGAAGTGGTATTTTCTCAGGGAATAAGCAGAAACATAGAAGTAGTGAGATAGCTTGGCCCTACCTGTGCCTGGTCTGTGTGCCATAATTGCAGGTTTGTGAACAGGCAGACCACGACCCCCATGGGTAATGTTCACAGTAGCACCCCTGGCTGCTCCCAATCATCAGGCTCAGCAGGATCAGGTGCATTAACATAGTCTTGTCCGTAGCAAAGGTGTCCATCTACCACACATGGACAGGTAACAAAAGCTTAAGAAATTGTCACTTATGGTTGTGCCTGTATCCTTAGAGACATATCTAATATGCAGAGTCTAAATCTGCTTCACAATACAAAGTTATTAAGCAGTCTACTTAGAAAGGTAATAATGCATGATGCACAATTATCAATAATTTAGTCGATACTTTACATACCAGAAGTCACAATGTCTTTTTTGGCCACTTATCAGGAGTACTAATCATGACTGCGCATTATTTCTATTTAAGAAGTTGCTTATAAATAATTTTGAATGTTACAAATAAAGACCTGCTATTGCTCTTCATTGCTTAGAAGTATTCTCAAAAATATTGTCTAAGAATAAGCATGAGACAGTTCTTCCTATAAAACATGTGAAACAACGAACAGGATTTTAAGAGTAAGCAGCCCCATCTATTACCCTGTAACGAATTCATTTTCACATGCTTATAAATTTCCTTTGCATAAACGTTTTGCTGCAATGAATCCTTCCTTAAGCTTTTTGTTGTTCTTAGTTTTGAGTAGCCTGTCTAAATCACAAACCATCACTATTCAAAGCTCATCTGAATTTTCTACCAACAGAAGAAAACAGAACAGCTAGCCTATTTCTCACTCCAGTGGTCAATCAAAGTTTATTTGTTGAGAAAGAAGGTTATAGGCAGTCTTTAGGAAGCAATAACTTGAAAAATGTTTTCCAGACAAACTATTTGCTCTTTGAAAAATGCAAAAGATTTTTGCCCCTCATCATGAGACTGAATGAACACTAAATTTGATAGGTGGTTAAGAGTAGAACATTATAATTTTGTTTTGCCTCAAAAAAAAGAAAACCCAATAGTAAGTTCTAAAAGCAAAGTATTTATTTTAAAATAATACTCCAAAAGATTTCATTTTGAAAAGTTTGAAATGAAATGTGCAACTGTTTTCTATTTTAGGTTTTTAGCCACATATGCTATTATGATTTTTATACCTTGCTGAGAAAAATGAAACTGTGTCAAGTCAAAACATTGCTTCCTCCTTTAGTAAAGAAAGGCAGTAAGTCTTCACACAGCCGTCGTAGTGAGAACTCAAAACACTTTTTACACAACAATTCATCAACGAGCAAACCTTTCAGAGACATTTAAGTATAATCAAACCCAAAATACAGTAAAGCTGAAAGCAGAGAAATCAACAGTCTTGCCAATGAACCAAGAGGAGGACAGGTATTACATCTTTTTTCCTTACCTGGGTTCCTGGCTCCTCGCACCAATGGTGCTGGCTTAGGAAGGAGATGAAGCCCTACAGGACTCCCTCAATTACTTTGTTCATTCCTTCACTGTACCGTACATAGAAAAACTCTGTTTGTTCTCGTCTGTGAGCAAAACTCCAACCAATCAATACATCAGAAGCATATATCAACAGCCATGTAGATGTAAGTACATGAAAGATTTAATTAAAACTTGCAAAGAAAAAAACCCACAAAATTCTTCCCCATATGTCTTGTAACCTGTGTGCATTGAACCCAGCTAAAGAGCTTCTTTACTAACTTGCTGTAAGACTGTTAGCTGTAAAGTCAGTCAACTTTGCGCACTGGTGTGACCTTGGTGTGGTTTGCTGCAGTCTCTTAAATGAAAGGTTGGAGGTTTTGTTTGATTTGGTTATCCGTTAATGAAGGCAGATTTGGTCTGGTGACAGAAATGGTCAGAACAAAATGGCCTCTTCACCAGTGTCCCCAGAGAGACATGTTCTAGAGAATTGTGGAGGAACAGTTCGTTGTACAAGTGCAGCTGCCCAGCATGAGCTGAGAGGAATAAAAATACCTTTTCATTAGGCCATAATGGCTTGATGCACTGCAAGTCTCTTTGTGCTGCCTGATAGAGCTCCACAACCTCTCTGCTCTCAGTTTGAAGGTAAGAGCGTGAGAATACAGTAAGATGGTACATGCTCATAAATCATTATTGCTTTCACTAGGAAACACGAGACAGAGTCCAGGCAAGGGCAAAGTACCCTTCTGCTTCTGGACTCTCTTTGCAGAAGTGGGGCTCCCAGAGAAAGCAAAACTCCAAATACATTTGAGTGATTTACAGCTCTTTGCCTTTTGCCCTCTGGTGAGCTCTGGGCACAGAGTGACTCCGGAGAAGCGCAGCCAGCAGACAAGAGCTGCTGAGTGCCTCTGCCCTGCAACACAGGCACCACCCCAAGAATGAGGTGCCAGCAGGATTTAAAATGGAAAGCAAGAGAATACACCCGTGCAGAACAGACACAGCAATGACAAGCCCAAACAAAGGAAGTCGTTTGCCCTAAAAAAATTGATTATTTGTAAGTCTGGAACAGAACCCAAAACCTCCCAAACACTTGACATGCATCCCACCCAGAGGGCAATGCTGCTGTGAATCCCCCTTCACACCCACAGACTGGCAGAAACATGTCAAGATGTCAAAGTCCTCAGAACATATTTCCCAATTTGTTGGGAGCCATGGTCATATATATCCTTGAAAAAGAAAAACAGCTCAGAGCTTCCTGCATAGCTTCATTTCCCAGTTGCTTTTGTAGTTTTGGTGGGTGGGATTTTGGTTTGGTTGGTTGGTTGGTTGGTTGGGGGTTTTTTTGTTGTTGTTTTTTGGTTTTTGGTTTTTTTTAATTCTGGGTTTGGCCAAGGAAGTGTTGTTACACAACTTGAGTTAGCAAACTGATGTTCTGCCAGATCTGTGTTACATTGTGTAAACTTGTCATAAGAAATCAAAATAGTCATCACTCTAGCTCTGTGGTTGCTTCTGGGTGGGATTTGTAAAGTTATGTAAAAAACACTGTCTTCTACCTTTCAGAGAGCATCTCCTAACCCTTAGCACTTCCAGCTGACTGAGGGCAACCCGTCCAGCCCTGGTGGGACCCCAAACAGGAGATGCCTGGCTTCTCTCAGACTTGTAGAAACAGACCACAGCCGTGAGCTGCAAGTCAGTGTTTATAGTAGTGTAATGCAGATGGCTAATACCTTCTAGCTGAGAAACTACTTTTGTGCTTTTACCTAACAGGAAAACAAGGAGTTGCTAAACCAGTTTACAAATTTTAAAATTATTACAAGGAAAGGGTGCTTCACACAGTCTATGAGCAGTCTGTGCCATCCATAACGAGAACAAACCAGCAGACAAGCACCACAATTTGCAGACAGAAAATAACAGAAATGTTAGGTGGAGACCGGCACTGGTAAACTTCACACCAAAGTCAGGGCTTGAGGACAGCATGAGTACAACCTCCATGTTAAATCCCTAGGTGGGTTCATGTGACTTAACTCAGTTGCCCAAAGCTGATGGCCACAGTAGCAAAGAGCACTGCTTGGGCTAACTCACATTTTAGCAAACCTGTGTGCAACTGCTGATGTGCCTCAGGAGGTTGTCAGCTCATCTGCAAGCGGGTGAGTTGATCAGAGGAATGAAGGATCTGGACCAGGACAACAAAGCTGGCAGTCACATAACCAAAATGACTAGAGAAAGAAACTTTTCCCAAGTGTGGCAGCTCACCTTGTGACACTGCAGGACTGGTCTCCATATATATACCTCAGTTCCTCACAGGCTTTGTGTATAGGATATCCTCAGAGCAATCTCTCTCTCTTCGCTCCTGGCTGACGATCAACACTTGGGTGTGTGCATCCTTCCCTTATATCATAGGATGTGTTAGGGCATCTGAACAGCAGGCAATACCCTAGTGCTGACACTCCACTTGTTCACTTTCTGTTCTCACAGTCAGCTACTAGCAAGGTTTCCTCATGACCTTGTAAAAGTATGAGAAATCAAATAAGACTGCTTAGAGAAACAAGCACTTAGAAATGTAGTCAGCAATATGGCAAGTGATGGCTCATGCAACCAAGGGTGCCTTCTGGGACTGATTTTCACATAGAAAAGCATCAGCACCAAAAGATGCTCTTCCTCTGGACGGCAGTCCTGCAGGCTTTCACTCCCATATGATGCTGTGCCTTACTAAGTCTCTGGTCTCAAGCTCAGGTGCAGTATTCCCCAAAGACCAAAGCACTATCACTGGAATCAAACTGGGAGCAACCCAGAGAGGTCAGAGTATAGATGCATGACATTTTACAACACTCAGACTTTGGGACTGTCTATGTACATATCCATGGCCTCAAATTTCATTGTTTCTAGAAGAAATATGTCTCCAGCAAAACAAACATAACATCTTGTCATCTCTGCTGCAATGTGTTCATAAAAGATCATTTTTCAAAGAATGGGGAAATGTTATCTCAAAGGCAGCGGAGAAATCCAGCAAGTATTCTGCCTGAGATTGTAGTGTTTCTAGCTGGGTTTCACAAGGTCACGCTTCATCTGTTTCATCCTATATCTAATTTCTCTTAGTCATAAAAACCATATTATCCTCCCATGTCAACCTCTAACCGCTCTAGAAAGCAGCCTATGTTCTCACCCCGAAGCTCTTCTCAAGGGAGAAACTCCAGAACTGTAAAGGGGAAAGAGCAGAAGGAGGGGGGCAAACACCACAACAATCTCCGAGAGGTAAGCAAAACAGAAATCAAACAGCTCTCAATTTAAGTGACATCTCCTGTTGCTTTCCAGATTCCCTAGATGCCTAGACAGGAAAAACCATTCATCCTGGCCCATAAAATTGAGAACTGTGGACTGTTACCATCTACCTCCGTTTCTTTGGATGATGAATGGCAAGAGTTTACTGAACTGCACCCCTCATCTCCCACAAATCTTGCAGACATGGCTTCAGTTGTCTGCTCTTTGACAAAATCTGGATTTTCAAGAGCATAAACTGATACTATTCACTAGACATCTTTTTTTCCCCTCAAAATCTTCCTGAAAACAAAGTACAAGAGAAATCTTTCATCCCTACCTGGCAGATTAAAATTTAGTATCAGGATGGACTGGGAGAAAAATACACTTGGAATGGAATTCAATAATTCAGTGAGGTATTTTTCCTCCTCTTTAAAATTTTATCACCCCATATGCCCCCCATGAGAAGGAATATCGAAACAAAAAAATGAAGGCACCTTTGAGCACAAAAGGCCATCTGAATGGCTTCAATACTGAGCTGTTTTGACATATTCTGTGGCAATAAGAAAAGTGAACCATGAAATATCTTATTTACCCTGTCTATCACTGGGCCATCTGATGACAGGGGTGTCACTGCCCCCGGCATGGCACGGCAGCGGCGGGCAGTCTTGCCTGCAGCCGGGCGCCCGTCGCTTGTGCTCTGCTTCACCGGGAAACCCGTGCTGCTGCCTCCTCCCCGGCTGCCACCGCCGATCTGAAAGAGGTGAGGGATTGAGGAGCAGAGGCAAAGGCTTTGAGAAGAGAGGTTGTATCAGCGCAGAGGATGCTGTGAAACAGCAGCACGTGCAGAGAAGAACAATTTCTCTTCAAGGATTGCGTTGGCGGATTCAGACTTTATGCTGCAGGATGTAAAAGTGCTGAATTGCAACTGCCCTCTTGGGCTTTTTTGTTGAATGAACAGTCAGGATTCCCTCTCTTACACAGAATTTGCTGCACCTTGAGTTTTATTAACAATTTGGAAGTATTTGGTGCATCAGTAGTAACCCAGGACTCAGGACTTCAGTTGTGGTGGGGGTCAGCACCAAAGTCACTCCGGGGCAGCAGCAAGCAAAACCAGCTACCGCTTCTGAAAATGTTAGGTGGCTTTGGTCTGGATCAGGCACAGTTCATGGCGTTTAGACGTGTAAAGCACATTTACTGCTTGCATCACCAGTCTGATGGACTGAAACACAACCATGGGATTACCCAAACCCAAATACAGCACAGGTGCATTCCCCCAAAGCAGCAAAAGCACTCCTTCTGCCAGGGGCTGGAATGCTTAAAAGTGGGCTTTATCTACCACACAGTGGAAAAACAAAATTCTGAGGAATCTACATCCCAGTTTCCATGCTTGTAAGGCACCTTACCAGCAGAGTAGAGTACAGGGAACCAACCAAAAACATTGCATATGGGTATTCACTCAACACTCAGCCACCTCACCTCCTCATGGAGGGCGGATGGAAACTCAGCCAGCCTTTACACAACACCCTGCTTGCTGAACCGACCACCAGGGAAGGAGGAAGCAGCATCTGAATGAACAGAGTCTGAGTTGGTCTATCTCAGAAAAGTGTTGTAGAATTATAGAACCATAGAATCACAGAATGGTTTGGGTTGGAAGGGACCTCAAAGACCATCTAGTTCCAACCCCCCTGCCGTGGGCAGGGACACCCTCCACTAGACCAGGTTGCCCAAAGCCCGGGTTATCACACATACTGTATCGCATGAGCTGCAACACAGAACACCAGGATCCCTCCTGCACCACGGCAAGGAGCCCGCCGCAGCCACCACTGCAAGGTTTATGGGGAAGGAAAGGGCTCAGGAAGCATCAGGCACTAGCTGGTGATTTGGGTACACAGCTGGAAGGAGGATGAGTGAGCTGGGGTGCTTGACCCACACCTTGTGTTAACCTAGCTGAATGTGACCTTACCTTATAATATTTTTTCAGAATAAATAAAAGTCATCATTAAGTAGCTACTATTCAAGCTGCTTGTATGTTGAGGAATTGCATCTAAAGCATGTCTACTATATGAAACAAGTGATTCATTTAACTATTTTGTTTCCTGGTTAATACTTCACAAGTACCGATGAGATGGCAACATTAATGACCAGTAAAACATATTTTGATGGTTATTTATACGAGACCAATTGAAATGTTTGTCAAAACTTCAAGGGAACTTGCCTTTTTAACATTTTTCACAGAAAATGCCTACTTCTCCCTATTTTTTTTTCAATGTGAAAACTTGCATTTATGATGACTGACCTTTTAAAAAGAGGAGGGTTTTTCTCCCTTTTTTTTTCCTCATCAAGAAAAAGTAGAAATTTTCACTTGAAAAATGGTTGAAGTTAATTTGAAAAATATGGACATATTTTTCTATTGCCTTGCAATATTTCCCCCATAGTTCTCTGTGTTAGATAGATCTAACCTGTGGTGTGCCTAGAAAAACCTGAATCACACATGTACACAGCCCCCTTCCTACAACCCTGTGAATGCTTAAATCATGGTGGTGGAGACTGATGAGAAAAAATAACAGAGAGGGATTTCCTCAGTATAGCTATTGCTTGTTTTTTCATGCATCCAGATCAAACAGACTTAAAATACACCTGCAAGAACCTTGAGAAAAAAAATATCCCCTAAAAGATGTACTAGGAGAGGTCTCTCTTTGCCTTGAAGGGGTTGGAACTCAGCTGGAAGTGCCAAAACCGACACCCATAAGCCTCTTCTAATGCCAAAAATGTGTCTCTTCCCCATACTGGCTGCAATAGTCACCTGCCAGCGCTGGGGCTCCCTGCTCCGGGGCCAGGCAGTCTGTGACACTGCTTTTCCCTCCCGTGGTCAGAAACCTATACACATCGCCTGAGGCCTGTCCTTGGGGAGAACAGCATTTTCTGTTTGTGGTATCCTATTTTTTGTGCAGAGTAGGCACCTCCGGACAGGTTAAGCCCATGGGTACAGGCAGCATCTTGGGAGAGTCCCTTTCCACTACCCCTGCACAGGCTGCCTGGACCAATCTATAATTTATATGCTGTATAACTTAATATATTATATTTTTAAATAATCAACATATTAATATATAATAAAATATATTAAAGTTATAGTTTATAATACACATTTTTAATATAATTTCTGATTTCCATGAGCACATAATTTACTGGGCTAGATTCCTCTGTGCAGGACAAGTCAAAGACGGGCTCATGTCACAGCAAATAACAGAAGTTACANAAATCCAAAGGAGATACATGACTTCCATCTTCGTAGAAGTGAGTGTTTTTTGCTCCATCAAGGCTTTTAAGAACCACCCAGATTACCACAAGAGACCCCAGCCAGCAGAGGGATGAATGCTAGGGACGAACAGAGGGTTTTCGGTCCCACCCTCTTGTTCTGCTTCATCAACCTGGCATCAAGGACCTGGCCCATGGTTCGTGGCTGGGCCATGGGCATTGCTGCCCGTGAGATGGCACCAGCACTTTGTCCTACACCAGTCATCTGTCACGTGGCAGTGTGAGATCACAGTCTCTCCATTTGCAGTCGCCTCCTAAATTACTCCCAGTCAGTGTTTAAGTCATTTAGCAAATTAATTCTCTCTTGGCACCCATAGGCACTGGAGCACTGGAGTGTGAGATGGATGCTGAGGTCTGAGACAGGGAATAGATTGGAGATTCAGGATCCCTGAAACATCACCCGGCAAGTCATGCTGGAAGCTGCATCTATGTTTAGTTCTTCAATGAGAAGTGATGGTACTTCTGGAGTGCTAGCCAACAGGAGGGACAACAGAGCTGTGAGGCATTTGTACCCCATAGTTGAGCAGCTGTTCTAATCAAAAGACAGGAGAAAACCCCTGTAATTTCATGTATCAAATAACTCTTGTGTCAGCGCTTGATGCAGATGGCAGTACCATAGGTGCCTGTGCGCAAGCATACCTAGAGTTGGGGAGACAGTGGCTTGTGCCACAGCTCATTTCCCTGAAATTTACCACGGCAGCAGCTCTCCATTTTCAGGAAGGGAGCTGGGGTGCACATTGCCTGCCTACAGCCTTTGGAAACTCCCGGGGAACCAACTCTCAAAAGCTGACCCAAGTCATGGAAAGTACATGGGGAAAAAGCTCTGTTCTAGGCCACTGGAAATATGCTTTGCAACTGCAGGAGACATCTGCTGTACTGGGCTTTCTTCATCAGGAGGGAAGCTCTAGTAATGTGCACACTTAAGGCAAACACTAGAAATTGAAATTTTCTTTTACAGGTTCCACAGACTGATTTCAATTTGCTTCCAGCCATTTTGCTGGTAGGTCTCAACTTCCTGAAAGAGATAACCTGGTGATGAAAATGCTGAAGTTAGGAAGATAAGATCCTGCCTGATAGAAAAAATGAATAGAAAAGGCTTCAAAAGGAACAATGTGAAGCAATAAGGATCTCTGATAAACAATGGAATTTACTATCAAAAAAGTTTGATAATCATCAATCAAAGCACCTGGTAATCATCTTGTTTGATTAAACTAGCACCCAAAAGCCACCCCACAGGGAAGAGGTGAAGGGAACTGGGTGCATCCCTAATTACCACTCCTGTTCCAGCCTCCCAGTCCCTGCTCAGACTCACTGCCTCTGTGCATAAAGACATGATCCTCTGACTCCGCTGTTTTGTCTCAGGCCTTCCGAAGTCTTGGGACAATTCCCTTTCTCAGCAGAATCTAAACCACCACAGCCAGCATTGTCCTTTACTGGACTGGGATTAGTGGTAGCTTCCCTGGGGCAGAAGCATCCCACTCTCCTGCATATGTAGTGTTGCAGTACTCGCTTTCGTGCAATACAGCCTTAGCAACCTCAGCCAACATCATTGTGCTGGGCATGAGTCTTTGAGAGTGATGTAATTTAAAAGGTATATACACATATGCTTATATATATACATTTTACATACACATCTTTAAAAGATATCGGATCTGGATATATATAGATTGTACGAACTTCTTTTGTTCTTTCATTTACCTCTGTAGACACAAATCCTAGTGTGTGCTGGGGAAACCCAAAGGCTTTAGGGGTTCGTGCTGGGGGAGGCTGACACAATGAGGATTTACCACTGCAAATCCAGTCCTCAATGCTTTGTCCATCAGCTCAGGGTCAGAGTAGTTCCTGTACCATGGCTGGCAGTGGATGAGGGCAGAAGACACTTTTTTTGGCTTAACTGCCTTTGCCCAGGGGCAGCATGGTTACGTTTGTCTCCTGCTGCACTAGGCACCTGTGGCACTTGGCTGTGTACAGCCATTTCGCAGGCAAGAGTAGGCTCATGGTTGTGGGGTTTCCTCCTCTCTCAGATATTTTTCAGTTTGGTAACATTCAGTCCAAGAGAGAGGCATGGGTTGATGCCAGTTTNAAACCCTGGGAATGGTTTTGAGAGCAGAAATATATATGTGTGCCTTCCTGACTGCACTGGTGCCTGGCTTTTTGTCTGATACAGAATAAGAAAATAAACAAGAGCGGCATATTTTGTCTTATTTAGGAAAGTTTATGTAGCACATTAATGCTAAGGACAGAAATGAACAAAACCTAGGAAGGAAAAGGATTTTCTTCACTGCTGTGTATATTTTTCACATCATAAAGGCCCTGTGCTACATGAAAGCACATTCCTGCAAGCACTGATATGTGTGAATGACGTTACACCCCCAAACAAGCTTTTTGAGGGACTTAAATTTAAACCAATTAAGATACTGAATTGCACAAGCATTAGCAAAATTCCTGCAGCTTTACTGCAGGCAAACTTCACCACTAGGGAGCACCAACAGACAAAGTTTTTTAGAGCTTTTCTGTATTCTGTATATAAAATATAGAATGCATTTAACACTGACAAAATAAATATTTTAAATTACAATATTTTTTTTAAACTGCCCACTGAGAAACTAGATGAATCAGGAGTAATGGGGCAAAAGATTTCAATGTATTTGATCACTAGGCAAGATCTGTAAATTGATACCAATCAAGAGCTCTGCTGATTCTTCTTTGCAACTTGTGGATAATTTTTTCTGAGTATGCTTGGTAACTTTATCACAATAAAAAAAGACAAATACCAGGCACCGAAGGAGTCTTTCTCCTCCAGATATGAACCTTCTAGATTAAATCCAAAGTACATTACAGAGCCAAGAGAACAAACAGCGTGTTTTTATTCTGTGGCAAATGAGGATCAGAGGCTCCTGACCGTGTTTCACAGTGACTAAGAGGCAGACGAAGAAAATTCAGGGCTGTAGCTCAAATCCCATTCTACACAGCAGAACTGACTGACCAGAGATGTTTGCTAATAGCTCACCCTATAAAACTTTGATTCCTCTTCCTCTTACCTGAAGCATAACTGTATGTCCTCCTTACCCTCTCTTTCTGTCTGAGTTGGACACTTAACATCAGCATTTCTGTCACATCTGTGCAGAGTGGGATGACATTAGGGACGGTGTCAGACTGCACTGTGAAACTCTCTGGCCGTTCTGGTCTGAGCTGTGCACCCCTTTGGCCAGGTTGCACGGGGACGTTCAGGAGCCTCTGGACACTGGAATGAAAGCAAGGCTCAAGTCAACACAATCTCGACTCCTAAATGGCTTTGTGGATACAGACCAATATGTATACTAAACTGATCATTAATGTAAGATTTCACATCTCATCTTCTGCTTCTAACAGTAGAAGATGCAATTAGCTTTGATTATGCAGTGACTTAAGTGCCACCCAAATCACAGCTCTTCCCAGTCTTTACTTTCCCCAACAACCAGGACGTGCACTTATGATAGTGTCAGTTTGGAAAGCAGCCCTCACATACCTCACACCAATTCCCACAAAACAGAGGAGGTTTCACTGGAGACTAGTCTTTAGCCACTGCTCACAGGGGCTCTCCTCCATGGCTGGAGCCATGACTGCAAGGAAATTCTCCAAGCAAACATGCACGTGCCGTAGCTGTCAAAAGACACAAGATTAAAATCTCTACACACTGTTCTGATGCAGTGGATGAAGCACCCTGAGCACTCTTATGAAAACCCTTTTGATTATTGTATGGAAGCTAAACCATTCATCTAGCCTGCTGTGGTATCCTGGTTCCAGTTGTATTAAGGCTCCTCCATTCCCTAATGGCATGTTATTTCATATCTTGTTCTTCCCAATAGTCATATCATTGTAGTGGATAAACTCTAAATATCAAGAGAAGGTGTAATTGAATTTGGTAGGAAAGCTCCTGTTCACTTGTGCATTGCAATGATATTTAAGGTGACAGTCCTGACTATGCACAAAAGGATGGCTTCTGCGTCGTGGTGCTGCTGGGCCAGCCAGAGACACTGATCCCCAGCTGGGGACTCAGTTCAACTGGGAACTGTGTGTTTGAGGGCAATGGGGATGGGGGCAGAAGTGGGGGAGCTGAGATGAAATTGAACTGAGAACAGCAGGTACATGCTATGTACAACTCTGTGTGTAAGTTATGGGCCTGATGCTTGGGGAATTTGTTGGTGATTACACTGTGAGAGTGACTGATGTTTTTGCAAAGCCACAGTCAGGAACGGATGTCAGTGTGGAGGCAGTATTTCATATATATCAAATATTCATATCAAATATTCCTGTATTTCAAGGACAAATATTGGATATGCTGAAACAGACTGGAATTTTTTTATTATTGTGTTCAGCTCTGAGGCTGGCAATGTAAGAAGGACACGAACCTGCTGGACAAGTCCAGAGGAGGGCCACAAAGATGTTCAGAGGGCTGGAGCACCTCTCCTATGAGGACAGGCTGAGAGAGTTGGGGTTCTTCAGCCTGGAGAAGAGAAGGCTCCAGTGAGACCTTATTCCAGCCTTCCAATACTTAAAGAAGTATTTATAAGAAAGCTAGGGACAACATTTTAAGTAGATCCTGTACCAATAGGACAAGAGGTAATGGTTTTAAACTAAAAGAGGGTAGATTCAGAGTGGAGATCAGGAAGATACTTTGTATGATGAGCCTACGAGAAGGCTGGAGAGGGATTGTTTACAAGTGCAGGTAGTGATGGGTAATGGCCTGAAGCTGAAGGAGGGGAGAGTTAGATAAGATATAAGGAAGAAATTCTTTGCTATGACACTGGTGAGACAGGTTGCCCAGAGAATTTTTGGATCCCTGGAAGTGTTCAAGGCCAGGTTGGATGGGGCTTTGAGCAACCTGGTCTAGTGAAAGGTGTCCCTGCCCATGGCAGAGGGGTTGGAACTAGATGGTCTTTGAGGTCCCTTCTGACCCAAACCATTCCATGATTCGATGATATTTCTGTGCAGACCTATATATCAGACCATGGCTCTCGTCAGCTGAGATGCAAATGCTCAACATCAGTGCTCATGAAAACTGTCAGTCTAGAAAGATTTTCCTCTGTCTGTCTGGTACATATACAACTTTCATTACAGAGCAATGCTGACTACTGTAGAGCTAAAGATCAGCCTCAGCTTTGCACAGAGCCTTGCTGTATCTGACAGGATTGCTTGCCCTGCAAGGTCCCAGAGCCAGCAAACCCAGCTTCAGCAAACTGGGGAGTGAACTGCAAGGTGTACGTGCAGGCTAGCTTAACTCTGCTTGTTCTGAAATATCCACGTATGCACTAACACACCTGCTTGCAGTGAAGCTAAACATCAGCTACCAGCATCTGCTAACAGTCAGCCCTCTCCAAAGGAAGCGTTGGATGAATCCGATTGCATCTTTCCAAGGACATGGACTCCCTTATGCCTGCAATCATCCCTGAGGGAAGCAAGGGATGGGGTCAAGACCTCCCTGCCGAAGCCTTTGACTCACCCAGGCCACTTCGTGCCTCCATCCCAGCAGCAGCAGCAGCAGCAGCAGCAGCAGCAGCAGGAGCAGGAGCAGCAGCAGCAGCAGCAGCAGCAGCTGGCCCTGGAGACAAGCAGTGCTTGGAGACAGCAGCTGCAGCAGGCTGTTTGCCCAGGCTCCAGCACTGCTGAGCCTGCATCTCAGGAAAGGCGCAGGAGAAAGCGAGGCAGCCCTGACCTGGTGCTACTGAACTGAATCACGACTGCATTGCTATAAAACAGTTTCAACACCATTCAGCTCAGCTAAGATATTTTTGTTTCGTGCTAGTGTGAGTGGGAAATGTTGAACTTTAATGTGCGTGCAGTGATTGACAGGCTCACGAGGTGATCTGAAGATATTCCACTATCTATCTAAGACAGCTTTTAAAACTAAGCTTACAGTAGTCAATCCTTCTTCAGAGACTTAATGAGTTTAATGATCATCCCAGTAGGCCAATGCTCACTTTACAAAAATAAACCCAGAGGACAGAGAGTAAATTCAGGTAGGTTTCAGGCCCTGAAGCCAGCCCCACTGAAGACAAAAGATGATTTATGGTGTACTTGTTCTGCAGATAAACAGGAGACCCAAGGCACTTCTGTAATTATGCATGTGCCCTCCTCTGGAAGCAGTGGCTATTTTCATACCACAGCCCAATAAAGGAAATGTGAGAGGTATCTGTGCTTTGTTTATAGCTCCATTAGCCTTTCTTGAACTGTAAATTACTTGGCAGTGGCTGAGACAAAAGGGAAAGACAGGGCTGGATGCCAAAGGAAAAGTTTGAAGTTCACAGTTAATTCAAGTCTTTCAGATTTTACTGCTTAAAATTATAGTCCCTTCGAATAGTTACTCCATAATTATAAAACTCATTAGTGCAAATCGACACATTTAGTAGATGTTTAATTGCAGAACAGACTACAGTAAAATATATTTATTATGTATAAGTGATTTATAACATTTCAACTATGACCATTTTCCATGGCAGTCTTCACCCTTGTCTCCTTATTCTTCATCAAGCACTGACTAGAAAAGAGAATAGACAAATGGGTTTAGGGTCTGCCTAGCACACTTGAAATGTTCAGTGAGGGGAGTTAGGAACAATAAATTGTACTTTTCTCCCATTGCCAGCCCCTTGGTTTAACCACAATGACAACACTAGGAGAACATAAAGGCGCAGCCTGTGAGGGCCAGCAGCAGGAAGCATAGTGCTGTAATGGCATCTGGAGCATTATCAGCAGCACAGTTGTGAGTAATTACATTAATTGTCTTTAATTACACTCTGTGACCTGAAAGAGGCTGCTTCCAAGAAACATGACACACTACCAATCACAATGGATTTAGAAAGTGACTTGAACAAGTATATGGTTAGATCTTTCTAAGCAGAGCCACAACTGGAATGACAGATGTGTTCATGCATATTTGTGTGCTTGTTTTACAGGTCACTCACAACAGAAGTAGAGGAGCAAGCAGCAGGTACTTCTTCACATAGGAAACTGTATACAAAGTATTCCCAGAACAAAGGCAAGTCTGGAAATGGTGCTTTGCTTTCCTTTCCCTGGGACTGAACATCACCTCTATCTTATGCCATTAGTGACCCTACCCATATAGAAAGGCTTTAGAGGCAGCAAGTTACACCACAGTTCCTACTGGATGGTAACGTCTTTGCCATGAGCACAATGAGAGCTGTAAATTACCACAGCTTTTGACAAATCCTGAAAGGAATTTTGCCTCAAATGCAGCTCTGTCTCCTTTTTAGTTACAGTTCTGCAAGCATGAGTAAACATTTACATGCACGCATTTTTGTGGTGAGGCTATTCTGTTCAATACTGGACAGAATTTACTGATGAAATCCAAAAGTCAATGGAGGAGTTGCATTAGAAAGGCATGCTCTCAGCTCTCCACTCAAGCCTTGGGATGGACCCAAACTCCTGGTCCAGCATCCTGGCAGCAGAGACAGGAGTTGTGCTTTTAGATTTATCTAATGATGCTTTGCAGGTGCACGTGTGCCTCCATGGTAGGCAGGCGGGCTCCTGGGATGGCTCTGCTGAAAGAGCCAAGAAGACTGTTTTTCTGTCACTCCCCATGTCCTACAGTGGGATGGAGTTGGTGGTGTTTCCATGCCATTTTTACGTTGCTCACCTGCAATTATGGGATCTGTGCTCTTCTCTGTGACTCAGAATGTTTTATTCATGATCCATTTATGGTAAGACACAGCACAGCGGACTCTGATAATACTGAAACTCCTTTGCATGCTAATGGCTAAGTTTTTAGCTTTGGGTCTCTAATTCTCATGCATTATGCTGACACTTGTGTGTCTGAAGGAGAGTTGCATGCCAAATTTGCTGCATGTGCATTTACCTCGTGACCTGTATGCAGAGTGCAGCTGGCTGTGCAAATTTAAGGTGCGTGCCTCTCTATCCGAGGATAACTGTGTGTGCATGACTCCCTGAACATCTGCATGAAGATGGGAGAAAAATGGCATGCTATGTCACCTGGCCCAGGCAGTCATTCTGCCAGATGCTCTCCTTCTCACCCTTCCTATCAAGCTCCTTCAGAGGGTGTGTGAGACCCTCAGGCTGATCCAACTCCCAGCTCAGCCACATCTGGCAGCCTTAATCTCCTGAGCTGCACTACAAATCTTTGCATATCCAGGAAAATAAAGGGAGGTCTCCATTATGCCTACATGATCCAGTCATGCTGCTAAGTCCTCTGTAGAAGACATGAGTGGAAACCCGCACAGCTAGNATGCATATTTTAATCCCATATAACCTGTGTGTTGGTGATCACCTGGCATGCACATTGGGTGGAGCTATCCCCCGTGCATCCAGCGCTGCAATAAAGAATGCCTGCCTTTTAACACTACATTGGTGTTACGAGGTTTATTCCCGGATTTCGGTGACAGACTGATGAGAAGGGAAAACCTACTCCTTCCTTGCTCGCTGCTGTGGATGTCCATGAAGGCTGTCCCTTTCCCTCTCCTAGGTGTCAGTAGGTCCCCAGTGACTCATTTTTGAGTTTGTGATCTTCAGCCTTACTTGCATTAACATATTTTGAGGTATTCAAGAAGTGGATCCAGTAGGTCATACTGTGATTGTATGGTAAGTTTACCTGTCACACAATCCCTAGTTTTACATTTTTTTTGGAATGGTCTTAAAGATGTATTATAGAAAGCATACGTGCATACTTACCTGTCAAGGAACTTGATGGCTACATGTAATGGTCAACAAATACAACAATCAACTGACAGCTCTGCCAGAGTCCATATAATTCTTCTGACTTCCTGCTTTGCAAGCAGGAGGTGAATAAAAGAACATTTACAAGTAACTGAGATATTGGCTTTCCAATAGGTTTTAAAAACAATAAAATCCCTCTGGAAACCAGCAGTGAGTCTCTGGCTCCCTCAAATGTCCTTGAAAGTCCCAGCCTAAGGTCTTGCTCCTGTTCCCATTGAAGTAATTAAATTAATGAAATTCAAGATAGGGCAGCAGAGGGAAGTGTAGTCTGGACAACGAAACTCAAGGTTAGGAACTAGAAATTACACCACCTAGCCCCGTGCCTTTTTTCTATAGATTATGCTGAATCACTTACTTTTCTTGCTTTTTCCTCATCTATTTTTAGACTCAGGGGCTTATTCACCTATATAAAAAAAGGTTTGTTCACCTCAAAATCCACTACACAATATTCAAGTCATTAATTTTCTTGGATAAAGACATCACTGACAACCAGCTCTGCTTCTCATTACACATTGCAGCACAGCCAAGTGCAGCCTGGACTCCGCTCTCTGCTCCCGGACGGCTGCACAAACTCACAGCAGAGAGAGCAGATAGTGATGCGCAGAAGGCAGGATGGTGTCAGAAGGGTTTTTCTTCTGTGCTTGTGAGCCACAAGCATGCAGGACGCAAAGAGGCTGCTGATGAAGGAAGTTGGTGAAGATGCAAGCCCACACTGCCTTCTGGGGTTTAACACCACAGTTAAAGGAAGAAGGTTTCATGACTAATGCATCACACTCAGGCCACTGGTGCATCAACATTGATAACTGTATGCATTTTGAGGCTTGCTTTCCCACCCATATTTTCTCCACTAAATCCTCCCTTTCTGAGTGCTTGGGCACAAACAGCCCTGGCTCCCAACTTCTGTATATGTTCCCAGTACATAACCACCCCAGCTGTGACACTCATCTTTGCTTGTCCAGGTTACAGTACAGCAATGACCTACTGCCACNTCCCTCCCCCACCCTGTTTGCACAGAGGTTTGGCAGCACTCTAGGCTGCCCTGGTTGTGGTTTCTCCTCCACAGGCTGCTCCAGACTGCCATCATATCCCTCTCCACTGAGGCATCACAAGCTGCTTCACAGTCAGGGGTATGTATGCCTTTTGGTGACTATGAAAAGGATATTCCAAGATGATGAATTTATCTATACAATTTTCCATTTTGATGTTTGAAGTCAGTCTTGGTGAAAGAATTTGGAATGAGTTGAACTCTTATTGCAGCATCAGTGTATTGTAACTGCTAGACCCACTGTACATTACATGAACACTTGCTTAACAGCACCTTTGCCCTGTAAAGATACTCATAATGAGAGGTTTTCCAGCACAGCTAATGATGGCGGGCTTTGTGAAGAAAGCTGACTGTACCACTGCAGTGATTTAGCCCAAGGGAACCTGTAGAAACAAATTAGGCAACATATATCAGAGATATGCCTTCTTTTTCTCCTATTCACCCCAGCCAAGAAGGTCGTGCAAAATATCTTTCATTTCATTAAAGGCAATTTAAGTCATTAATGTCCAGCTGACACTGTAGTGTTAATTCTTCTCTGCAGAGGTGAGAAAGCGGCCAGTGACCTGAATTTTTTAAGCTGCATGGTGCAATTACAATGCTACAGCTATGGTTAGCTCCATCTCTAGGTATAGACAGGCTATTCCTTCAGACAAAAATTAGAAAAGGTCAAATTTAAAAGCAAGGTCATAAGCTAAGCATTGGGAAGAACAGTAAAGGACTCTTGAATTATGAAACTCATTTGACATTTTGTGATCATAGTGGCTGGACCTTTTTTTAATTTAAAAAAAATAAGAGCAAGTCAGGTGAGAAGCTTCTCTTAGTCTTAGAAATGTCAGAGTGACTCAATGAGTGCAACAAAAGGAGAGTTTGCAGAGGAGGCATTAATACAGTAACTAGAGCTGAAAGTCTGAGAAGAAGATGATGATAGCATAGAGGACCGTGTTCTGTATGACCAAGACAGTGAAGGAATTTTAATTGTTTTTGAACAAGATACCTAAGTAAAAAAATTACAGGTTTGGTATCACCACGATAACTCAGCTTCATTTTTCTTATGAATGACTGAGGTGAGATTCAGCTTCACTGACTGGAATTTGTTTTCATTGTTTTCAGGTTCATAAAGGTCTTGTGGAAGAATTAGAACAGCTGAGGAAAAGAAGGATCTGTTGCCTAAAAAAAAAAAAATAAAAAAAAATTACAGAGTGTGTGCTATCTAATTAGATGTGATCCAGCTGATATCTCATAGTAGCTCTGCATAAAGACTTCCCGTTTCTAGAATCCTCACAATCTGACTAAAATGAAAGATGGTGTGATCCAGAGGCAGTTTTTAGTGTTACTAAATTAAATAAAGCAACATAGTACTGAAACTATACACAGTGGATTTGTAGGACACATTCAGCTACAGGCGAAGCATGAGAACAATGCTGTATAACAGGGCGCTTGTACTGAATGCTCACCCATGAGAAATCACAACTTATTTAATACAAATATTGCCTCGTGTATATGTGCGTGCATGTGTGTTTATTATAGCAAGGCTCACTGTTTTCTGCCTAACAAAAGGCAAGAATGCTGAAGAGGTGCTACTAAAATATTGATTTAATTTTTTTAATATCACTTGAAGCCTAATTGCACTATTCACTTGAGAATTCACAAACATGAGCAATAACTGATCCTTTTCAAGTCCTCAGGGATAACTATGAAAACTGGATCTGTATTAATTAAGTCACAGCGGAACCTTGTTATCTGCATTCAGGTGAGTTATTTGCAGCCACGCCATCATCCTTTGCAAGGGGAAGCAAGTACTGCCATTTAATGCCTTAGTATTCAGTGCTAAATTCAAGGCTAACATGCACTGAGACTGTATGGATCAGTGTTGCGGTAAGAATTACTGTGTTTTATAATTCACGACAATATAACTTTTAGATCACAACACTGCTGAATCAAGCAGCAGAGGCTTACAAAGCAAGTCATGCCACCTTTAACAGTGCCTGGCACTGGAAATAATATACTAAGCACTTGCAGAGCAACAGTTATGGACTTCAGGACAAAACAAGCACGTCTCGCATTACATGTGTTTGACTCCTTAATGTAGGATTTTATAGGTTGCTAAGCCACTGTAAAGCACTCATCTTGATTTAAGTCTTGAATTGTTTGAAGTATCACACAAACACATTTGAATGTTTGGCTACTGGCACTGAGGTAAATTGTCCCCCGCAGCCTCACAGCTGCCCACATTGCACATTCATTGTTTGTTTTCCAGCAGCCCATTTTCTCCTGATTTGGTCCTTGAGCAACACTGTGAAAGGAATTATTACAGACTAATTCAACCCAGATCCTCTAACTCCTATCAAACTTCAGCATATTTAGGTTTCACAAGCAGGTTTTTAGGCAGGCAGGGGATGGGGAAGGGGGGACACTGTCCTCAAAGCAGATGTTTTTTTTGTCCCCCCTCCCCACCAAAAATGTTCATGACAGTCTTTTGTGTTTGAAAACAGAAGGATCAGTAGAGGTGCNAATTTCTTCACTGAAAGGGTTGTCAATCATTGGAACAGGCTACTCAGGGAAGTGGTCGAGTCACCATCCCTGGAGGTATTTAAAAGATGTGTAGATGTGGTGCCTAGGGACATGGTTTAGTGGTGGACAGAGTTAGGTTAATGATTGGACTTGGTGAACTTAAAGGTCTTTTCCAACCAAAACAATTCTATGATTCCATGTAATTCCCTCAATTCTATATTTTGATGATTCTATGATTCGCAGGGGGCTGGATTCAGTGCAATCAAACTTAGAAGAGACACAAACATAGACAAGAGCCAGGAAATAATCTGGTATATATGCTGCTTTAGTAACTGCAACAGGACCACATGGATCCAAGAAGTGGATCCTTAAAGTCTGAGATTTATACAAGCCCCAGGTCTGGTCTGAAGAAGGAGCTCATTTCAGAGTCAGATGTTTCTCCTGAATTTCCTGAAAATTCTTCTTTCTTTCATCAATACGCAAATACATTCAGAATTGCACAGTTCATCAACTCCAAAGCAACAAGATAAGTGTAGCTTGCAGACAGTGTTTTAAAGAAAGTTTTCTCTCTGCCATCTGTACACACAGCCACAACACAGAGGCACCTGGACGTGTTGCGGGGCTATGCTTGTATCCTGACATGCCCAGAAACTACAAGGAAGATGTTACTCATACAGGAGAGCCAGCTGCACCTTTGAAGGCAAACTTTGAGATACAGCAAAGAAATGCAAGAGCCATCTCCATCTATCATAAAAAATGCAATTAATGGGATCCCAGATGACACAGCTTGCATACAACAGTTAGTCAGACAAAGAAAATACTGTTGTTCAAGAGCAGCTTGAAGGTGTGGAAACTGCCAGTCACATTGTAGTTTAAAAGGGAATCCTTTGCAACATGATGTAGCAGAGGTTTCCTTCCCCAGTGGAAGGGAAGGTTGTTTCTGCTCACCTACGGGCAGCTGGGCACATGCTGGACCCCAAGTCTCTCACCATCCCTGTCTGCTGCCTGCAAAATCCACAGAGAAGCTCCCATTGCCAAAGATTTATGCTTTTGCCAAGTGAATATGAAGTGCTAGCAAATTAGACCACCAATATCTTACCCTCACTTTGTAGACATACAGGTTTCAAGCAAGCTCCAAGGTAGTGGAGCAAAGAAACTCAAAGCAGACAAAACAGAGCAAAACCTGGGCATATCCTCACACCAGAAATGCTGTAAGAGGCAAGCACAAGGCAATTTCATGTTAAAAGATGGCACCAGACCCCCAAACAGCTGCACATATGCAAATACATACAACACGGACATGGTGAATCAACATCGATTTTTACTCAGAAAGGAAAAGGGGTTTCTGTTTGAAAGGTCAATGTGCTCTGAACCACCTGCCACACAGGTTTTGTTCAGCAATTCAAGAAAAGATGCATGAGAAACAACAGGAGACAAACACATTTTGCCTTCTCTTTACTCTTCTAATGCTACCCACCCCCTTTATAATCACAAAAATAGTGACAGAAACGTCCCCAAACCACTTTATTTACTGCCATCTTGTCACATTGTTAAGGGAGTACAGATAGAATGAAGGTACTCTATTTTCCACATGTCTGGTGGTCTTTAAGTGCTCTGTGCAACATAAAAGAGCCTCAGGAGAAGGGAATGGAAGAGCTGCAAACCGGCTGGCAGATGGACCTGGTCCTGGGGAGCTGCCTGGGGCTGGAGCCCAGGGCTCCTGCATTGCCAAAATATTTGGTTAACATGATAGATATTAGCAATTTTGTAATGAAAAAATGTATGTTTCAGGAAACAAACTTCAAAAAGTAAACAACAACAACAAACCCCCCAAGCAAACAAAAAACCAAACCCAAACAAAAAAATAACAAACCAAACCCACAGGCAAGCTTGTAAAATATAAGAAAATAGGACAATTCCTCTTTGGAGGAGATCACCTCTCTCCCCTTTAAGTGCATACTTACAGGCAAGTGCTCACACATCTGCATATATTATGTATACGGGTTAGAATCACTGTTTCTTTTTTCTAAGAGGGTAAAAATATATAGATTTTCTGACAAATCTTTGCAAACACAGTGTGGCTTAGCTCCTTTACACAACCTTTCAAAAAATGGACAAAGTTCCTGCAATTCAGTATCTTAAATTCTCAATGCCTCAAAATAACACTCAGATCATTAATGCTACAATATTTACCACTTGCTTTGAAGCAGGAGAGAACTTGTGCAGACCTGTAAATGAATGACATTTATATTTATTAACAAACTATTTCTGAGCGTGCACTGTGTCCCACAAGACACTCAAAACAAAAAGTTATCACTGATATTTTGCTCCCATTAAAGTTCCACTGAACCACTTCCTTCTACTCACCTGATCCGATCGATGCAGCAAAGTCTGTCATAGCGTTTGGTTTGATATGAAGAGAGAGACATTCTGGTACAATTCTCTATTCTTCTGCACAGTGCTATGGAACTAAAAGTTAATACAAAATTGTCGGTGTGATTCTCCAAGCTATTTATTTAATTTTTCTAGAAGGTCAAGAGCTTTTTCTGAGTGTCTGGAAAAAGGGCAAATTAAAAAAAAAAAAAAAAAAGTAGCAGGAGGTTCACTGAGTAATTAATTTAGTACCATATATACAAGTTCTCTCATCAGTCACTTGGTCTTTTAAATTAAACTCCTTTTTTACTCTAAAAGTTGTATATATTTAATCCAAAATCTAATCTTATCTGCACAAATAGATCATTGGGGGAAAAGCTCCTCAGAGATCTACTGTGTTAAACATTATGATTACAAGGAAATTAACACAATTTACACTTACTAGTTAACGGCACCCTTTGCACAACTGACATTTTCAATGTACAGGAAGAGCAGCCCTGAAAGTTGAAAAGCAGTTTCATCATAAATTGCTGATTTACACTTCTTTTTGTCATGTCCTTTCAGCAAGCTTTAATTCAGGTCTCAGACTTTATAAAAGCGAAAGCAGAGGGAAGGCGTCAAACATTTGAGAGCAGCAGCCCTGTTTACTCCCTTCACCAGCAAACAGCCTTACGTGGCTCCAGGAAGGGTGGGCTTGCATTCGCTTTCGTCTCCTGTTTCTGGTTTTAAATTACCAATTTGTCATCATCAGGCTAAACTGCAGCCAAATTTTATAAAACCAAATTTTATAAAATTTAGTTGAACCCTTAGAAAGCTGAGATCCTACCTGATATCCTTTCTTCTAGACAGAGTGGTAGAGTAGCCCAGGGCACCAGCTTTTAATAAATTATTGCCAATAAAACTGAAAGGCTAAATTTCTTCTATCTTAACTGCTCCGTAATGGTGGCTGGGTGGTCCATGCTCCTTTCCTGCAGTAAACACAAGGAGCCTTAGTTGTCACTAAAAAAGCAAGTCTACTTCCAGCACTAGCTGGCAATGTGTGATATAACAGCCCCCATTAATTTTTGCTGGCCTTGAGATACACCAGCTTTGCCTTGCTGCATTTCAAAGAGGCGGTAGCTAATTGTCTCAGCCATTCCCTCACCTTTCGACTTTGATTTTGCGATACACAAGCTCAAATCCCCGTGTTCAGACTATGTAGTCGGTACTTACAGCGGTGCTGTCAGATTTTGCAAGCAGCTTTTTGAAAGAAGTTCCCCCTCCCTTCCCTGCTACATGCAGGCTGATTATGCACGCATACAAAAAGGTTCAGCCAAGTTTAGCTTGCACATTTAACTGTTCTAGTAAGGAGAATACAGATTACCTGATTTCCTTGCAAAGTACATTGTCTGCACAAGCAGATGTACAGAGTAATAATCCTCATATTACAAAGAAGCACCTGATCTGACCATATTAGAGCTTTAGTAATGCAGTAATTCAAGCAGACGACAAACTCATCTCTAAAAGGTTTGATTAACTGGAGCACTGCTATTTTGCACAAGTCCATGAATCGTGGGTATGATTACCTATTTATATAACTACGTACTTAATCATCCCAAAGCATTCAATGTGGAAGCTTGCTTTTCGTCTGGAAAAGGCTATTGTGGTCTTTATTTCATTGAAGACTGAGTATGAAGACACAATAGCTTGTTAGATTGGACTACGGAGACAAAGCATGCAGGTCAGTTTGATACCAGGCCTGCTGACAAGCCGTGACTGCAGCTAATAAAGTACTCCTGGCTCTCCACTCTGCTGTAAATTACATGTGCAAATCTTTAGCCCACAAAAATACTATTACACAAATGTGGGTTGGGTGAGTAGCCAGGCAGTCTTATGAAAATATGTACATCAAACAGATGAATGAAGGCATGGCAGGATCTTTCCCTCCAAGATAAAGCTTTAGCATCTGATAATCCTGTCTAGCCAAGGGTATTAGGCAGAATTAAATATGCAAATAGATGAACCTGAATTATTCTATGATCTTATGATAACAAGGTGAGCTAGCCAAGCAGAATTTACTTTTACATCTATATAACATGAATTAACTTTTTTCCTATTCATCACTAGGCAAGAGCTATCATTTTGATTTGAGTTTAAGATCACGCTTTATTTACCAGTCAAAAGTAATAACTTTTCATTCTGTTATGAAACAAGAGCTCTGAAGTACCCTCCCAGCCCCCAACTATTTGCAGCTTAGGAACTCCCTGAGATGAATCCACTGTCTGTGTAACCTTCAATGAAGCTATTTTTCATGAACTTGCCTAGTCTCCCTCTGGGCTGTTGAACACATTCCACACCCACCTCAGCATCCCAGTGGCAAGGAGCTCCTGGTGTAACTACACAGCAGGTGAAAAACCCCTGCTTTTGTTTGCTCTGAACACGCCTCCAGCAAGATTCAGCTGATGCCTCCTCTCACTTGTGGGCCACCATTTGCAGTCCACTCTTTCCACGCCACTCATGGTTTCATAGACATCTATCATATCTCCTCATATCAGCCTCTTCTCCAGTCTGAACAGTCCTGAGCTAGTCTTCCCTGAAGTGGAAGCTAGCTGCAACTTTACTCATCACTGTCGCGCTTCTCTGAGTCTTTTTCAGCTCTATCACATGCTCATCAAGACTGCGTAACAAAACTGCACTCAGTACTTGAGATGCAGATGCTGCTTAGATGAACACAGTCCATAATGGTGTTCTCTGGTTTCTTCCTGTTTCTTTCACAATGATCCCTACTGCGATTTGCTTTTTTTGACCGCCAAAGCAAATGAATTTTAGTGCTCCATTATTTACACTTTGTTTCAGTGCTGATGCTAACAGTCATTAGAGGATTGAAAGGTAGACAGATGACAAACACACGTTTCTCAATAGCCTGGAGACTAGACTACAGCCATTCACTGTCTGTATTGACTGCTAATTGCATATTTAATTTCAGTTAAAATATAAAATCAGACACTTATACTTGAAACAAACCAATGCCAATGGGATTATTAAAATGTATTGGCCACTTTGGGAGCTTGCAGTGTATATGAGCTACAAGGCTTGAGCATGTAAAAGTACATCCAATATGCTTTATTTCTGACAATTTCTCATACTTTCTATTTTTTAATGTTGTAATTAGAGGAAGAGTGGAGGTGATTTTTTTTTGGGGTAGCAGCTGCATGACACAGTGTAAAAGGACTCAGATTTTAGGTCAAGTGTTTTAATGAACATAGGCAAATCTTCCCATTAGTGTAGGGAAATAGATGGTGATTTACTATCAAGAAACCAAGCCTCAAAAACCTTTTCCAAGATCTTTGATGACTGGTCAGATACCTGAAAATGCTAAACCCTGGTTGGCACCAATGCTCTCACCTGCAGCACCTTTTCTAGAGGGTAGATCTGTACTGGGGCCGGCAGCGCTTGGAAGCATGGGAATAACAAACTCATTCAGGTATCACCCAGTAACATAATGCACTGTTCTCCTGGATTTGAATGCCAGCTGAAAGATGGGTTTCAAATTTTTTCTGAGACACTAGAAAAGCAAAGCCAGAGGACTTGGACAATTGGCTAATAACAAGCTTTTATACTTCAAGGTAAGATGTATTCTGACTGTTTCATCCATGTGGTACTGGACATATCTAAAATACACCCCAGTTCATGCCCTCCAATTCTTCATTTCAAATTGTACAAGTTTTATTTTAAGATGTTTATGAGTTTCAGAAATATGATGGCTACTTGGGGAGTGGGAAGCGGTTTGGTCAGACAATAGTGTTGCTAATGGCACTTCTTCATCTACGCAAACAGCACGGGAACAAGAAAACAGAATATATCTGCATAGATGACGTGTCATTAATGAGCAAGGACCCTGTCACGTATATCAAACATAGGAGGTTTTTAAAGCTCCCTTCCTTTTAATCTGAATGCTGTGAGGGAGCAATGGCTTTCTTGCAGCTCATTGTTCAGTCTTAATGGTTTTCTATTTCCATGGCTCCATCTGGCTCAAATATGCTTATTTGAAGTTGAATGTGCTCAGGAATGTCTTCATGCCACATTGACTGGGCTGAATCTGTATGCTCAAGCAGGCAGTGTATTTACATCTGCATCTCCAACAAAAACAAAACACTTAGAGCACTTACTGTTGCATTTTACAGAGCGGCAAACCCAGTCTCTTCCCCTCTGATGCCTCCTGAGGCATGAATTCCCCTCTCAGGCGAACAAAGGACCCCTGTTCTTAGGTTTTCCCACTTTCTCATTGAATGTCCCCACAATACAGCTTTTTCCACACCATGGCCCCTCAGGACACCCCATTAGAGCCATCCTGTGAACTTCACTCCTGTGTTTGGGTCCCTTCCAGCTGATCAGCTCCTTCTGCAGTTTTGCCACCCCCACTGCATTTCTCTCTACCAGAACAAGAGTAAAATTCTCCCTCTCTCCCAAGAACTGCAGTTTTTATTCCAGCTGCTTTCCTTTCTGGGCAGGTTTGCTAGCTATTAAGGACTAGTGATGAGTGGTGTACCTCAGGGGACGGTATTGGGACTGGTGATAACATCTTTGTGGCAACATGGACAGTGGGATCGAGTGCAGCATCAGCAAGTTTACCGATGACACCAAGCTGTGTGGTGTGGTCGACATTCTGGAGGGAAGGGATGCCATCCAGAGGGACCTTGACAGGCTTGAGAGGCAGGCCTGTGCAAACCACATGAAGTTCAACAAGGCCAAGTGCAAGGTCCTGCACATGGATTGAGGCAATCCCAAGCACAACTACAGGCTGGGCAGGAATGGATTGAGAGCAGCCCTGAGGAGAAGGACTTGAGGGTGTTGGTAGATGGGAACCTCAACATAGGCCAGCCATTTGAGCTCACGNAAGAAATTCTTTACCGTGATGGTGGTGAGACACTGGAACAGGTTGCCCAGAGAAGCTGTGGATGTCCCATTCCTGAAGTGTTCAAGGCCAGGCTGGATGGGGCTTTGGGCAACCTGGTCTAGTGGAGGGTGTCCCTGGCCATGGCAGGGGGGTTGGAACTAGATGATCTTTGAGGTTCCTTCCAACCCAAACCATTCTATGAGTCTATGACTATATGAAAATTGTGTATCACTTCCACCATTTTAAAGGAGACATGGGAACTTTGTTGATTGATACTGATCCAACTTAGAGCTTACGTTTAGTATTTAGTACTGTAAAATAATTTCCACTTTGTTCACAATGAAACACAGACAAATGTAAAAAGCTGTAATGGGAGACGTCCCCAGCTCTAAGCACCGAGGAATAGTTTCCTGGAGTGACTGACTTTTTTTGGCATGTGGGATCTCTGCAGCAAAAATCAATAAGCTTTCCTCTCTTCAGTTTAATTCAATAATTAGCTTTTTCAAAGCTGAAGAAAATTGACTTAAAAGCTAGGAAGACTTCCCTTTTCTGCTTCTCTATGAACAAAAAGTATATGCATGTTTTGGGGCCTTTTGGTCCTAAAATTAAGAGAATTTCATAATTATATAACAAAAAAAATCTTACTCGCATCCTATACTCTAGATAAATTTTTTTCATTTAGTAAATTACTTTCCATAGATTTCAGAATTGATATAGATTTTCTTTGGGATCTAGCATACTTAGCTCCATTTTATTTACAATACACTTTTTATTAGCTATATGCTGATTTTATATGTGTTAATTTACTCTAATCATCTTCAGGAGATAGCATGAAAAAACAGACAAACAAATAATTAATTTAATAAATAAATGCTTTTTGCTGTTTCCTCACAAAATACAAGGTGAAACAACAACCTACATGAATGTATGTTAAAATAGATAGTTGTTTACCAATGTGTAGAGCTTTGCTGTTTAGCAAAGACAGATCAAGACTACTGTGCTATTCTGCTTAGTTGCTAAACCAGGTCTTAATAGTTATCTGTAAAGATTAACCTGTGTTTAGCGTGGAAAAAACTACGATGAAAAAAGTGAAAGCAAGACTAAAATTCATTATCTAAATTGCTGTTTTGCACTTGAAGATTTAAACCTGATTAAGACTAGTTATTTAAGTTACTTTCATTTCAATCGATACATTTACAATGTAATTATTTTTCCCTCAGAAATTTCACAGTTGCTGGGAGAAAAACAAAAATAAATGAATAATGCCAGAAACTGCAGAAACTAAGGAGCAAAAAACTGAGCCAAAAATGTAGAAGTCCTATTTATCACTTACACTGTGCCTATGCCCATAAATTGCTTATTTCCATAACATCTGTTTAAAATTGACCTACTAAGAGAATAGTTGCATTTTAATTGGACTCTCTTATCAAATTAAAAACATATAAACTTTTTTCTTTTTTTTTCCTCTTCTCCTCTCAGATCCAATGGCTTAATACCCAATTACTTTCTGGAATTAGGACCATTTACTAAATACCTGTCTCGTCTAGTGTTACGTATGATTTCTTAAAGGCATCAGCATCTCAGCTGGCTGTGTTCTCACACATCATCAGACCACTGTACTAACAGTTAGGACAGAGGCAACCCAGATTTGGAATAAAGTAGCTATTACTACAGCAGGATAAAGTTGGCCTGCTGATTCTTCTATTGGAGTAGTTTAGGGAAAAAAAAGGAGAGAAAATAACCACTTTTGCAATGAGGAAAATTCATTCTGTGTACTGAGCAACCCATAGTCTTCCATTGGTAAGACAGTACCTGTGGGGAAGAGGAGGAAGGGAGACATTTTAAGCTGCAAGTAAATTTAATTCATGGGTTTCTGCAGGGAGGCACTGACAGAGACATCGCTCATCTTTCATGGCATCTTCTTCTGCAACCCGAGCAGCCTGCACCTGGCTTCTTGACTTCAACTGGGCCAAGCGAGAGGCCGTGAAGAGTGTGGGAGCAGAGCACTTGGGCTGGGGTTGCCTGTGACTGCACAGGACAGGTGAGCAAAAGAGCTCTGTCCTGGAAAACATTTCTGGCCTCGCTAGGGAGAAAAAGTAATACACGCTGTAAACTCCCAGCTGTTGCCATGCAGAAAGGCCACGCCACGCGTCACCGTCACAGGACGCTGCAAAGCCCAACCTTGCTGGCTGTGCTCCTGGGTGCAGAGACCTCTTGGTGCGGGGCTTGCCTGCATCCCCCTCTGAGAAGCAGGTCCCCAAATCCCACCAGAAGCACCAGGGAGGTGATGGAGGGAACTCACCTGCGGACTGGCACGTCCTGGAGCCAGGCTTGAGGCAGCAGCTAGTCTGCTCCACCAGCACCTGCAGGCAAGCTGAGTTTGCATCAGCGGTAGGCACTCCTCACCGTGCCTACGTGAGCTGCAGGCACCAATGCTGACAGGGCCCAGGGGAGCAATGGGACAGACTGACATTCCAGAGGTCTTGTCCCTGCTTTCCATCTCCCTCCTTCTTACAAATGTCCTGGTTTTGGCTGAGAGAGAGTTAATTTTTTTTCTAGTAGCCGGTACAGAGCTGTGTTTTGGAATTAGGATGAGAATACTGTTGATAACACACTGATGTTTTTAGTTGTTGCTGGGTAGTTGTGGTGCCTACACTAAGTCAGGGACTTTTCAGCATCTCATGTCCTGCCATGTGCACAAGAAACTGGAAGAGCACAGCCAGGACAGCTGGCTCAGGCTGGCCAAAGGGACATTGCCTGCCATAGAAAGTCATGCTCTGTATACAGCTGGGAAGCTAGCTGGGAGGCAGGGTTGCTGCTCAGAAACAGAGTGGGCATCGGGGGCTTTTTCTGCATATGATGAGCAATTGCATTTGTGCATCATTTGTTTTATATATATTTATCTATTATTATGCTTATTGTTGTTATTATTACTATTGCTACAATTACGTTATCTTCTTTTGTTACACTATTAAACTATCTTTATCTCAACCTGTGAGGTTTTTTGTTTTTTTTTTTCATTCTTCTCCCCATCACCTTGTGGGGGTGAAGAGGGTGAGCGAGGAGCTGCATGGGGTTAAACTGTGACAAGATAGCACCAATGGCAAGAGCCAGCAGCACGGGCTCATGCAGGCTGCAGAGTTGGGTCATAAGCTTTGGTGCTTGAGGCAAGTTGGGATTTGAGAGCTCTGTCAGGGAAAGAGGTACCTGAGAGCCTGCTGCATCCCTGGCAGCACGAAGACATCACAGCATCCTGTGGTATTCAATGGTCCCACACTAACCAGGTGGAAACGGTACTTCTACTCTGATGCCCTCATGGTGCATTTCACATACGCCCCTAACATAATACCACAGCCTGGGTCTAACATCTGACTCCATCCCATATGGCAAAGCTGTGTTTAAGAAGCCTCCTACATGTAGTTTTGCATGCAGCAATGAAGCTATAAACAAATACAGGTACCATAGCTTTATTAGATGTTTCACTGGATACAAAGAAACTGCATTTTTTATTACTCTTTTTTACATTAAATACACATTCTTGTCATAAAAATTCACATTTGCTATACAGAACTGTAGGCATTTTTAACACAACATTTATTAAGAGTACCATTGAATAGATCCTAAAAAGAGAAGGTGCAGCTCTGTGAACCTTTGTGGGCACAACACACAGGGAGCTCCATGTCCTCAATATTACACAATTGTCCTTCCCACAAAAATGGAGAAAAGTCAGTCAAACGCATTAATGCTCATTGGGAATAATAAGGCTTCTGTACAGAGACCCTGAACAGCATCAGGAGGCAGTGTGGCAATAACGTCCTAATCATCACCTTCATGATCCTAAAGCTACTGATGACTGAGGCAGTCAAAAACTTAACTACTGTCCTGGCAAGCCCAGATATTTCTTTTTATTCTTTTTAAAATTATATTTTTAAACACGTATTTTTATTTCCAATAATAATAATTACATGTAAACTCAGGATTCTGCTGTAAGGATCCCAGCTTCACAGCAAAACTGATTTCAGCTACTCAAGGAATCTCTCCTGATCAAATTGACTTTTGCAGGACCCAGGACTGAGGGAGGACACTAGTATGTGTCATCTCACTGCACGGAAAACCAACAAACCAAACCCTAAGTGTACCTAGGAGATACTCATTGGCTTGTCATCCAATTTTATATTAATTTGGAAGGAGAGAGTTTATACCTGAATTCTCATCGGCCAAGGTGAGGCCCATCTAAAAGGACATGTGCATGTAACTTGGAGTGTGGAGATAAATCATCCCAGGACATCAGATGGCATCACTGCCACCCTTTAACTTAAATGTGGATTTGTGGACTTGTGGATTGCTATGGTCTACTGAAGAAAGGGATGAGTATGCAGAAGTTGAGATAAGGAGCACTGAGCAGAGGCAAAGGAGAAGAACAGAAAGATGCTGCAATTTAACTAGACAAAGGTAACAGAAGAGGGTCTGAAATCAGACTTCTGCCTTCCCTCAGTTACTGTTCAGGTGGGTCTGACTGAAGCTGACCTCACACCAAACAAACCGTAAGGCAGGCATGCTCTGCCTACTCCTGTCCAGCCCACCAGGCATGAGATGGACCCTCTCTGTGTTCAGTACATCTTTCTAGAATTACCCTTGGCATAAAGCAGAGGCATCCCAGACAGACACCATGAAAGGTGGGCTAGACCTGGCTGTGGGAACGGTAGAGGGGTCGTACCTGTGGGCAATGTAGAGATTCCTAAGCCAAACACTAGGTCCTGCAAGCCACTGGGAAGTTAATATAGCTTTTGTAATTAAAGCTGCCCTGGCTCCTGAAAGCAGAATACTGTACATGGGCAGGCCAGGCCAGGCTGCTCAGCCTCTGACATAATTTTTACATAAGGATTTTACAGTGCAACCTAGACTGGAGCTCTTTCTGTGAATTTACAGATATGTTCCAGTATTGGACATGAGCAGTATTGTATAGCATCCCCAAAGCCAGGGTATCACCACCCTCCTATCATGATTGTATCCCAGAAAATGAATTTTAGGCTATTCAATTACATGATCACAATTCCCACTGGCATCAGCAGGAGCTGTGTGTGCACAGAAGTGAGCGATTTGATCTGTATCACACTGGAAACCATGTCTTTGCCATCTTGCACAGTCAAGGTAGTCAATCAGGCAAACTTCCTATTCTTTATTTAATAATTTGTAAGTGAGCTCCAAGTAATTTCAAGTTTAACTCCTTAGTGCCAAAAAGTGAAGGAGTCAGCCCTATGGACAACATTTGAAATCAGAATTTATAATTATGGGATTTAAAAAAGGTTATGCGAATGCATTAAGGCAGGTTACATAACTGCCCTTTTCCTTTAGGATTAGTTATTATTTCCTCATACACTGTAGACAATCCATACTCCCATACACACATATACCTACAAAACAGCAGCACAGTAATAACTAACTAGATCACTGAACTCCAACATACTTGTAATCAATACATTGCACACACTATATAGCATATTTTAACCTCACCATTAGGTAAACATATACAAGTCAGAACAACGGTGACTGTATGTAACACAGAAGCTACCACTGAGATATGGCAAATACATCATACACTATTAGCTTTTACTTCACTGAAAAAGGAATTCAGAAGTTTAGAATGGTGTTAACTGAACTGCTGAAATCACCAAATAGTCTACTCAGTTTCTAATACCTAGTGCTCCATATACTATATTCAGAATAAACAACACTGGAGTGGTGCTTTCAGGGCACTTCATTTTTTTGATATTGTGGAGTTAAGTTCCACAATTTTAAATTTCCTTTGCAACACAGCAAATACTTACTACACACTGACAATCTGCTCCCTCTCATCCTAGGGTAAAGGTTTAGTAACTACTTTGAAGTTAGCAGAAATGGTCTAGATTTGCATCAGTGTGATAGAAAGACAGCCCAGCATACAGGATCATACATTCCCTCTCACACACGTATGTATATATATACACACATGTGTATGTTTAAAAGAATGGCTTGAAATGGCATGACCTACAAAACCAGTAATGTAACCAACAGCAAAGGAATGAAAATAACCCCACTGATTTTAAAACTAGGCTCCTGTGGTCTGATTCTGATCTTACCCCTCTCCACACAAGGCAGGAATCAGACCCCAGGACTAGCTGCTATTTGGTCTCAATCGCTGCAGGTTGGATCAGTACCGAACAAAGACATGTCAGCTTGTGTAAACTGAAAAACAGAGCCAGGCAGGTTTACACCAGCTGAGACTCGGCATATGTTGTGCAGCACAGTGGCAATTTTTCAAGTACGACTGAAAAGAAAAGATCAAGTAATCATCTGAAAACATCAGAAAACAACACTATTTGATGTGTATACAATGAACATAGTGAGGGGGAAAATGAGCACAGGAAGAAAAAAAAAATCTTTTGGCAGAGAGTGACATGACAATTTGAGTAAATAGATGCTTATGAAGATCAATAGTGTAGACAGGTATTTTTCCTCTGATGGGCTGATTACAGTCATCTAATTTCCCCTGTAAGATTCCCCATAATACACATGTAGAAATCTCCCAAATAAGTCAGGTCAGAACAGCTCACCTGACCCAACCCCACAAGCACGTATCTGGGTGAAACCAAAGAGAGTTTTAGCTGCATATGCGTGGCAAAACTGGGCTCCTGAATGGTCCAGTTGTGCTGCATAGTCCCTCTGGCTTGTTCCGTTCTGGTGAGATCTCCCAAACAGTAGCAACACGGAGTGCATCCCTACCAGGACTTAAGGTTTTGGGGCCTCACAGATGAAATCGCCAGAAAAGCGTGGATAGTATCCCCACATACACATTTTTGTGTTTCAGTAATTAAGGCAAGTTTGTTAACCTGTCCCCTACATAAAGTGCTGTGCTTCTCCAACAAAAATGAGATAGACAGCTAAATGAAAACATAATTTTTCTCTCCAAAATTTAACATTTTGCTAAGGTTTGTTTTATGTTGGTTTTTTTTTTTGTTAGTTTTTTTTTTTTTTTTCTTTTCCCTTAATGGGGAAACTTTATGATTTGTTTTTTTTCCTTTTTTTTAGAGGCCCTTTTTTTTTTTTTTTTTTTTTTTTTTTTTTTTTTTTTTTTTGCTTTGCTTTTATTTTCCAGCACTCCAATGACAATTAGAATAAAACTGACACTAAGCGAACATTTCATAACAATGCTAACAAGCTCAAGATAGCTCTATATTTATTCATATATACACGCGTACACACGCACTTTTCTTAAATACAGCAGAACATTTGCTTTGAGTACACCTCTGTGTAAGCAAAAAGCTTGGTGTGTCTGGTGTGTGTTTGAGCAGGGTGTCCCAGGAGCAACTTCTTGTTGATGATGCTCTCATATTCAAGAGAATTTCAATCAGAATCCAAAAAAGAAACCGAGGATTCATATTACTATATTAAAAGGATAGGGTTAGGGTAACTCTTTTGACTATACTTAAGCAGCTAACAGATGACAGGAAGACTCTCGAAGCAAACAAATCCAGCTAAATGGAAAAATGAAAAGAGCATTTCACACCACATCACCAGTAAATAAGCAAATATTTTCATATTTCTATGAAATAAGGTGGGTTCAGAAAAACATATGCTCATGTTTCATTTTATGTGTCTGTTATATGTATTTTGGAGAGCCTGTGGAAACTGGAAACTGAGTGCATCAACCCCCCCCGTATCTTGCTTAGTTGTGGGTGAAAGCACTGAGTCCTACCCCTTGTTCAATGCCAAGATGGGCTGTGACACTTGGTAAATTTTTGAGGCAGTTCGGGTAAAGTTTTTATGCTGTAAAAAACCTAACTGGCTTAGATCACAGATTTCGCTAAAGATGAATCTTACAGTCCTAAACTATACAGAAAAAACTGCTACTGAAGGAGGTATCATAAATTCATAACAGCTGCACAGTTTTTTTCAACCAAATTTATAATACTCCTGTCCAGAAACCCAAATATCATTATGCAAGTGTGCATGGATGTCTTTGTATCATATCCATACATTCAAATGTATCTTACTACACATAAACTTAAATGTTTCTTTATAGTATACACACATGCACACTTTTTCCAAGGCACCCTCTCAGTACAAAATAGCAGCAAGTGTTCATTTTATTCCACTTCTTCCACAACAGCTAAATCCTTATAACCTCCCCGTAACCCACCTGTTCAATAAGACCAATTTTGTTTTTCTAAACTCTGATGGTATTTTTTATCTTCTCACAGAAAATAGCAAAGGACCGTATGATGCCATTCACTTTCCTCACTCAACCAAAAGTTCTGGTAATATCAATGGAAACTTGGCCTTAGTCTCATCCCGTAAAGCCCTGCAATATTTCAAAAAGCATTTTCCTTGTAAGACATTATTGTATCTATTGTTTTGCACTAATGAATTGTTTTGCTTTCCAAAGTTGTGTGCCTGTGCATTGATGTGTCCAGGAGATGTGACTGATTGCATTGTATCCAGTTAGGTGTCATACAGTGGCAATGCTCTCATTTTATAAATCACTAAGTTTTCCATATATTTGACTTCTAGATATGTTTCATTAAAATTAGGATGATTAGTGATTCTGCTACTAGAACAGTGCCATTCAGTAGACTACCAGCTTTGTGTTACTCAGTATTATATCCCACAAACAATTTAAGGACTATAGAGTATTGTTATTAGGAGAAATTGAACTACTGTACTCTTTAGTACAGCATTTTTTCACTGATGAAACTGGAACTGATTTTTTTCGTAATCAGCAGAGAAGTGTATTCATAGCTGCCTTAAAAAGAAGCTTAGACTGCACCTATTTTTTTAAGTGCAGTTTTAGTCCCGCAGAAAGCAGGTTACCACTATGGGACAAAATCCTGCCCACCTTACAATACACACAATTACTGATCCTATGCCCAAACTATGCTAAACACAGGAAAAATTCTTATTAAATTCAGTGGACGTTGGATCAGGCTTTTACATAAGATTACTCCTGGGAGGAAGTGGTGCTCCAGGCTGGCCTAACTTTGTTCCTGCTAGAACCAGATAAAATATGCACTGGTATCTCTTAGTACAGAGTTAGGCCAGCATCACGTATCTGCTGACTTGACCTGGGGCAGAGACATTAGAAAACCCCATTTTGAGAACGAAAAGCAAGCAGGATTTAGTCTGTGCTCTGTGCAAGCTATGTAAAACATCATGTTTACTGTCCACTGATTATGCATGTGTTAGAGGCATGACTTTGGATTTACTTCACAAAGGCGTTTAAATCTGTAGCTCACTGATAAATATGATCAGTTAAACCACCTAACAGATGAAGTGTAGCGGCTTAAACTTTTCAGGCCAGATATACTGTCCTCAGTCTCCCAGTGTAATGCACACAGTCATGAATCCCGCTGTGAGCAGACAGAGGACAATATATATCCCATTGCTCTGAAAGCAGCAAATTTCTTGGCACTGTTCATAACCATAGAAAACACATGAATCACATTTAGTACCTCATGGAAAACATGTAAATGGCCTTCTTTTATCAAACAATGTAAACATGTTTAGTTTTGCTCTTCACATGAAACACAAATGTAAAAAATGATCACAATTGATTAAAACATTTTCCCTTATGCTCACCCACTAAAGCCCTAAACACCTCAGTGTTGTAGGAAAATTAGTGTTTTACAAGATAATTCTTTTAAAATGAAATTTTTTTTTTTTTAATTGTAAATAATGCAGCAACACACATATTACAGTACTATCAGGTAGTGTCGTCTTCACCTTCATCCAGAGCATAGTTGAGCTTTATGACTGTGCTGATAAAATCACCAAGTTCTACAAAATCTGCAGTGATAATATTCACACCACTTTCTCCTGGCTTCTGAGTTCGGACCCACTGCATCATTGCAGGGAGAGCCCTAAGGAGAAAACAGGAACAATAATTACTCATAAAGCAGCAAGACAAATGCATCAAAGCAGGGTTTACCAACAGTGCCATCCATTGATCTTACTTAGTTTCTAAGGGAACCATGTGAGAAAGGACATAGGTCAGGCTCAGGCTTTTTGAAAACCCTTCTTTTTTTAATTTTCATTCTCTTTAGAAATACTATGTTGATTGCATTGCAACTTCTCAGTGAAAAGAATGGAAGGAAGATCATACAGGCTTACAGTAATTATTGACCAGGGCATGGTCCAGGTACCTTTTCGATATCATCCAGCCATAAGACTTATGGGAATTGTTTATGGAAAAAGAAGTAACAGAGAACTCAAGCCATTTGCAAAGCATGTTTGACACATTCAAGAAAATACTGAAAATAATGTTTTGGGGGACACTGGAGCAACCATGATTTCTACAGTTTAAGTACAGCATATACCAAATACCCTTTCTTTCCCAGTATTAATATCGTAGCCATGAATTACATTTAGTCATAAACCAATGGTTAGTAACTGAAATAAAAAGTGCTGCAGTCATACCCACTCTTTTCTAAGGTGCCATATTTTTATTATGTCAGACCCTTATCAAGGGAATTCTGGGGTGTAAAAGATGGCTGCCTGAGTGGGTTTGTGGGTAAAAAGAAATTTTTCTGACACCATGAAAATATAAACTAACAATCACATGAAATATCTGTTGGAAAATAAAGGGCTCCCTAGTCCTGCTGAAGAAATCAAGCAGTGAGATCCAGTTTTCAGAAGACAAACATTAACGGAGTTCAAAAAAAAAATTATGGTACAGACTTTTCAGAGAAAGGGTATTTTTCAGATAAAGGGTAATTGACCATTGGAACAAACCTCCAACAACTGTGACAAACTCTGCAGCACTTGGAGTCTTTAAATCAAGCCTGGATGTCATTCCAAAAATACACTCTTGGTCAAACTCAAGCTGCTGAGCTAAATAAAACAACCTACGGACTGGGCAGGGCTGCAGTCAGTTTTGATGAACTTTGTATTCTCCCTTTGCTCTAAAATCCATAAAACTGTGATTCCCCCTCAGCCAACATGGGGTACAGCTTTTTTCACAGAGGCAAAGTACATGTAAAATGTTGGTCTGACAGTAATTTAAATCAAGCCGAACATGCTGAAGATGCTGAACCTAAATCTACTCCCAAAAGCTTTAGGAAAACAGATCTAAAGAAAACAGAACTATTAGCAGACACAGATCGTACTAGTCGGTGGCCACCAGAATCAATCATTTTTTAAAACAATTCAGTACAGAAAAAAAACAAGCAGTTATAATTAGCCCCCTTTATGATTTTACAGGAGAATGCACCACACTAAGGTTTTGCTTCAGCAACATGTGCTGAAATCCACTGTAAGATCCACATTTAAGCACAGCAACACATTTTATTTCACTCATTGATTCAATGTGACTGAAGCACATGTACGTATGCACGTCAACTCATAAAACTGAGCTTAGGCACTGTGCTGTATAAGAACTCAGCCAGCATCTTTAGATTTAAGAGTATGTAATCGTGAAAAGCTGCATTCCATGGAACTGTAACAGGCACAGGTCAGGTGTTAAATATCCAGCCATGCCTGGACCATTTGAAGAGATCTGCAAGCAACCAGAACCAGGACAGATCTCAGCAGGGACCACCAAGGTGATGAAAGGCAGCTCAGAGCAGTTGAAAACACCACTGCATCTTCACATGCAAGAGATACTACTGAACACTGGAAAAAGATACAAGGCTGAACTTCTAAGATGGCAGTATGTTGCCTTTGTCTTTAATATCATCCTATTTAAGCTCAAAGAGTTTCAGGTTGAAAGGCGAACTGATTGATTGTAGGCAGGCACAGATTTTTTCCTTCCTTCCTTCCTTCCTTCCTTCTGCATAAGTTGATACCCTTGATATTTTACTCCCCCTTGAGGCATAATTAACTTCTTTTGGTGTCCTTTATTTGTTCTGAAGTTGGTTCTGATGTAATTCTGTCTTCAGACCATAGAGTTTGCTGTCTATACACTTAGCCATATAGACTGAAATATTGTTTTCTTTTTCCTGCTGTGTTCTTATTAACCAAGCCTTTAACAGATAGTCATGCCTCCTTTAGTGCTCTATCTTTAACTCAGTTTGCCCTGCCATTTCACCTCCAGTTAGGCTTGGTACTTAAATGGGTTATTTACATTTTGCTGATATTTCACACAGGACACAGTTGCATGACCCTTTGCTCATACGCAAATTGTTAGATAAAGTCACAGAATCTTTTGTTCATGAGATTAGAGCACATTCAAAGATAAGTCAAAATTAATCAGATTATCCAACAAAAAGCTTATTTGCATAGCAAAGCCAAAGGACACAATCCTGTAAAAAACCCAAAACCTGAACAAAAGATTCCACTGAGCTTAAAGATTTGATCTAGTCTATGGAACTCTGCTTATAATAGAAATTCATAGAAAAAACCCATACATATCATCTTCCTCTCATATTGCCGTCTTGAAAGTGGATTATATCAATGACTGTAAGAAACCACATGTTTCTCAGTTTCAGTACAAATATCTCACATGCTCACAATAATTATTAGAATAAGCCTGCTTTAAGATTCCTCAGGGTGCCTTTGTGATAGCAGCACAAACCTTGTTCACCCTTCCTTGTAATTTCCAGTCTCTGCATGCCTCAAACTAGTAATTGTTCTCATTAAGGGTTTTAGTCAGAGGAACACAAACCATGCTGTGTGGCAGCCACCTACATGATTGTGCTCACAGAAACCCTGTATGTACCACGGTCTTAGCAGATATTCTTGCAATGTTGATAAGAAATTATTTTGTGCGTGAGCATATGCAAGCACCTCAGCTTCCAAACCCTGATAGCACCACTGCCTCTGTGTTAGGCAGGTCCTGGTTCTCCTGTGGAGGATGTTGATGTCCGTGCTTAATGGTCTCACTGGAGCTCTGGGACCAATGGTTCAGATCTCAAGCCTGCAAGGGCTGAGGACAGCCCAGCCACGTGACTATCAGCCACACTTGTAGATACTCAAGGTTGGTAATCTCTGCTGTTACCCCACTAACTACAGCAGTGTAGTCATACTATAAATACATCCACAGCTCCATTGTGCTAGTGTAACGAGTTTTTCTAATAAAACAGTGTCATTCTGGTAATGACAGCAATGCCACTTGTTGAAACTGCATGGAGGACAGGCTCTAGCTCTCCTGAGGGCAACCTCAAGTCTTCCAGTCCTCCAGTGCCTCAGCTGCCTCCGCTGTAAATGATGCAGTGAAAGCTGGGTAAGTTGCTCAGCAGTCCTACTGGCCTCAGGGATGTGTTTGAGGTTTCAGCGCCATGAATAAATGTTCTGAAGGGTATACAAGACGAAAAGCCCTACATTAACATGCTACAAATGAAGAGCCAGGCAGCTGGAAAAGCTGACAGAGGCAGAATACTGTCAGCCCTTACACTTACTGAAGTCAGCTGTGTCCCACGGCTGCACAGCCCAGCCCTTGCGGCCACAATCCCAGTTCTTGGAAGGAATAGCTCCTAACCCCTAAGGGGACCAAAAGCCACCATGTAACGCTGAGCCAAGTACGCAGAAGGGTGCTGCCAGCCTTAGCCTAGAGCCAGGAAGGAGAGAAGGTGTGCTTCATCAGCAAAACCTGCATGGGGAGAAAGGGAGGAGTCTCCTCGCCCCTCTGCCTGGGACACTGTTTTCATCCTGCTGCAGCTCCACGCACCTAGGTCAGTGCTGGCCAGATCGGACACTGCCAGGCCAGTGCAGCACTGCCCCACAAACCAGCATCTGAAGTCAATTCCTTTTTCCATGTTCCCATCAGGAGGAGAGGGCTAGAGGCATGAGCAGGGCAGGAAAAGCCACAGGACTGGGAGGCTCGAGCAGTGGTGGGGAACGGCATGCTACCTGGGTTTGACTATGGGTTGAGACCAGTAATCTTTCAAAACAATTTTCTGTCCTGAAGGAATAAGCAGAAGATATCATTTATGACTCAGAACTGGGATATACCAGACTGCTGCTCCTCACTCCCTGGAGTGCGAGAGAGCAGGGGGATGAAAGTGATGTGACTGGACACGATGTGGAAAGACCTTGTGGGAGGGTTGTGGTCCAGTCCGAGCCCCCTACTACTGCACCTTGGCACCAGGGGCCAGATTGACCTCACCACCCACACTGCCAGCAGCCTCCTGCAGGGGCTTTCAGAGCTGCCAAAAAGTCTGCATCAGAAGGGGGAGAGCGGAGGAGATCTGGGCAGTAGGACCTACTTACGCTGCACAATGCAGTGTTGCGCAGAGGTATTTAATGTGGCTATATTTCTTCTGAGACCAAAGCTTTTATCTCTAGGTGGCACCTCACTAGATCAGCCAGAGGTTTTAAGCATTTGGACATGGCTTGGTTATCAGGATGGCTTACATCACACATGCAAACATGCCCTACATCACCATTTCCAGCCTTTTTTGTTGAGGAGCCCTGTACTTTCTCATATATCATTGCTACAATGATTTTCATTTACAAGGCAGTAAAATCTAGGCTCAGCTTTGACAATTATTTTATTACCTCTATTTTCCCTGTTCTGTCTGCTTGCTTGTACAAACAGAAACGTGCACAGATTTAAATTTTTCACTTCTTTCAGGAACCATTTCCTGATGCATTAAAGAACTCAACTGAGAAACACTGCCCTAAACTACAAAACATGCATAGCCCTTTTCAAAACTATTGAATATTCAAGATGTCTTTTTTTTTTTTTTAATCTATCAAAGATCTCAAGTGGACTCCAAGGGTATTGAATTTTGTTTAAAAAATAGTAATTAAACATTCAAGTAGTTCAGTTCAAGTAGCTAAACTGTGATTCCCATTATGAGCTTTCAGAAAGAAAATATGACCTAACTAATTGCATTAAAATTTGCTTTAAAAAATTTGCTCTTAGGCTATTTTAGTTCAGAAAGAGGGGTGGGTTGTTTTTTTTTTTTTTTTAATGCCTGAGTCATCAAAGCCTGACAACGTGACAGAAGACTAACGATAGCAACGCTCTAAGACAGGACCTCCCATGGCGAAACAGCCGTTTCTCTCTGCAGAGCTTTCAAGGGAGGGGAGGAGGAAAAGCAACTTTGTAAACACAAAACAAAAAGGCTGTTCACTGTTTAATGAGAGTTTGATCACTAAAGGCAGAGAACAGGTTTTCTTCTGGAGTGCAGGGGGCCAGTACAACCTAATCCAGAATGAGAAACTGGTCTCATTTACCGTGTGTGACACTGCCTAGCATCAAGTGCCCATTACCAGTAACACCAGTGAGAACTGAAGCAGGTCCACGTGCTCAGGCCGAAGTGACATACGGCATTTCTTCCCTCTCCACTGAAGCACACAACCTGCCTTCATGCAGCTTTTTGCAAATAGGCATTACTGTTCAAGAAAAAAAGCACTCCTCTGCAGGAGGATGTACTCACATGAGCCTGAATCTGAATCCCTATACTTTTTAACTTTCCCCACCCTCCATCCAATTTTACCCACGTTTGCAAGAACGCTGATTAATTCTGGAGCTGTAATTCAGCACATGCTGACTTTGGCTTTTCAAGGATGCGGAGAATTCATCGCTCCAGTGGGAGCAGTTGATGTCTCGTGTGTCACTGAAACATAAAAATCACTACTGGAAAGAACCTTGAAAAGTCGTTCAAGTTCATCCAACCCATCCTGGGCAGGATCAACTATACAAACCACTCCTGGCAAATGCTCAGGTTAATCAGTTCTTACAAGCCTCCAGTGATGGAGACATCACAGCCCTCCTCTGTATTCAGAGCATCCCTATGTAAATATCCTTATACATCCTCATTAGCTTCAACGGGAGTACTCATCAATAGATGCCATGAAAAATAATGACATTAAGGTGCACTACTCAAGAACGTTGACCATGTCCTCACCCTGTTCCTACTAGAGACTTACTGTTTATCAGTAAATAAGCTTCCTTGCAGAACATGAACCTTAGGTACCATTCCACAGTACCTCATTCTACTATAATCTCTTCTGTGGAAAAAACAGTTTAAAAGGTCCTCCTCTTCTACATGCCAGCCATTTGTTTCTGCCCCCTGATCAAAATTTACCATTCTCTCAGTTGTGCTAATAGACCTGTAGGGATAAAATGAAAAGCAGGACATTGAAATGGTCTGTATTAAGAAAAACAAATCAAGTATTTTTGCTCTCCCTCTGTCTCAAATTTCCCCAGTTTATTGAAGAAATTTAATTTACACCAGGACTTCACAAACTGTTGAATTGGCAAAACCAAGGAACAGATGAACTGAAGCATGAGATTTACATGACCTCAGCATGGACAGCCTGGGAAGGAACTCCTTAGATTCACTTCCTTACACCTCAGATCCTCTCTAGGCAACCGTAGTGTGGTCATAAAATTGGCACTACCAAGGCAAGATTGACTAGAACCAGAAAATTTGGGCAACATTGGGTGAAATTCTGTTATTAATAGTCCTGAAGGCACACAGGTGGGCATTCCTTTCCCTGGATCCTGAATGGACATTACACTGTCCACAAGCTGTCGTGTTGCAAGAACTACCTGCATCAATATCCAACAGCCCTGAATTTATTCTTCTGAAATGCTTATCTATAATTCAGTTATCTCCAATTGCTTTATACAGTTTGGGAATGCATCTAATCAGATGACACAGACTACTGTGCTAGGGTCAGATGAATATTTTAAGGTAACTGATCATAGCACTACACTCTGCAAAGTCACCAGGGGCCAGATGTCTTCACTCTCCTATTGAGCTGTTGTTGCCTTTCTGGGTTTCATTTTTAAGGGGAGGTAGAAATGAGCTCACAAGGGCCTTTCCTGCCCTCTCTTCAAAGAACATTTCAGCTGAATTTATTGAACTTACACCTCTATGCTTGTATAAAAATGCAACAGGATATTTAATAGCAGCAAACGGTGGTTCTGGAGGTGATTAATGTTCACCATCCTATTTTTTCCCCGATTCTGTGGTTTTAGCCATTGCACCTAGGGCATTAACTAATAGCATTAGGAATGCAGACAGCTGCGAAAGGACTCAGTGGACCCTGTAGTATAAAAGACTTCATTAATGAGGCAGCTCTAGTATTTTGGCTCATATCTTGGTCAGTGTAGAGGGGAACTGAAGTGGGCAATGCCAGAGCTAAAAGCTTGAAATGTTACCACACAAACTGAGGCATTTAGCTTTTACATCACCACTGAAGGCGGCCTTGTAACACACGTAGTTATGCTAGTATGGACAAACACATGATAGCCCATGGACTAGCAGGAAAACTACTGCCTGCCGTGAGGATGCCTGTGATCAAAGGCTGGCTTTTCTCGGTGATCAAGTTAGACAAGCTCACCAACTGCTCTTCTAATCAGTTATCTCTCTGGAAAACATGTAGGGGAGAAACATCTCCAGTTTCCTTAACAGGGGTGCAAAGTGTTAAGCTATGAAAAGGGAGGGGACAGAGAGATCTGAGTACTGTTCAGACATCATTCCTTTCAAACTTTTGTGGTGAAAACAGAGACAAGCCTGACTACCCATTTACGCAAATGCCCGCACGCGGCACAGTTTACCTGCTTGAGACAGTCGGTCCTGTCCCAGTTTCACACAGAAAACTGACTGTTCAAGAAATGCCAAGAAATTGACAGAAATTACCATAAGCATGGGCTATGGAGATAGGAACTAGAACTTACGTCACTGCCTCTGAAACAAAGAAAACCTCTACTTTACATAGAAAAGTATCTGCCACCGATCAAGGGAATAGCTACAGGTTTGGGGCTTCCCTCTTGCCCCATCTTCTAGTTCTTTAAAAAAAAAGAGTTGTGATTTATTTGTACACTAATTATGCTTGAATCACTGTATTAACACAATTCAAATCAGGTGCTAAAGTTGATTGCAGAGCAGGAACTGCTTTGTCACAGGAGTGCAGCCAGTACTGGTCCATTCACGGCCAAGGTTTCCTCCACCAGAGTCAGCCAAGGGCNAATAATAATAATAATAATGTCATTTGTGGAGGAAATACTCTGAAATTTAATATGGAGAACAATGAAATAGGGTTTACCAGAATGAACAAGAAGAGGTGATTTCTATCAGTGTTTAGCCCTGTCCAGAACCTTGGAACACAGATAAATTAGCAGAGTGATTCTGAAAAAAAGCCCCACTTTTGAGTAACTGGAAAAGTTAGTAAAAAGGTCTGTATCACTATCAGGGAAAACAGAGCAGAGGTGGAAGGCAGACTTTATTTAAGAAACTTCTGCTTGCCAGCCCTATCACTCCGCTGTATGACCTGCAACAGAATTTCACACACCATTGCACAGTTTCCACTGAAATAGATACTACAATAAATCTAAATTACTTAATTAAATAGGTAAAATATGGATTTTTTTTTTAGTCTAATAGGGTAGCCTGCAAAATTAATATTTTCATCCTGCAAATGCTTTGAAATTAAACTAAATCTCACCTGTATTTGAATACTTTTCTGCTGAGTACAGAGCAAAGCAATTGCCATTTTCTTTCAGATAAACAGCTCTAAGTGGTTCTAATTTTTTTGTTCCATCAAGTGGAGATACAGAGTCTGAGTCTGCACTAGCAGAGAACAGACAACCAAAGCGTATGAAACCGCACGCAGCTGTTTGCCGTAGTACCTTGCTCAGTATATTCCACAATACATTATTCAGACAGACATACTGTAGTATAATTCATATTGAATGTAACGTTGAAAAATGCAAGGTAAATAGCCACACNCTCCCCAGTTCACAGTTTCACTTGCTGCTGATGGCTCAGCTTCTCGGTATAAAACTCACATTCTTAAGCATGTAAAATTTGAATGATGTAAGACACAAGAGAGAGATTAAAAGGCAATCNTAGTAAAAAGGTCTGTATCACTATCAGGGAAAACAGAGCAGAGGTGGAAGGCAGACTTTATTTAAGAAACTTCTGCTTGCCAGCCCTATCACTCCGCTGTATGACCTGCAACAGAATTTCACACACCATTGCACAGTTTCCACTGAAATAGATACTACAATAAATCTAAATTACTTAATTAAATAGGTAAAATATGGATTTTTTTTTTAGTCTAATAGGGTAGCCTGCAAAATTAATATTTTCATCCTGCAAATGCTTTGAAATTAAACTAAATCTCACCTGTATTTGAATACTTTTCTGCTGAGTACAGAGCAAAGCAATTGCCATTTTCTTTCAGATAAACAGCTCTAAGTGGTTCTAATTTTTTTGTTCCATCAAGTGGAGATACAGAGTCTGAGTCTGCACTAGCAGAGAACAGACAACCAAAGCGTATGAAACCGCACGCAGCTGTTTGCCGTAGTACCTTGCTCAGTATATTCCACAATACATTATTCAGACAGACATACTGTAGTATAATTCATATTGAATGTAACGTTGAAAAATGCAAGGTAAATAGCCACACTCAAATCAGAGAAAGTTGCAGTAAAGAGGTGGGTCTTGCAGCATTCCCAGGAATGTAACACTTTCTGATTCTTCAGAGAAGATGGAAATCAGCTTCATTTGTGAGATACTGGCAAGCAGATTACAATGAAACAATCCCCTCAACAAAGTTTACATGGAAAATTATGATAAAAAAAGTTGTCTTTGAAAAAAAGGTACAGGGAAATAGTCATTTTTCATCACTGCTGCTATCTAGACAAGCAAGAAGCAGAGAATATAGTAAGAGCTTCAGGCTGCACATCCAAGTAACAGAAATTGAGCATAATTACAGCTCTGATTTGAATGATGTTGTGGTTAAAACAAGTCAGGAAATGAGATGGTGGGATACAAAATTGTATGGAAACATAAACTTTTACAGTTAATTAAAAAAATTAAATGTCTAGTTAATGCTCAATGTAGCCAATCAAGCATTCTTTTTGGTCTTTTAAAATTTAAATAATTTTAAATTAGGTGTCATTTTAAAATAAATTTATTTTGAAACTGCCAAAACATTTCAGTATTTCTAAAACATTAAGTTAGAAAATACAAAGATCAAATGTTTTCCTACATATTTTCATGACAATTAGTCATCAAGTTTGACCCAATTTCACAAATAGTGTCATTGTGCTCACAAATCTGTTTTTCCAGCAAATTTCTGTTTAGCATCAAATTTCCTCCCTGTTGTACCTCTCTCCACCTGAGGCACCACGTATTCTGCTTCCTGCTGTCGTTTCCTTTGATTAGATTAGCAACTAACTGCATTTTTGCATGGACTGGACTTCTTCCACCTCCTTCGCCACCAAGCCTTTATGTGCCAAGCTCGTTTTACCATTTCCCTTGTGAGGTGCGTATTGAATAGCTAGACAGCACCAAGTGTATTTATTACACTGCTGCCATTACCACCCAAGGTTTTGCCACCCAGCACCCCAGCCTGGTGCTTGGACCACAGGCTGTGGGGGTCCAGCGTCGTCACACACCCACTAGCTCCTCCACAGCAACTGCTTCATCTCACCAGAAAGGGAGACTAAGCTGCTTATTATTCTTTACATATTTTCTGGCTTCTAGCTCTGGCCTCACACAGCTAAACCAGCTTTGTTAATCAGCTGCATCCCAGAGGCAATATCCTCCTAAATAGCATCCTGGGCATTGCTGTGAATCATTTACCAGAAGCAGCCTTCCCTGAGCTATTCCTAATTCCTTCCACTTGTTTTCCTCACAACCCAGTATTAACAAGCCCAAAGCATTCATATGATAAACCTGTATTATACCAATTATAATTATGCCAAATATAGCACTCAGGAGATATTATGGGATAACCACTGCTGTTTCACAGTGAGAAATGTTTGTTCTGGGTATAGCTGGGGGAGACATGCTCACTGGGCTATCCTCCTGCCAAGGTGGTCCCACGTCAGGAGGATTTGTCCCCCTTACACAGACTTCTCTGACTCCTCAATAACCTGTGGGGCTATGAACAACTATTGCAAGGGCTCCTGCTTCCCCATCACTTTGGGGCTTTTCACATGCCTCAAGACCAAACTGCTCCTGGTGCTCCTGCGAACAGCGTAGCTGGGAGAATGCTGTGCCATGCAGTCCTGTCCTCCCATCTCCAATGACAAAGCAAGTGGCGTGGACAGGACTGTGCAGAGCTGCCTTTGAAAAAACGGGTGAGCAGCCATGCCGTCCTCCCATAGAAGGGTGCCTGGGAGGAATCTGCTAACTAATGATCATAGAATCACAGAATGGTTTGGGTCAGAAAGAAGCTCAAAGACCATCTAGTTCCAACCCCCCTGCCATGGGCAGGGACACCCTCCACTAGACCAGGTTGCCCAAAGCCCCATCCAACCTGGCCTTGAACACTTCCAGGGATCCAGGGACATCCACAGCTTCTCTGGGCAACCTGTTCCAGTGCCTCACCACCCTCACAGTAAAGAATTTCTTCCTAATCTTTGATCTTCTTTCAAAAGCTGATAGAGCTCATCTTAAAAGCAATCAGCTTTCTCAGTCCTGCTTTTCAAGCTATTAAGACTGTTGGAAATCTTCAGTGCTCTGATGGCAGGGAGCCTTTCTCTCACTTCCAGTCTAAATTTATTTAGTCTGTGTATAACTGTTGCTCTTCTGAGAACCCTGGCCTTTAGTCTAAACTGTTCTTTTTCCTCCCTGGTATTTATTCCCCTGTGATATTTACAGACAGTAATCACATAGACTCAGACTTCATTGTGCTAGGATAAATACAACAAGCTCTCTTGATATCTTCACCGATTCATTCCCTGATTATCCTAGTTAGCAGTCCCTCTCTGCATCCCTCTTCCAGTTTTAATCTACTCTCCAGAACACAGATGATCAGACTTACACAGGATATCCAAAAAGATAATCCACCTGCACCTTGGACAGTAATATCACCACCTTTCTGCACATGCTGGAAATGCCTCGGGGCATATCAAAAGGATACTGCTATTTTTCCCAGATGCTTTCCACTGAAGGCTCAGCTTTAGCCAGCCATGGGTGATAGCCCAGCACCTCCCTGGCCCAGCTTCCCCAGCTGATGAGATCCCACCTTCTAGAGCATGTTTCCATTGTTATGACCACTGAATTAATTTCATACCACTGAATTCCAGCTCATTTCTTAACACTGCAGGCATACAGTTCCTGCTGTATATTACCCCTCAGCTCTCCTCTGTTATGCCCCTTACTTTGTGTTATCAGCAAACTCTATTAGCAGTCTCCTACAGCTGAATTCAAGGTCCTTCATGGAAATATTAAAGGTCTCCAGGCTCTTTGAGGAATGCTACCATTACCTTCTCTTCAACTCCATTTCCGATACCCAAATTCCTATTTGGTTGATAATATCCTACTTAACACTTTACCAGCTGCATTACTAAAATCTCAAAATTTTCCTGTAAAATTTCCATAGAATTAGTTACAAAAATAAATGAAAATCTTTTCACACCATCTGCCTTTGGCAAAATCTCATCCACATTTATACTACTTCCCATTATCCTTTGTATCTTTAATTATCACTTCTTTCCAATTAAGCTCTTCAGTCTCACCCTGTCCTGAAAGCTTGTGAGGGCTCAGACCATTCCCCCACCATTTTTAGATAAGGGTGTTATGTTTGCTGTTTTCACAGGTCTGCTTTTACATGCACAATGCTCATGCTAGTCCTTCAGCAATTCTGCTACAGAGATTACACAGATCACTCTTAACTCTGCTTGAATGTATTCACTTCTTACAGCTTTTATAAAATGTCTTCTGCAGTGATATCGGGAGTTGCAAAGAAGGCTCCAGGAGGAATTCTGACAATTCAAACACTGGATGAAAAACTAACTTCCAAGCTCCACAATGAATATAGCAGAAATTAACATGAAGATAAGCAGGATTCATGGATTTTAACCCGCTCACAAGGCCCTATCATTAAGGTAGCAGTGGTACACTTTACTTGCTGCACTATGCAAAGCAATCCACTGCAAGGAATAAAATCTGCTTCTCTCACTCTGGTAGATATTTCTGCTGACGTTTGAGCCATCCTTTTTCACATTCATTACTGGCAGTTTTTGTAATCAAATGCTAATAGTCATCTTTCCTTTTAACTCAACCTTATAGCCAACAGTCTTGAAATGTCTAGATGATGCAATCAACAGCTACATGACTGACAGCAAAATTCAGATCAGTCATAAAGCTGAGTCCGACTCTTCCACATTGCATAGTCCCAAATCACTGACTCTAGGCAGCATCTAGCATCATACTGTCTGTCTTGACTTCAAATAATTTTCAATTTTAAAGACAGTAGTCGTGGCATTTCACTTTTGAACAAAATGATGAGGTCGAACTTTCTTAGAGAAAAATCAAAACCAGGTTCTAACTTATTTTTCCTGCAAAAAAATAAAGGTCCTAGAGATTTGCCACAGTATTACTTTGATGATAGTGTCTCCCTGAAGAACTCTGTCCTTCATACAGTGTTTATTACCATGCATATCAGGTGTATTATTGTTGTTAATAACACTGCTACTTTGCTTGCCACTGGTATTCATCCTATAGCTAATGAATAAAACCGTAATTTCCAATAGTCATAAGCAAAATTAAAATGGACATTAGGAATAAGAAAAAAGGTATGATATTGTCTGCAGACTGTCACTTGATCAACAGCGATACTGAGGGGCAAGTAAAGCCGGGGTACTTCAGTGCTAGTACACACATTCTGGTATTAAATAGGTCTGGCCAGAAACCAAGAACTGCTGTCTTGTGAGAAAGTCCAGCATTTCAAAATGTGATTTTGTTTTGAATTAGAAAGCAAACACAAAATGTTGTTCTTTCTCATCATCTAATCTTCAAAACCTATTTCTGAATACAAAAATGAAAAGCTGTGAATATAGAAACAGCATTAAATATTGTAATTAACACTGTAACACAAACCTGAAGACAAGACCGAATTAATAGAAGTACAAAGTTGAAATGTTTTGACATACACTATTTTGCTAAAATAGACTACTCCCTGGAGAAAAATACTGAAAGATGCATTCCTGAAAAAAAACAGTAGACTTTAAGATATCTGCAATTTTCAATAAAAAGCCACAGCAATGGGAAAAAGAACAAATGGTTTTGTAATTGCAGGGCTGAAACAATTTACACAAACATGCACTTGCTGACACATCTAACAAAACTAACAGCTGTAGACCAAAGTCTTAAAAAAGGAAATAAAATATTAAACAATATACCACTGATGTGATCTCAAATTAGTTTTAAAAACAAAAATGTTTTGATGATTTGGAGAGCTCTTACTGATTCTGATCAGCACTAAAAATAGGCAGACATTGTGAGAAGTCTCATGTTTCCAGTAACACTGGTAACTACTGAATTGATCTCATATTTTATTTAATAAGAACTTGACACTGATGAACTAGGCTTTCAATACCACAAATGAAACAAATCACATCACAGACCATCAGGGAAAAAGTAGATTAAAAAATGCATTATATAGCTTGTAAAAATATAGCAGGGGATTGCATCAACAATAAACTAAAATATTGCTGGAGTGAAGCCAGGATAGGTATTTTGTTGAGATACACCATAACAAAGAGGTGATAGAATTGTAGAATAGTTTGGGTTGGAAGGGATCTGTAAAGGTCATATAGTCCAACTCCCCTGCAATCAGCAGAGACATTTTCAATGAGATCAGGTTGCTCAAAGCCCTGTCCAACCTGACCTTGAATGTTTCCAGGGATGGGGTATCTACTACCTCTCTGTTCCAGTCTTTCACCTTCTTCTCAGTAAAAAAATTCTTCCTTATATCTAGTCTAAATCTGCTCTCTTTTAGTTTAAAACCATCACTCCTTGTCCAATTACTACAGGCCCTACTAAAAAGTTTGTCCCCATCTTTCTTATAAACCCCCTTTAAGTAATGAAAGACCATGATAAGGTCTTCCAGAGCCTTCTCGTCTCCAGGCTGAACAACCCCAACTCTCTCAGCCTGTCTTCATACAAGAGGTGCTCCAGCCCTCTGATCATCTCCACGGCTCTAGTCTGGACCCACTGCAACAACTCCATGTCTTTCTTGTACTGGGGGCCCCAGAGCTGGACACAATACTCCAGGTGGGATCTCACCAGAATGGAGCAGAGGGGAAGAATCCCCTCCATTGACCATATTCTCCATTGAGGATACGGTTGACTTTCTGGGGTGTGAGCTCAAATTTCTGGGTCATGTTGAGCTTCTCATCCACCAACACCCCCAAGTCCTTCTCCTCAGGGCTGCTCTCAATCCCATTGTGCCTCAGCAGGTATTGATACCACATACTGCAGGTTGCCTCAACCCATGCGGAGGACCTTGCACTTGGCACTTGGTTCAACAATGAACCTCATGAGGTTCATGGGCCGACTTCTTGAACCTGTCCAGGTCCCTCTGAATATGGCATCCCATGCCTCAGGTGTGTCAACCACACCACTCAGCTTGATGTCATCTGCAAATTTGCACTCAATCCCACTATGTCATTGATGCAGATATTAAGCAGTACTGGTCCCAAAACAGACCCTTGAGTGTGACCATCCAGCCAATTCCTTATCGACTGAATAGTCCATCCATCAAATCCATATCTCTCTAATTTAGAGAAAATGATGTTATGGGGGACTGTGTTGAAGGCTTTACGGAAGTGCAGTTAGGTGATAACTGTATCTCTTCCCCTGTCCACTGATGTAGCCGCTCCGTCAGAGAAGGCCACTAGGATGGTCAGGCAAGACCTGCCCTTG
>VXBL01000336.1:440659-454377 GCA_013400195.1 Aramus guarauna | reverse complement strand
ACAACCGTCATCCTGGGGTGCATTTGACCAGCCGGTCAAAAGAGGCAATTCTGCTGTAGTCAGCACTGGTGCGGCCTCACCTTGAGTACTGCATGCAGTTCTGCGCCCCATAATTTAAGAAGGATGTTCAGGTACCTGAATGAATCTAAAGGAGGGCAACAAAGCTGGTGAAAGGGCTGGAAGGAATGTCCTGTGAGGAGCAGCTGAGGACTCTGGGTTTGACTAGTTTGGAGAAAAAGAGGCAGAGGGGTGACCTCATGGCTCTCTGCAGCTTCCTGAGGAGGGGAAGCAGATAGGGAGGTGCTGATTTCTTCTCCCTGGTATCCAGTGACAGGACACATGGGAATTGTTCAAAGCTGCACCAGGGGAGGTTTAGACTGGACTTTAGGAAGCACTTCTTTACTGAGAGGGTGGTCAAACAGTGAAACAGGCTTCCTAGAGAGGTGGTCCATGCCCCAAGCCTATCAGTGTTTAAGAGGCATTGGAACAATGCCCTTAATTATGTGCTTCAACTTTTGGTCAGCTCTGTATTGGTCAAGCAGTTGGACTAGATGATTGTTGTGGAACCTTTCAACTGAAATATTCTATTCTAGTCTTAAAATTTCTACCAATTTTAGGAAATCTTTCTTCAGCAATCTGTTATTGCTAGGAAGCTTTTTTCTTAACGTCAAATCTCAGTCTCCCTTGCAGCAACTGAAGGACAAAAATGTCCTTCATGTCTGTTGCCCTTTTTGCTCATAGCTAACATTTATAAGTTTGAAGTAATAAATGATGCTTTATTTTTAATAATCCCAAATGTATTTGGGAAGGGGTGGGAGAGGGGAAGGGAACAATGTTTTTCTCCTACAGCCTGCTTTTAAAAGTACTCAAAAATCCTCTTTCATAAGAAATTTGTACCAAAAAGTATTATCAGATTAGCAGAAAACAGTACAACTATATTCTCAAAAACATACTTCCAACTTCCCATCCAATAAATATTTGAAGACATAAACATAGATTATGAAAAAATCAAAGTATTTTACACTTCCAGAAACAACAGATTACAGCCCTGAAATAATCCACTAAAATATATATATAAACAAATAATTAAAAGAAATGTTAAAAGAAAATATGTTCTGCTTAAAATGGTTGCATGTCAGTATCTTTGCAAGCAAGCCTAAACAAGCTTTTCTGCTGAAAAATGCTAGACTTTCTGTGCCACCAGCACAATGTACACTGCTAACACACGTGCAGCTGCATAAGCTGTGCAGGCCATGGAAAGTCTTCCAGCTACTAACACTGCAAGCTCTTAAATAGCAATAAAAACCAAATCTGGCTGTGACATATGAGCTCGTAACAAGGACAGAGTGGTGTCAACACTAAAGATATCAGCTATACACTGCTATAATACAGTCTGCAAGAAGTACAGACGTGATAACTCCAAAGTCTAAAAACTCCACAGAGTACTTGTTTCTTCCTCCAAGTTAGCAAGTCACATTCTAATGAGGAGTTAGTTGGCACTCAGATTTAACAGGCACGAGTGTGCCAAGCAGCTAAAAAAAAAAAAAAAAAAAACACCAAAACATTTTAATACTGTCTTTGTTAAAAAGACTGAGCTGCTGCACAGATCTTAGGACTCAAAATACAGCACTGGTTATACTAGAGTAATATGGAGAATTAGAGAACACAGAATCTGATCAAAAAAGCAATAAAAATGGAAAATACTTAATTACAAATATTTTAAACTGTAAGCATATCTACTAGATGTTAACTTTTCCCACTTTTTCAAAAAGTAGTTTAATTTAATGGATGAAAACGAAAACTTATTTTCATACACATCTAAACAAGTCAGTCAGTTGTATACCTACTACTAAACTACACCTGTCCTGAATTACCTTCTTCATTTTGAATAGTATTTTCAGACGTGATGTCAGTTTCCTGTGTCCTTTCAGAGAGGCCTGTTTCCTCAGTACTTTCAGAGTCGTCTTTGCCCACATTAGGATCTTTGGTCAAATTCATCTTCATCTTCTCAATAGCTCTTTGACAAAGTTTATCTTTCACTTTCTGGGGAAGAGACATTTAATGTGAAATGCTACTTAATTTTACAACTATTTCTTTTATTCATTAAATTTACCCACTAATAGGATTACTTAAATTTACTGTACGAAGGATACAATGTGTGACATGAAGATGATTAGTCAAGTTGAAAGGAGAAACACTTTCTCCATCAACACCAGACACTGAAACCCCCAAATTATTTTTTTTTTAATTTTTTTTTTTTTTTTNTTATAATTTTTTTTTTTTTTAATTTTTTTTTTTTTTAAGGAAGCCTAAAACACATTAAAAAGCAACTGGAGCTTTCCAGCTGAGTCCTCTGGATGATATGCCCAGAGTGGATTAGCATTCTGTTAAACATTTCTATATACCACTGTCTTCCTCTGTCACACTCCCAAATTTTAGTTTATTTTTTCAATATTAATAAAAGCATCAATGTAAAAAGTTTCACATCACTCTTGTAATCCCTTCCCATTTCATCTTAAATCAAGCACCCTTTTCATGTTGCCTAATGATCTCACAGTTACATTATAAGTTTAGGTATAAAATTTCAGCTGTTAATAATTAAAGGTAAGCCATCCAAACTATAAGAGACTTAATATTGCATTTTGTTTTAATGTAAAAAAACAAACAAAAAACTACACCACAGTTATCAAAAGAACTTATTGTACTGAAATGTACCAAGTTCAGCACACTGTTTCACACTGGTTTTACTCTCTGTAGTAGCCAAAATATGTAAATTATACAGTGATACCAGCTCAGATTTTTATAAATGACTCATCAAAAATTAATTTTCAAAGACTAGTTAAAGGAGAAATTGCAGTCACATTGTCATAGCAAACAAAAGACACTTCATTTTTAAGCATATCAGAATATTAGATTGCTAAGAATTGAAAAAAAGTAAGAATCATGTTATTTATGTACTACCTCTAAAATCTCATTGAGCAGGACCAAAAGATTCTCTGTGGAAGAACTACTGAGTTCTAGTGAATTTAAAGCTTTTGCGTAAATACGAACATCTGGTGCAGTTGGGTCCATCAAGATTTCATTGCAAATTTTCATTGCTAAACTGTCATGTACTGTTAAGTCCTGTAAAGGAAAGAAATCAGCTGTCAAAAATTTTGCTGCGATTTATTTACAAAAGACAGCAATGACATCATTCTGATTTAAGCAGCCAATGACTAATTTTACATAGTAAACATTTTCCTAAAATGCAGTATTTTTAATAGATACACCAACTGATTTTTATCATTAGTTTTCCTAATATAGACAATCAGGCATGGTACAAGTTCCTACCAGCATTTTTAATTGTCAGAGGGAGGGGAAGGGCAGGGGGGGATGGGCACGGGGAGAGAGGTCAAGCTATAATATTTAATTACCTGAACAGTCACTCATTTAATCCACCTTCTGACACTAGGAATCTCAGAGAGGCCCAGACAGCTAGCAGTAAGTGAAGGGGGTCAATTCGTAAACTCTAGATGCAAATACTGCTTTCCTCCTGTTTAACACACTGTACCTGATAGTCCTGAGACTTTTTAGACTGAGGTTTCAGTCCACTTGGTCTGGTCAGGTCCACTAACAGTTCAGAAACATTACCAATATCTATTTCAGCCAAAGGTGAAGTTGCAGGAGCATTTAACAGTGTTTGCAGAGTTGGAAGATAAGCTTCTTCAAAGCATTCCTGGTTAGACCTGTTTCAATTGAGTCAAGCATTAGTAGCATAGAGACAAAACTAAACCTTTATTCACCCCTAAATTTTCTCTTCTATCATGAAAGTTCACAGGCTCATTACAATACATCAATCAAAGCAAAGTGGGAGCAGCCACCTTGGTAGAGACAGCCAGCTTCTGCTTCAAAGAACCTATTTCTTTTAAGTATTAGCACACAGTATTTCAAGTAAGTTTTAAGTAACACTTCCTGCCTCTGAACAGTTTGAAAGTTCATCCTTACTACTGAAAACCTAACAGGTATGTACAGACACATTTTCTCTTAAGGGACAGAAATACATTTCTCTAAACCTTAGATTAATCTGTCTTCTGCTCATTCCTCCTTCCTGCTATCATTTTTCTCTAGGGATATTTCCCATTGTGTAAGAACACAAGGAAGCCTGGCAAAAAAATGCAATGGTTAACAAGATTTTTGGAAGAATTACTTGTGCTTTCTTTTCTCAGAAGAGTTAATAACTCCTGCTCAAGCAAGCCTAAAAATCATGTTGCACTTGGTTCTGCGCCAAGTTGTCCAAAAGCATAGTTCCACTAGACAGGTCAAAACAATTTAAAAGGTAAGGTGTGAAAAAGTACAAGGTACTAGCTGGTAGAGTGAAGCCTTTTTTGTTTGTGGTACTTGCTAACCTCCTACTTCAACCCAAATAACTACAGGCGAAAACTAAGAAAGTAAATAGTTTCAAAAAAGCAGATTGTTTGCTGCTGGATTATTGAACCAAATCAGCTGACCAAAAGACCTTCTGAGCACTAAAACTGGGGCAAGAAAGAATGGAAGGAAGAACTCTCCCCTTCAGCAGTTTTAAGGCTTCAGATTGGCTTCAAGTGTAACTGAAGTATCATTCACATCACTTCCCATAAAATCAAATCAATAAAAACTCCAGTAGCATATAGGCACAAGGCAGAACTTTCTCCTCTTAGGCTGCCAGTGTTTATTACTCTTTAGAAAACATTCCATGAATAAGAGTTGTTCACTGGTTACAGGATGCTGTCCCTGCTATTAGCGTGCCATGTCACTCTATTGACACGACAGAATATTTATGGAAGTCAGTATCAACAATTTTCCTCACACAGAGTTCAAATATTTAATTCTGAAAAGTCTCTTGATTCTATCTGTAACCAGATGGAAAGGTTAACAGAGCAATACCCAGAAAACAAATGGAATTCTAAAATTCAGTGAGAGATCAGTACCAAAATTAGGTATAAACCTCAGCCGAATCTCATTTGTTATCAGAGTTTTCCTTTTCTGAATGACAACTCTGCAGACAGTTCTGAATTACGCATGATAATTAATAATTCTTTTCTGAAAACACAGTATTGGTAACTGAAGACACTCCATGATTCATCTTAAAATTAGTGGTTTCTGCTGCAGAATGCAGATGTTTTGAGACAGAAAATTATTGAGGTTTCCTAACTAAACAGAGATTCCAAATCAATAAGCCAGACTAAGATTTAGAATTTTCTCCACTGATTTTTCTGATTTTTGCTTAAAGCAGACACCACATTTTTCTTTTCAAGAAAAAGATCATCAATGGGGTGCCAGAAGGAGTTGCCTCATTTGGAAGTGACTTTGAAATACACAGAATTACTCAGGTGGGCAATCATTAGGAGTCATAATTAAAAAAAGATTCACAGGGTCAGAAGATGATATTCACAGGCAAAAGATTATGAATGTTAAAAGCTTAAATTCATTACTCAATATCAGAGATATTGGAAGCATATAAAATTAGTTTGCCTGTTACTTATTTTCAAAATAATTTAAGTGGGGAAAACAATTCTGGAGGAGACTAGGTGGTGGGTTTTTTTTCCTCTTGACAACAGCAAAAATGTATTTGCTTGGGTTTTTTCCTCTCCAAATTCCCCTTTGAACTACTCCTCTTAACGTGCTAACTTGTATGCCGCAAAAAAATTAATTCTATTTCTTTTGAAAAAAGATATAAGGGAATATATAATATGCCTAAATTAAATCTTAACCATAAAAAAAAGGCAGATAAAATTCAGCTAGTTCAGACTGGCTAAAACCACTAGGAACAACTGAAAAGTCGGTTAAACTTACTTTTTTAGTTTGAACAAGTGACAGGAGATGAGAATTACTATTTAAGCTCCTATCCCCTTACATAAGCTCTCTACCTCCTTTATCCACTACCAAAATAAAAAGGAGATTTTTAATCTGCTGTGAATTTAGATTGAACTATTCTTTGGTCAAAAAATTAAACAAAACTAAAACCCAAACCACAACCAACCAGTCTGCTGCTTTGATACTGGCTGGGCACCATTTATTTTCTTTTGAAGCACTCCTGCAAGCTACTTTTCAGTTACACTTCAAAGTCTACCTGTAGTGCTCAACAGCACGGTAAGTAAAGCACATCTTTTTAAATTAATCTTTAATTCAGTATCTTGAAGAACAGTTTCAATTATAGGCTTAGGAAAGAAAAAAAAAATGGAGGCCACAGGGGTAAGAGGGAATTAATAGCAAGTCTTCAGAATAGTCACAGGTTGAGATTAGGTATGTCTAAAAGTAATGTGCATAGGAGGCTGAACTAGACCCTTTAGGTCTAATTTGCATTTGTGCAATACCTACTTGTGCAAGATCGAAAAAGGTTCCTAAAGCTGCTACACCAATGTATACTTTTGCATAATAATTTACAAAAGCCATACCTATTTGCATAAGCAAATAAAGGGAAGAAAACTCCCAGACAGTGTCTTAGCCGAGTATCCTCTTCAGTCACAGGATTATACCACAACAAAACAAGACGAGAAAGAAGCTTGGCACTAATCAGCCTCCCAGAGAACATCAGTTTGGCTATGCCTTCTGCAGCTTCTGTCCTAAGTTCTGAAAACTGAAGAAATGATCATATACACAACATACCAACAGCATTTGTCACTAATACTTTATAATAATAGTCTACATCCCATTTTGACAATCAATTCTCTACAGTCACGTATTTGCACCTGCATAGAATTCAAAGCTCACTCAAGAGTAATGTTAGTCTCTACCAGTGACACAGTTGTGGTCATTTTCTGGGACAACTATTTTAACATTAAATCATTAGTTTCAATTACACATCCTATCCAACTGTATCATGGGGTGCATTAAGCATGGCATTGCTAGCCGGTCTAGGGAAGTGCTTGTCCCACTCTACACTGTGCTGGTGCGGCCTCACCTCAAGTACTGCGTGCAGTTTTGGGTGCCACAGTACGAAAAGGACATAAAACTATTGGAGAGTGTCCAGAGGAGGGCAACAAAGATGGTGAAGGGTCTAGAGGGGAAGATGTATGAGGACAGGCTGAAGTCCCTTGGTTTGTTCAGCCTAGAGAAGGAGAGACTGAGGGGAGACCTCATCAAGGCCTACAACTTCCTCGCGAGGGGGAGCAAAGGGGCAGGCGCTGATCTCTTCCCTCTGGTGACCAGTGACAGAATCCAAGGGAATGGAATGAAGCTGTGACTGAGGAGGTTTAGGTTGAGTATCAGGAAAAGGTTCTTTACTGAGAGGGTGGTCAGGCATTGGAACAGGGAAGTGGTCACAGCACGAAGCTTGACTGAGTTCAAGAAGTGTCTGGATAATGCTCTCAGTCATATGCTCTGATTTGGCGGGTCCTGTGTGGAGCCAGGAGTTGGACTCAATGATCCTTATGGGTCCCTTCCAACTCAGGATATTCTATGATCATGTAATGTTCACGTGTAGCCTAATGGGATGGTAAACCTTCTGCAAAAATCGTTTTAAAACAAAATTAAAGCAAATTTTATAGTATTTCTTACCTCACTGTCTAAGAAACTAGAAAGAAGCTGCAGGAGGCTGTGAACTGTAGCAGTCTCTTCTTCCTCTACTCTTTCACTTTCTTCCTCACAATTTTCAGTTCTAGTATGTGCATCTTCACTTTGAGAGTCATTGCCTCTTCTGGCTTTAAATGGCTCAATCCCAAACAGCATTAGTTGATCAAAGATTGCCTTTAAAGCGCTGAGCTTTACCTTTAAATTATCTATTTGTAAAACCTAGGTTGAATAAGGAAAATACATCATCTAACTGTAGACCATTGATGTTAACATTAAGCATAATAAACTTGTGTGATACAAGTTTAAACCTGAATTTATAATACAGTCTGGGAAAGGATTTATCAAGTCATCTGTGCAATTTCCATCACATAAAACCAACTGAATTTCACTCACACAGCTAGCATGCATGTGTGAGATGTAATTTTATTGTTCAACTTCTGAACAGACATTGGACGAACAGAAAGCCTATTTGACTGTAGCGGCTCCATAGTTCTAGGCACTACAGAAAAAAAATACATAAGACAATCCCTGCTCTGAAATACTGTATAGCTTAATTAAATCAAACAGCCAGCAGGGAGCAAGATAATAATAAAAGTCAATGTTGCATAGGTTACTACACATATTATAGTTCAAATTAATATTCAAATAAAACCATAGAAAGTGGGCTAGCCTAGAGATCCTAGATGTGTTTAGCCTAATGCCCTGCTTACAGGACCTACACAAAGAATATGGCGTTTAGTACCTAGAGAAATTAATTACTTAAGTCAAAACTCTAAGCTGCTAAAACAACTTAAATCCTCCCTAAACAAACTGATTTATAATGAGACACACTCAAAGGCAGATTAAAAACAATAGGATTTGCTAACTTTTTAGGAACCCAAAGTTCTCCTGCTATGATGACTGACAGCTCTATCATCGTGTCTGCACCGAGCATATCACCTCAATACCTGCTGACAGTTCTCGAGTGTGTACGTGAACGCACTCTTAATAAAGCACAACGGCCACTTACACTCCTTGCAAAGTCAGGTCTGAAAAGTTAACAACAGTGTCATCTTTTATATAATTAGCTCAACATCAAAACATTTACCACAAAGGTGGGAGATGTGGATATTATGGCACCCAACATGTTCCATATTCATAGATGTTTGGCCCTGCTATCATTTGTTGGTTTGAATATTGCTTTATCCTCTAATTAAGAACTCTTACTTAATTCATACAAAGTTAATAATTCAGAAATTAAGTTGGACACCCAAGACAACTGGTAAGTATGTAACAGAAATGTAAAAATAGTCACATTTTTAGTTTGGTTTCCCAAGGAAAGCAAGCTTACAGAATCCTACAGTTTCTCTTTTCTACATTGAGTACATGACCAATTTCATCCAGATCCGGAAAAGAAAGTGAGACCTCACAGATAAAGAATTCCCACAGACTTTCAAGACAACAGGTGCTCTTACAAAGGAAAGGCATGCTACTACCAAAATACAATGTAAGCTTGATTATTATTAGACATCAGAAAAATCTAAATAAAACCACACTCTTCAGATCTAGAGCTTTAGGAAATTAGCAAACGCTGTTGCTCAAATAATGTAATTATGTAGAATAGCTTGTTATAGATACAAGAATAGTTTTATTTACTTAGTCACACAGACCATTGTTGCATTTCCCATTGGATGTTTTACCTGTAACAGCAATGCAAGCTGTTGTCGGGCAAATTCTTTGTTCTGAAGGGCACAGCAACCCAAACACAGAACTGCCATATTTCTCACAGATGGTTGGACATTAGTTATGCCAGGAAGTATCTGGAAAAAATAATATTAGACTTTATAGTTGAAATACATAAACTGAAAATAAAAAACTGACTACTAAAATGTGCTTACCCTAAAACTAAAAATAACTTAGGTTTATACAGGATGGGAAATTGGTAACTACTATATACTGTGTTTATCTAGATATAAAGAGAAACAGATTGAGAATGTTTGTTGAATTGTTTGAAATCAGCCATAAGAGTGGCAAAAGTCACAAGTGTTTTGCTTTATGTTTGTTTTCCATAAATATCTGTTTTCAAACAAAATTGAGTTGACCCCACATTGTGAAATAAAAAAAATTTAAAAAAAGAAACCAAAACCACCACCACCAACGCTACACATTTCTTCATAAAAGACATTAGCATTCTTGCAGAGAAACACTACCCAGTTCCAAGTTGCAAAATACAGAAGCCACTTTCACATACTGCCATTAGTTTTGACAAGACAATGGTGAAAATCCACACAAAAGAAAAGCCAGACTAGATATAGGGTGAATGCTACAATGGGATCATTTTATATTTTTGCATTTACTAAAGAATTCAAGTTTAAACAACAACCAATAAGATATCCCGAATCCTGTAATATATGAAAATGCGGCAGGAACAACAATACAAAAGCAGGATCTTAGAGAAAGAAAAGTGTAATCAACAACAAATGTGAAAATTAAAGAAAGACCTAATGAAAAAGAAAAGGTTTCTGGGGGACATATCAACACTATTTAGGATTTCTAAGAATAAACATCTCAAAGAAGTCAGGTGTGGTTCCACTACATTTAAGCTAATCTAGATTGGTGTTGCAATTTTCTTTGTAGTTTGAATTCTAAGACTGCCATACTGAGGCACGTCATCTAGCCCATTGTCTTGTTACTAAAAATGATCAAAACTGAATTCCTATGAAGTATTACATAAACAGACTAAGCAGATACTTCCCAAGAATTCTTGTCAGGTCCCAACAATTTGCCACTGAGAGACACCATAGTTGGTGGGCTGTTCCTTGTTCCTATCTACCTAATCATTCCATAATATTTATTTTTCTTAAACTTGCTCAGTCTTCCTTGAAATTTATGCAAGTGTTCACCAAGGACCCATCCTGTGACGAGGAATTCCACAGATTACATATTAAATGAGTTAATTCTAATTTGTTTTGAGCTTACTAGTTTGTAGCTTTACAGAGTGATCAACCAATCCTGATTCACTTTCTCCATAACACTCACATCTTATGATTTCTGCCCTCTCTCAGACACCTAAGTTCTCTCCTCTCCAAATTACGAAGACATAATCTATTTAGTCATTCTTCATACAGAACCCATTCCATACTTTTCCTTGCTGGCCTTCTCTTGACCACTTCCAATTCAGATAAAAACTTTCTTCATAGATGGGATAAGAATTACACAGTGTTCAGATGTGGATGCACCATTTCTTTGCAAAACTCAGTAACAGTTAAAAGCCTGAGATGTTTAGAAACATTCATCTTAAAATCCATACTCTTCACAATGAAAACTAGGAAGTAAATCTTGTAGACTATGACAGGCCTATAATACTACTGCCTTATTTTTCAATACAGAAATATTTCGGTCTTCAAAGGTGCTAAGAAAACAGAGGGGGCTGGGGGGAAAAATCCTCCCAAACATCTTTCCTTGTACATGGAAGGGATGAAAGAAAGGTCTACATGAGTTCCAGTCTCTCTTAGATGAAAAGCTTTTGACTAGCTTAAAAAGAAAAAATAAAACCACCACCAAAAAAACAACAAACTCACCCTTAAAGCTCTCTATTAGAGACCTCATAACTTTGGTTGATAGAAAATCCAAGTAATTAAACTACCAGCAAGGGCAGCAAGCAGGTGCCAAAGCACCACACTTGCCACAGTGTAACTCAGCACTGTCCAACACTGTCATATGCTAGTCAAATATTTACCATATTCCTGTTTTATTTTAGTATCTGTCTGCCACAACCAGTTCTGGCATAAAAGCTCAGAACAGCGTATCTGGACTGCCCCTCCAAGACACTAGGTCATGGGAAGGCTTAAAAGTACCAGACACAGCACTACAGATACAGTAAAGTGATTGTGAAATAAGCACAAACCATCCTGCCAGCACCAGAGGGCCAGCTATGATATATCCATTTTTATTACAATACAAACAGTATTTATTCCTACATACCAGAGATTCAATGATTTCATTAATGGTTGGATCAATTCCTTTAGAAAGGGACATGATCTTCAGAAGCTCATAACATATCATCAGACACTTCAACAGTGTTTCAGGATCATTCTTCAAGTAGGTCAGGGAAAAGAGAAAGGGGTTATTAATACAAATGGTGGCTGTGATAAGGAGAATGGGGACATTAATCATAATTTTCCCCTGCCCAAATAAACATTTCCTGTCTACTACACATTTGCTGTGCAACTATATTAATCAAAATCTGTCTATAAACGATGATGAAAAGATATTCAGGTTCATGTTTTCAGTTAAGAGTAAAAGCAGTAAAAACAAGACCCTTTTAGAATTCTTTAGTAATCAAAGACAAAAGAGTAGTTTAACTGCAATCCATTTTTTTGCTAGAGCATATCATCAGCTTCTATACATGCAGAAGGAGAATACTAATACCATAAATATTCATTTTCAATTTTAAAAATTTAGATGATACAATGCCAAACTACACTTTCTTGTGAAACTACAAATAAACATCAAAACATAACCAGCACTACAGAATACAGGAAGGGAAGAGAGACCTTCTCCACACGCATTTCTTTAATTTCGGGTTGCTCTGCTTTTTTTATGAGATCATTTTTTGCCTGTTCCAACTCAGTTATTTTCTCTTTTAATACTGATGCTCTATTAAAATCCTGCAGAGTAATGCATTCTTCCAAAGCTTCTTTTGCTTCAAAAAGTTTCACTTTTATTTCAGCCAACTGAAACATAAAAGTTAAAATAAAATTAATATAATATCATTACCTTCAGTGTATTAGCGAACAATACACTATTGACACTAGCCAATAATACAGTACTATATAAAAGTCTTATTAGATGGATATGCTTAAAAATATTTTTCTTGTTAACCAAAATCTGCTTACCTTAATCTCCTGCTTTCTTATTGCAGCAACATCAACAGGCTGGTCGACTGTAACAATTGGCTCATGAACTTCTGATATTATTTCTGCAATCTATTGTTACAAACAGTATATTAGTGCCATTAATTTCAGCTGAGATGTCAGACACTAAGCATTTAACTTTTCAAAATTTATAATACTATCCTTCTGAAAAAAGTATTGAACATCTGTGCAGTTTTCCTTAACAGCTAATTCATTGCAAATAAATCCTCAATTTGACAATATATAGTCTAACCATGAAAGTCTAGTGTTTTCTACCATTTAGCTAGGTAAGCAAGAAAACAGAAGACTGTATAACCATAAATAAGTTAAGTAGTTTCTACGCCAACAGTTCACAGGCACCATCTCCTCTAGGGCTGAACACATGCTTTAAAAAGAATTACCGGTGACAAGAGTAAGGTTTTTCATCTGTTACTACTTCAATCAAAATACAACTAAGAACACTATCATTTAAGCCACCACATGTAGTACAGGAAGCCATGTAAGTAATTTAATTTCAAGCCAAATACATGCATAGACCAAGAAGCAGAACTAGGATGAGTTTTTCAGTTGGTTAGGGTTGTTCTTTAAAGTCAGACCCATTACATTAATAAAAAAAAAAAAAAAAAAAAAAGAAAGAAAAAAAAANAAAAAAAAAAAAGAGAGATGAAACATGAGGAAAACTAAAGACTGAATGAGACAGGATAGTCTTAATTTGATTTATATTTTATCAGATCACCTCAGTTTTCCTCTCAAGCTGTACCCAAATCAACAGAATGTACTGAATCAGTGTATTTCACTAGAATAATAGAAATGCAAACATTTACTATTATTATTGTACTATAATGCTAAGATTACCATAGTTCTTCCATTGTAATCATGTAACAAACCTATATCCTAGCTTTATCCACTGGATTGAGGTTTTCCAAAAGTGCTGTCTGTCCTTAAGTTCAGGTTCATTTAAAATATTTGAGTAAAACCAATGGTCCACTCTTCAGGAGTCACGTTTAACTGAAAATGCTGCATGTAATCACTGTACTATACAAAATACTTTTCTTATAAAGGGCTTTTAGTACCCATCTCAGCTAAGAGGAGGGAAAAAAAATTACCTTCACTTTGAATGTTCTAGTCAAAACTGTTTGGATCTAATATGACAAAGGAATTTGAAACAGGCTGTCAAAGTGTTATACTTTACTAACTGGAGGATTACATTTACAACTCCAGCCAAATATTGTAGAGAACTTTAGAAAACCACAACAGCTATGCTAAACAAAAAAACAAAAACAAAAAAAAAAA
>VXBL01000336.1:398289-440648 GCA_013400195.1 Aramus guarauna | reverse complement strand
AAAAAAAAAAAAAAAAAAAAAAAAAAAAAAAAAAAAAAGAGGGGAAACATAGATGTTTTTCCAAACTAAAAATATTTCCATTCCTGATATTTCTGTTACAAAGCTTCATAAAGGTTCTTTGATATACAGGGAAGGCAGAGCCTAGAAAACAATGAGCCTTTAGAATTACTTACAATTTGAATCCTTCTGTCATCATCCTTAACAATACTGAGTAATTTTTCTGCAAGCAGAGGTATAAGGGCTGTTGATGTTTTAGGTAGACTGAGAATCTTTTGTAAAGTAACTAACAGATGCTTTCTTCATTAAAGAGGGGGAAAAAAAAAAAATCAAACAATCTGTTTGCTTATTCAAGGAAATGGAAGACATAAGAGTTAATATTTTACCAAGTCTTCATAACATATTAACTCAGAGAAATTTCTCTATAGCTATATTAACTGCTGAATACATTTTCTTAGTTAGCACTGTTGGGTTTTTCCTGATTTTACCCCATTTCTTTTGACTAGAAAATGATTATTTTTTTAATCAGGTGCTACTACTGTCCAGTGAAAGGTCATACTAGCAGAAAACAGTCAATCAATACTATAGAATGCTTTCACAGAAACTATTTGGCTAGAAACTGAAATAAATAAATAAATTTTAAAAATTAAAAAAAATTGCAAGTTAAACTGTCCTATCAGTCTAGCATTACATATAAGGCATTCCACTGAGGGTTTGAAATTATTGCTGTGTTTGTACTATCATAATTGCAATTTTTGCTAAAATGCCTTTGATGGTATGAACTTCAAATTTATTCACTCTTATTACTTTACATCAAAAGGCTTTTCAAATTATAGGAATCACTCAGTTAACACCGTCCAATTCAGCTTGGAATCTGAAACATCTGTAACACTTCAGGCCTTAGCAGAATGAGCTTAAAAACATAAGAAACACATAGGCTACTTACTACAAGTCATTTTCTAAGAAGTAATCCATTTATCTCCTTTGATTTTTTACATATTAAGTTCCACATGAATAGTCTTGTAACTTCATAATATCAAGAATACGTTATTAAAACAACTAATCTGTTCTCCCCAATGTTGTATCTACATTAAAACTCATTTTTCCATAAAAGTAAGCAGGAGGTATTTGGCACACTTTTGGGAACAATTCCACTAGAGAGACCATGTCTTTTTTTTTCCAGCTAGCATTAGAACTGTATTTTGTTTGTTTGATGAGGTTATTTTTCCAACAAAGACTCTATGCCTGTCCACAGGCATGAGTGCCATAAGCTTAGTAACACAGACTTTATATTTAAGTTTACCTTCCTCCCTCTTCCGTGGTGTCCATGCAGCCTAAGATAAGAATCAGTTGCTGGCTTATAAATTCTTTTGTCATCAGGTTTTCAAAACAAGTAAAGTCTTCTCTTTGTTCTTCACTAAGAACTGGCATATTTTGAAGGTAACTGAATCCAAATAGAACAGCTATAAATTACATTCAGAATGGAAAACACACACACACGAAAACAAAAAAACAAACCCAAACAAAAAACCCCACCACTTTCCTGTCCTGTGTAAACAAGTGGTTACTTTAGTTACAAACTTTAAAAATTAACATGTGTTCTCCTTTTCATAGATTAATAGCTCTAGAGTTATTTATGCCAAATAAACTACAGCTTTAAAATAATGCATTTCATTAAAAAAACCTTGTTTGAGAACACAAAGTAGTTAAGAAACAGAAAATGACAAATTATGCTTATACATGGGATTTCAGTTCTGCATCCCTGCATAAAGGCAGCATCTTAGGAATAAATGTATACATATAAAACTAGTATTTTTTTGCATATTTAGGTACTATGTGTTTTTCTACATGTTCAGAAATTATAAGTTGCCTACAAGGCAAAATACAAGAAAAATCATTGAAGTGTACAGTGAATTTTAAATTCTTTATCTGATGAAGGATGCCATCACAGAAAACCAACAACCTATTGTCAGATACACTCAGCCACATAGTTTGGAAAATGTAATCAGCTTGTTCCTTTTCTTTCTTTTTCTATAGTCATTGTTCTTTGATACAAATTTTATCCATCAATGAAATCATGCATGTTCAGAGAATCTGAAGCGTAACATATCACGTACAAAATTCAATACTCAATATAATGCAATATATAAAATACAAATACTGATATGAGCTGTGAAAAAGATGCTTATCTTTACCACAGCTTTGCAGATACTTTTCAGCAACAGCTCATTTAATTTAGCGAATTTTAAAAATTTCTTCAAAGTTAGGACAAAAACTTTGCATGTAGCTACCATTTAAGAACATCTGAAATTACCACAATGTAGGCAGCTGTTTCTGATCATTCAACAATAACGTTACCTGCACCACATCATAGTGAGATTTCTAACTGAAGCTTACAATCCTGCATTTCTTCTTAAGTATCAATGACTTGCAGTTTCTTACTCCTAACTGATACTTGGAGAGTGCAAATAAAGGCTTCGATTGTACAATTGCAAATCTTACCTGAAACTACTGGTGGCACAGCTCACCAATGCATAGTTTAACAGTTGATACTACAAACAAGTACCAGCAAAACTAACTGATCTTACTCAGCCTCTTCCTGAAGGGGAAGATGATTGAAGGCATTTTGAATAAGATCAGATGGAAAAAAAACCCAACCTTTTTTTGAAGAACAAATGTTTTATGGACTCGTAAATTAATTATGAATGAATAAGTTTACACACACCCGTCTGGATCCACATTTCAAAATTAAAGAAGTACTGATGCTTCATTTATTAAAAGTTTATGCAATATGCTAGCAAATTCCACATTGAAAAGTAGCAATGATTTCTGTAAGTACCACTAGTATACTACACCCACTGAAGTGAGAAAAGAATATGCATATTTTTAATTGGAAACATTATCAAAACAATACATTTTTCAGCAGATCTGATTTATAATAATTTCAGGAAGCTTCACTCTACATTTCACAAGTACAATACCTCAGTTAAGATTTCTCAGCATTCTCTGTGCTCACAAACATAAATTCTGTTCAAATTTTATGTTAAGACTAAAGTATCCCACTGAGACAAAAAAAAAATTACCTTCACTTTGGTAAAAGAGATTAACTTAACAAAACCCTCCTCCCCCTCCCCCCCGATTAAATGTTCTGTAATTGGCTCATTTAGCAGCTCTGTCACTGCCTTCAAACATAAGTTTTGGGAAGCATGCCTGCCTCAGCAAAGGAAAGAGAAGGAACTTTCCATTTCAAAAACACTTCTCTTGAGGACAGCAGCCAAATTTTACTTTATTTTCACAAATTACAACAAAGAAAAAAGTATTGGCTTGTGTGAGCTCTAAAAAACCTATTTCTGCAAGCTCTGCAAACAAACAGCAACCTACACAGTAACAGATGGACAAAGGATAGCTGCATATTACAGAATAATTATTCTATAACCTTACATGGCAAAGAATTCTATGCTATTGATCTAGCAGTCCATCTTCTTGATAATTCATGATAAAGGACATTCCAAAATTTCTTTTCGAGTTATAAATTTGCTTTTTACAGTTTTTGTTTAAAAGAAGTTAATCCTGTCAAAAATATTTTTAAAAAAATTTAAATTTTTTTTTTTTTTTAAAATCACTGTTCAAGCATAACTTTGGCTTTGGAGGAAACCTGAATAGTTGAATAAAAGAAATATTCTCTACTTTAAAAAATAAAATAATCTCTTGTAGTGGTAAGATATTTATTTTTAAATAAAATGTACCTTAATAAATAATCTGCATATATAGCTGGTTCTGGCAACATCTGTTCTAGTAAAACTTCACCTTCTTCACCTTTTGATTTTAGATATTCACAAAGACATCTCCAATATAACACATTCTCTGCTGTTAAGTCTTCCAGTGGAATCAGTTTTCTAAACAGAAAATAATCCAATAATTACAGAGATAAGTAGAATAGGGTCAAAGACAACAAATGTGTATAAATAGATTATTTCCTAAAATCAATATAAAATTGTGTCAAAGGTATTCCCCATAGAAATACTTAAAGACTGACAAAAATAACTTCCTCTTTCTTAAGTGAGAACAGAGGTCCCAGCCTCTCACTATATTGCACTTTCCAGTATTTTAAATCAAGGCTGTTCAAATCAGTTTGCAGAAAAATTCTGCTCAACCCTTCAAGACCTCCTAAAGCAACCACCCAAGTACCGTACGAAACATTGTTATCACTGTACAAGTCCAGAAAACTGAACTCCATTAATCTGCAGAAAAGCAACAGCTGCGTTATTTTTCAGCTTCTGTTATTGAATTGTTTCTTCTTTTCTTAATACAAGACCTTCACACAATACTCAAGTAGCAATTGTAGTATGCCAAATGCAAAAAGTAATAGAACTGCTTCTCAGCATCTCTGTAAGCTCATAGTCTGCTTACCAGCCATAGGACCCCCAATCCTTTCTATAGTCTTTTCCATGCTAAGCACGGCATATAATCTTTGTTTTCAGAAGCAGAACCTTAAATTGTCTCAAAACAGAAAAGACAGGGTATCACTGTCAGTGGTACTTCTCACTCCCTTGAATCCCATTTTACTTGCAAACTATCAATAACAATTTTGTTTTTCTTTTAGGTCACACACACAAAGAAAACAAAAAAAACCCAGCAACATGTAGATGAAAACTGGCCATTTGATGGCTTTCCACTAATCTGACAAGTCTTTATTTAAAAGTAAATTTTATTGTGAGTTGTACCAACAGTACAGGAAATAAAACAAATTAGACTCTAAGTTGTTACTCATAGTGCAGCTTGTTTAGTTGATTAATTTACTCCCTTCTCTTAAATTCTAAGAGGGTGATTTTGAGGTGTTCAGTAAACAAGAAGTCAAAGACATTTTTCATTTTTTCCTCGTGCTTATCTGGCACAATCATTTTCAGCTGACAAACACAAATCTTTTAAAGAAGAAAAAAAGCATATCCAAAACACAAGTACACAAACACCAGGGAGATGTCATGGCTTACACCACAATATCAGTCTTATCACACGTAATAGTTACTCTGCTCCTCATTTAGATATAAACTTTAACTTAATATTCTTATGCAAAATATTTATCTTTTGGAAATGAAAACTGATCTGCATACCTGCTGTCAAGGTTTTTACAGTTCTGAACAGTGTCATGAAGTGGAGATAAGGAAAACATAGCATTTAGTACTGGGATGGCCACTTCTGGGCAGTTTTCCACATCCAGTCGATGAAGCAATTCTAAAACATCCCCTTCAGCCAATCGTAACCAGGCTTGAAGCAACTTCTTCATTACCTCCTTGACAGCATCTAATACAGGATTTAAATGGTTTAAAACATTAAAGGTCAAAAAATATCAAGTTTTCAACATATTTTCACAAATCATTTTTCTAGAGAAAGCTTTTTGGAAAGAAGTTATTATACAGTTGAACTTAACATCTTAAAAAATAAAAAAGAAAGAAAAAAACCAACTGTTAAACAAGAACTACCTATGGAGCACTACTACATTTTTGAGGCAAAATATTCTTCCCCCCTACAGGGAATAAAAAAACTTCAAACAACTCCATCCAAAACCTGTTACATGTAAAGACAAAACTTCAACACAGATAATCAACAATGAACTCTTGTGGAGCAAGGAAATATTCTGGGGAAGCATTGGTATATACTTGCTCTGTTTCAGACATTTAGGTTTTTTTTTTTTTAGGAGGCAGAATACTACTGTACAGATATTTAGTCCGAACACAAGAATTCTGTGTGGCTGTTAATTCAATTATTCAACCAGATTATGAAATTTACATACAGACACTTTAAGTTCCTGCTGCCCATTGCCACAATGAACAAATCGTTTCTGGATCAGTAGAGTACTATTTAATCAATAAAAAAGTACTGATGGGAACATCTAGACTATGTACATCATTAAACACACACATAGATTTAAGCAAGGAAGTAGAAAGGCTAATAGTTTGGTGGCAATAAAAACATACTAACTAGAGTGTGATACAAGAATGCTCTTAGAACCTTTTAGAAAACAATATCCAATATAATGGAAACAATAAAGTCCACACACACTGACAACATTCATCTTTCCTCTCATATGTAACTTATAATAATAAAGACTGCACTTAAATATAGTCAAGAGTTCAAAGAGAGCTGTAAAAAAGCCTTGAAAGAGCTAAATTAAGGTCCTAAGAATGAGAAACCTCTCCAAAAAGGTGAAAAGCACACACTAGTAGAATGTAGTAGAATAAAAGAGAATGAGAGTGGAGAATTGACAGCTGAATGCACCCTGAAAAGTGGAACTAAGCAGAATCTGGATCGTCTCTTCTAGGTCTTGTTTAATTATAAACCCCTGCTCTGAAGCTGATATCCAAAATTTCAACCTAGCAACCTTGAATGAGCAGGTTCTTCTCTTGTTAGCTTGAGAGTTACTCAATTTTAATAGATACTCAAATTTAATAAAGATATACATACTCAAAGCTATAGAATTTGCAGATCAAAATAAGGGAATATTGGTGGATGTATATATAAATACAGCCAATTTGGAACATAAACCTCTTTTGCCTAGCAAAGAGCATATGATATCCATCATATTAGTGAGGCTACATACCCTGGCAGATATTCTCCCTTGTGATTCTAGGTGTCAAGAAAAAGAGCAAGTCCTCAATAGCTGGGATGAAGAATCATCCTAAGGAAGAGACAGACACCAACACAGAAAGTATCTGCTCTGGATCATAAAAGAAGGCAGTTCTTTATGCTGAACACATCAACTGATACATAGGCAATGTAGAAAGGCTGTACCTTCTCAGTAAGGGAACATAACAAATGCTTGTTCCTGACAAATGAAGGATCACAGGAAAAAATAGTGAAGGTAGCTTCCCCCTCAGTTTTGAAAGATTACTATAACAGAAACACACTCACCCTAAGACAAAAGGATTATCTGCCAAGAACAAGTATTATTGGGGCAGGGTAGGGATGGCAGGCAGCAGACAAGCAGCAGCTGGTTAGTTCAAACAGCAAATGAATAAACTGATAAGAAACAGTAATTCAGAACATGGATTTTTCAGTGCTGGACTTAAAAAAAAAGTCTGATAAACTTCATTAGACTACTATAGATCAATTCAGGGTAGGTGGGGGAAAAACGCTAATTAAAATTTATTAAAAAGAAGTCCTCCTTCTGTATAAGTGTAGTTCTATAGACCGTAAGAAAGTACTCAGCTAATCCTCTCTCCCTTTGCTGTCAAGAAGATACTAACATGATTTCCAACTAACCAAAAAGAAAGGTAGATCCAAAAACATAACACATACATGACAGACCTTTAAGAGCTCCAGTTACCAATGAACACAGTACTTTTGTCTTGTTCTCTAAGCAAATATCCACACAGGTCATATTCTCACAGTTCACAAGCTGTGAACAAGTTCAAAATTCTCAGAGTAAAATTCAAGAGGGCTTAGTACAGGTTTTCTAAACAAAGTATGTGGGTAACACAGTAGCACTTAATAAAACTGGCAGCTTTTATTATGAAACTCATGTATATAATTGCTGTTGTTGAAAAAAAAAAAAAAAAAAAAGGCATCTGTATTTATGTAGGCAGGCCAAAATTGTCTCACTCAGGTGCATGTGACCTTTTGATCTTTTGGCAACAACTTCACACACAATTATGGGTACATTCTGAATGGATCTTTATATAAAAATGATACAGTACAGAAGACATCAAAAAGATTAAAGCTGCTTCATAATGAAATGAATGAGGGTCAATCAAAAATTCACTAAAAAAAATTGAAGCTAGTTAAAGGGAGAGAAATTTTCTCAGCTGATTAGTTTTTCAAACACACAGGAAACATTTTCAAACAATTATCAAATCAATATTAACGTTTGCATTTCAATTCTTTAATATATTTATTAGCTACAAAAATATCTGTAATGAAATATGTTTCCAAATACAATGAATTAAATAATTACATTTTTCTACTTCTGTGTTTAATTACATTGTTGGTTTTTAATTTTTATAGCATTTGGTCCTATTTTAAAGCCCAGTCGCTTTCAAGTCTCTTGAAAGTACAATCCTTTTCTGGTTTGTCCACTATAAGGGGACCAGAAAACCAAAGCAACAAGCAGAATTTCTTGTGCTTAAACGTTTCCTGGTACCTCATGACTCCCCTTGAGCTCATTATTATTATTATTGCCAACGCAGCTTCCACATAAGTCATCCCCAAAACATCAGAAAGTATTCTTAGACATTTGTATTAAGATGCTGAGAAAGATGATAGCTTACCAGATCTGTCATTAAGTCCTTGTTGCAACAATTTTACTCTCTGGGCTATTGACAGAGCTCTCATGTGAATTTTTTCTGCCAAAACCTTAAAAAAAATAAGACTTTAAAATACATTTCTATAAATTATAAAAACAGTATTTATTAACTACCTGTGGGTTTAAACTCTCAGTTTTATCCATCCACAGACACCATAAGTCAATAAAAGCCTGTAATACCTATACCATCAGCATTGTACCAATACATTAACAAGTAGATTTTTGTGCATGGAAGAAAATGTAAACTAAAATAAATTAAGAACAAAGTTAACAAAAATAGCTTAAAAGTTAGGAAACTCCATTTGAATGCAACACCTGGCTACAAAAACTGTTCTCTCTTTAAAGCTCCAAGATCAATGAATACCTGCAATGAAATTACTAAAGTATGTACTTTTCTTAAAGCCTACTAACACAGAGATTCAGTTAAAAAAAACGTAACTTAATCTAAGTTAAGAAAGAACAGAAGATGAATAAATTGAGCACTTTGAAGACCTTGCCTAAGATGCCTGCACAAGAAATATACATGCTAGCATACCTTCTTGCCCTTACCCGTAAAGGTAAGTAATGGTTGATACTTCTCAAAATTGGGATACCAAAACACACAATTTTTTTTTTTTTTTTTACACTAGTATTGATGTGATCCTAACTTTACCGTATTTATTATCTAATAATAGAGAAGAAAAATTGCTTCACAAACATCATAAAATGCACAGATAGAAAAGAGTATACATAGAATTATAGAATGGTTTGGGTTGGAAAGGACCTCAAAGATCGTCTAGTTCCAATCCCCCTGCCATGGGCAGGGACACCCTCCATTAGACCAGGCTGCTCAAAGCCCCATCCAACCTGGTCTTAAACACTTCCAGGGACGGAGCCTCCACAACCTCTCTGGGCAACCTGTTCCAGTGCCTCACTACTCTAACAGTGAAGAATTGCTTTCTAACATCTAATCTAAATCTACCTTCCTTCAGTTTAAACCCATTACCCCTTGTCCTGTCACTACAGTCCTTGATAAACAGTTGCTTTCCATCTATCCTGTAGGACCCCTTCAGGTACTGGAAGGCCGCAATCAGATCTCCCTGGAGTCTCCTCCAGGCTGAACAATCCCAACTCTCTCAGGCTGTCCTCACAGGAGAGGTGCTCCAGCCCTCTGATCAACTTTGTGGCCCTCCTCTGGACTCTTTCCAACAGCTCCATCATCTATACTTTCACTATCTGATCCTGAAAAGCCAAGTTCTATCACAAAAGTAATTTCTATCACACAAGTTCAGGGGTTTTTACTTGAAAACTTGTATTAAATCACTCCCCCTCAAAATTCTGGTACGTGAAAACAAGTTATTTAACCATTCTTAGTGTTTAAACAGCGAAATATAATAAAAGATTTAAAGCCTTTTTCCTAAGTCAGTCTTTGAAATTAATATTAATTGATCCAATTTACCTCATATGCTAGCTTCCTGACAGCTTCCTTCACATCCATAGTGCGGCCTACAATTTTTGGCAAAGTCCTTGCTGATGGAGCAATACATGACAGCACTGCACGCCTCACTTCTGAATTTGAATCATTTTCAAGCAATGTGCTGTAAACTGAAAGTAAAAATAGTCATAATAATGCTTTCATAAGTTTGAAACATTATAGAAAAAACAGACAGACAATGCTCAAAAAAAAAAACCCCAAAAAAACAGACCAGCAGCTGTTATTAAAACCCTTCCTCTGACCCTACATAGCTCATACAAATTTAAGGAACAGCTTAGGGTCACAAACCCAAGATTTTATGGCAATTACATGCTGAGCTATGATCCCAAAAGAAATACAACTATGAAAATAATATTTGCAATCATAAGTAGGATCTTCAGTTAATAACTCTAAAAATTGCTACTCTAGATCCCACCTATAAATAACAACGTTGTCATTTACCGGACAGGAAAAAAAAAAAAAAAAACAAAAAAAAACCAACACAACTTCCAAATGTTGGGTCCTTAAGACCTCTGTTCACTGGCTACACATCTTCATTACCTTTGAGGTAGATCCTCAAATTTTCTTTTAAATGGAAAACTGTCATCTCCATTAAGCCTACCAAAAATCAAATACTGTATCTCTCATGTAATGCATGTTGTTATATTCTTGACCCTTCTTCAAATTCAAAAGCAACAACAAGAATTTAATCAGAGAATACTTGAGTTCACCTTCTTGCTTTATGAGACGATGATTGACTATGACATTTATGTGCTCCTAAATAAGCAACTTATAAACAAACACTTAGAAAATATAATTTCAAAGAAGGTGCCTTAATAACAAAAAAAAAAATCCAACTAACTTAGTCTCTTCACAGAAGACAGTATGTAAAGTTTAATCAGGGCACAATTCACACAACAGCAGCTGTGCTGTTGCAAACCTAGAGACTGTCTACCTTGAGGCAATGGAAGTAGAGGCTGAGAGGTCAAGAATCATACCATACACAAAGAAACCCACAAAGCACACAAAAACAGCATCAAGAAACCTGGGTTCTTGGGTGCTCATCTCTTAAAAGAAAGCGATCCATGAACAAGATGAGATTCACACACAAAAAAAGTCAACAATGTCAGTAACCAGTTTGCCTCTCATAGAGCAGCCAGCCATGATTTGAGGCAGAATATGTTTTTCTATTATCATTTCTACTCCTCTAAGTGGTTTTTTTTGTAGAAGTTCAATTCAATTAATAATACAAAAGGGTCCTTGAAGGGTAAGAACTGAGCAAGCATGTATATTCTTTACCAAAAGGGTTGTCAAGTACTGGAAGAGGCTGCCCAGGGAAATGGTTGAGTAACCATCCCTGGAGGTATTTAAAAGACGTGTAGATGTGGTGCTTAGGGACATGGTTTAGCGGTGGACTTGGCAGTGCTAAGTTAATGGTTGGACTTGATGATCTGAAAGAATCGTTTGGGTTGGAAAAAAACTGCTAGCCCCACTTCGTAACACACCAGTATTCTCACCATCCTTCAGTTGTTTTTTCCCCTTGAACATACGCAACTCTTGCATCTACAACCTCCTCTGGCAAGGAACTCCACAGTTTACAAATAATTACAAGAATAAGCTCTAATATTTGTTAAGTCAGTGCTTAAAAATGTTTTAAAGTAACGTAAATCAACGTATGTTGTTCTTAAAAGAAAAAACCCCACTACTACTTACTATTAATAACAGGACAGTCTTCATCCTTAGGATCTTGAAGTCTTGACAGGGCCAAGACAGCTTGAATTCTCACATTCGAAAATTTATCTTTAAGTCTAATCAGCATAGCTTCGTTAATTTTATCAAATAAATCATCATCAATCTGGGCATTCTCTGGCATATTTCCCAAAATCTTATTAACAAGCTGGCATGCTCGAAACCTAACTGCATGGCTGTTCGCATTGTGAGACTTAGGGAAAGAAAAAAACAAAGTACTCTTATAATCACACATTTCTCATTTTCAACATACAGCTATTAATACACACATATAAGTAGTTAATATTCTATGCAGTACATGAAATATGCACTTCTGTATTTCAAAAGCTTTTCCTCTTTATTTTTAATAAGACTAGTCACAGAACTAGCAAACAATTACGGCCCATCACTTACATCTCTTTATGTAATTAGCAATTTCTTTACAACGGAAGAAACATGCTTACCACTCAATGGTACATGAACTAACTTACCCCTTTGTCTCCATAAAACATTAAAAGGGGGAAAAAAAAAGTTATTAGCAATGATGACTAGTGATCTTGGCATGACCAATAATTTTACTGTGTCAAAATACTAGTTTAAGAAAATGTAATTCTATTTGTGTTTTCATTATATTGGAACTGTCCATCTTCTTTCTATATAACACTTGCAATAAGCAGAAGTGAAAAATACAACCATACTTGTATGAAAGATCTTTTAATATTTTTACTTATCAAAGAAACAGTATAAATTAATTTCCACAATACTTCCAGAATTTCACACTTATAAACGCACCTATAGTAAAGCCTATAACAACACATCTGACAGCCAAGTAAGAAAACAATTAATATTTTCTCACAGGCCTAACTTTTGAAATCCAGTTGTGGGGGGCATGGTGATGTTGCTCATGAAGCACTACCTTTGCCTTGCTTTCATTTTTTAAATACTAGTTTGTAGGTATCATCTTGAATGCCAGCAAGTTTTCCCCAATGCAATTGATGTTAGAGATTTAATAATAAGTATTACTGTACCTTAAGCAGAAAGTTAAACACATAATTCAGAAGCAAATTATCTTCTTCTCCCTCCTCACTACCATCCTCTTTCTCCATTTGATAAAAAGAAGTCACAAATTTAGCCACAAAATTGATCACTTGTTCCACTGCTGGTTCCCGTTTGTAGATTATCATAGCATACTTAAGGAAATGAATGAATTTTTCATGAAAATCTTCCTTATCGTCCAACTGAAAAGTAAAAATCAAACCAGAACAGAAGCTAACTACCTGGATCAGCTTTCAAAAGTAGTACCACAGAAAAATAAATGGTTTTAGAACTGGCGGCTTCCACTTAAAACACCTCCCAGCAACATCATTAATACCTGCCGTGGGCCGGTATTACACCCGCGTTCACAGGAGACAACTGTGTATAACAGAGTACGGCTTTCCTTTTTTGACTTTTTTTTTTTTTTTTTTTAATAAAGTCGCAAGGCTCTTCTTAAGTCCCGACCTCACCGGTTTTTTTTCAGGGGAAACAAGGCCGAAGAGGCCCTCTGAACGACGAGCACAGCAGACCGTGAGCGCCCTCACTTTCCCCTCAGCTCCTCCCAGCCCCGGCACGCCCCGAGGGCGGGCGTATGGGATTATCGGTGCTCTTCCATACCTGATTATAGGTGCTCGTCAACGCCGCTACAAGTTTCGCGTGGTTCTGGTGAGGTTTCTGGGCCAGCTGAAAGGCTTCTTTGACTTGCAGAAGTTTCTTTTTTGCTCCCATGGCTGCAGAGAAAGGTCACGTCCAGCCGCGAGGCCGCCACCCGCAAGCCGGCCCCCACCAGCCGCCGCGCGCACGCCAGCAACGGCCGCAGCGCGCGCGTCCCCAGCTTCAAACTCGGCGCGAGTACNTGAGGAGAAGCGTCGGGCCAGAGGATTTCCAGAATGTACGTTGGCGCAAAATAGCTGAATAAGCTTGACAGGCTCTGGTACTGCCCATAGCCACTCTCCCAAAGTCGTCTTTGGATGTGATCATCTGGAAAAATTAGTACGGTCGCATTTTGTAAGCGGGAGCCTTACATCGAAGCAATTGGGGTAGCAAACCGAGAAAGCTCAGCCTGTGCCTAAAAGTAATTAAAGCCTTTTGCAGTATGGTCATCCAGTGAGACAAAAAATGTTCAGCTACTATATCTAGAGTGAGATATGTTTGCCTATTTTAACGTTCACTTTTGCCTGTTTTAAAGATCTAGGTAACAAAGGGATTAACTGCACTAGGTAACCGGTTAAGTAACTGTTTACTTAGTTCTCTGGGTGAACTACCTAAGCTGAATCCAACTTGCAGCCTGTGTTTCTTATTGAAATATCCTCCTGTTTTGTATCAGCTGTAAGGGAGGTTGCAAAGATAGATAGTATGGATAACTGACTGTTGGAATGCCTATTTGTGTTCCTTCCAGACTACATCTTTTACTAGTGGAAAATTTTGCCTAAATTTTCAAGCATTTGTTGCAAACCTAATGTTTTCACAGAAATTCTTTAACTTGAGAATAGTAATAAATTCTGTTTCTCATTTAAAACAGGAAAGACAACTAAGCTCAAACTCCAGGGACATGTTACAGGTTACAGAACATATTGTGACACAAGGACTGAGATTTAATGAGAAGCAAGGCAAGGGATGATTAGCTGAGGGGAAACATTCTGAGCATATATTAATTACAGAGTTATAGACCGCATTCAAAAATGTGGACAGACATAGTTAACTGTGGACCCTAGAACCTTAAGGTATTTGGGCTTTAAAAAAAAGTGTCTGATTACCTGAAGTAATGACTCTCATTTAGTAAGGACAGATGACATACCATCAAATAGGCAGAACCTGTCCTGAAGAAGGGTCATTTATGGCTAAGAAGGGGGGGGGAGGAACCCAAACCCAACCAACAACAAAAAACCACCTAACAAATAAAATAGTTAAGCACTAGGGGTCAGTCTTGTTCCAGATCTGAATCTTCCTAGTGTTTAAGAAGCAGATTTTTATCAACAAAATAATGGAATGATTTTCTCTTTACAATTGTGTCAAGGATTATGGGGTATATGAGATGTATGTGAAGAATGGAGGGCAGCAGCAGGAGAAAAAGCATTCTATTTTATAGATTAAAAAAATTAAAAATCATTTATACACTTTTTTCTGATGTATTGTACTACCATACGTTTATGTATATTTAAAACAGATACCTGCTTTTTAAAAGTGAGTCGTTTGTATTTTGTATTAACTTGTAAAACATATGGATCTGGCCTAATCCTCTCCTGCTCCTAGAGAGCAGGAAATGGATTCAGTATGCACAAGCACAGTTGTAACACAGAATTTTGTACGTTAACTTTTTTTCTAAAAGTTTTTATGTTGGAGAAATAGTCATGCTACAAAAACACTATAATCAACAGCAAATCCTCAATGAGGTGGTTTGTTCCTTTTGGGATTTTTTGGTAAGGTTATATTTTTCTGGGCAAATACAGTGTGCAACTATCTTTCTATTTAAGATGTTTTTATTGGACAATTAACTTAATCTAGCTTTTTTCTGCTATAGGAGTCTGGAGAAGAGGATGGAAACAGGAAGAAAAGGGCCAGTAAAACTTTGTGATTCTTGTGGCTTTAAAAACCCAGGACTTTTAAGTGAAACTAATAAAGCCAACTGAATTATTTTTGATACACATATGTTTGGCAGCCCATTTGTGCCTACCTACATCTCAGATCTACAGATGAGGATTCTCCCTGGTGAATAGCTTGCAATCCCTTTATGATGGATTTCATCCAGGAGGTGAGATTTATTTCTTCCAGTCTGCTTTAAATATTTATGCTAGGCTTTGTATTTCTAGGTAGAAATAGAAGTCAGCCTTCTGTTATGACAAATTGAAGTCTAACCCAGTAAGACATACTGGCTTTCAGGGTAAATATGCCACAGGGATACAGATTCCCAGTATTATAATTGGTATTTCCTGTGTAGGTATATAACATGCTGAAATAGGATCACAAATGTTGGCTGTTTAGACTTTGCTCTGCATAGAAATAACGGTCTCCCTGTTATACCAGATGACTTTGTTCAACTGATAGAGGTGTTTGCTGTCACAGTTTTTACAGGTTATGTTTCAGGGCTTTGACTGCACTAGTAAGCCTTAATTGCCCCTAGGCAGCCTCACTGGGGGCCTCCAGCCACACCCCTCGCACTGGGGTTGCTGGGCCCATGGGCAGCTTAGTCCTGGGTCTTCAGTCCTTATTTTAAGCTAACTCAGGGCTCAGTAAGGGCTAGCTGCTTCCTGAGGGAGGGATACAATGACTGACTGGGAGGGCAAGGACCTCTCCAGTAGCATAGGCCCAGAGGTTGTGGCCAGTGGGTTTCACACTTCTATTGGAAAAGGAAAGGAATGATGAAACTCAGAACCTTGGATGGTGCTCCAGGTTCTGGAGGGAAGTGTGCTCTAATAATTCAAGATTATTTTTTCCTGGTCACTTTGACCTTATCTGCTATGCTATGGTCTACTTCTGGTAGTCTCTCTCTAGTTCTGACCCACTGTTGTAGATCCTTTCTCTTTCCTTTATCAGCCCTGTTGTGTGAGAAGTACATGGTGCCACAGGGTAAGCCAAACTTGGTGCATGCCAGTTACTTTGTGGTAATTTTAGATGTAGGTCACTGAGTTAAAAACAGGTAAAAAAGGGAAGTTGCTGCTATCTTATTCAGTACGTATTCAAGGGCTTTTATAACTGATGTGACTGGTTGGTTCCAGTTTCCATATTAAAAAAAAATAAGCACAGTAATATTTCATCCATAAGCAGGCCATCATTATGCAGTAGTAATCAGAGGTTCTGTTCTGTATATGTAAGTCAGCTATAAAAGTGTGTATACATTTTTTTATTAGTTTGAAAGTTTTCAGTCAATGAAGAAATCGTAGCGCTCCTGGTGGTTTTTGAATTAGACTCTCAAATCCTATTTGCTTTGTAAGATGGGAAGAAATGAAAATTATAAACTAGTTATATATAAAATATTATATATATGTAATTACTCAAGATATACCAGTGGCAGAACCACTTTATACTTGTGCTTTTTCTTGCATTCAATCCCAAAACAAGTTTTTTTGGAAGTAGGATAGTGAATTAGATGACCAGGATAGCTGCTCTTAGGAGTCTTCTGACTACTTTTTTAACCCTACTTCCTTTTTTTCTTTTTTTTTCCTTCCACACACACACGATGTAAGAAGGAAAAAGCAATCCCTGAATTCTGTATTCTGGGGTCAAAAAGCTACTCTGGGACCAAAATGAGTTTAAACGGAGATCAGTAATGAGGATAGTGACTTAAGAATTACGTTAGAATCTCACCTGGGGATGCATCTTCCTTTGTTGAGATACTAACTTGAGAAGTTTTAAATCCTTTTTATTGATATGGCTTTGTCATTTGAAACATAATGTGACAGTTAATGACTAACTGTATTGTTCTACCAATTTCAAATGCCAATTTTATTGGACTGCAGAAGAGCAATAATCTGGGGGATCAGTTTAACTTTGACCCCATGTATTAATAAAAAACTAATAAATAAATCCTAGTGACTTCAGTAGCACTGGTGTTCAAAGTGTGGAAGAATTGAGGTCTGTATTGTGTTTTGGAAAAGCTGTTTGTAATATGTTAAAGGTACAAACTTACGTATTAAACATTTGCAACAGAAATATCTTCTTTATGTCTTAGAATTTGGGATGTGTGGATCTTTTAATGGTACCTAGTCTGAAGATTTAAGAAGCTGTATAGTCTGCATATTCAACAAGCAGGAGGTACCAAAAATGGAAGGCTTACAGTCTTTTACTTATATATGACTTGTTTTTTTATAATAAAAAGGAAATTAGTTAATGCATCTGAGCAGTAAAGCTATAAACCTGTGTACAGTTACTCATAGACTTATAAAGACTGTAGTGACAGAATTTACTTAAAACTAATGTAGCAAAGATAGTTCAAGCAGAGTGTATGTGTGTGTTTTCTGTTTAGACTTTTAATATTTTGTAAGCTGTCTTTGCCATCTACTGCCCCAAGTTCACAAAAATTCTGTAATCTTCTTATGTGTTCCATTTGGTTCTCACAAACCCCACATTTGTATAGTACACACTTAAATGATGCTTTGTGACATCCTTGCTTTGTTGCTTTATCTGTTGGTGAACTCTACAATAATTAGAAGAAAAAAATAGGTCAAATTCTCATTTAAATGCTCTGGCATTATCTACTGAAATTTTGTTACTGAAATCAAGTGGGATTTTTGAGTAGTGGAACTAATGAACTTAAGTCACCTATGAATTTATGTTCTGTGGTTGCATTTTCTGGTACATGAAATCTGATTGAAGCTTTTCCACTGTTGACTAACAATTCTTGTCTGGACTCAGAATACTTTACCAGTGACAAATTATGACAAAAAAATACCATCATGTAGCAAAACCTCAAGTTTTTCCCTCCAACCCCCCAAATACATAAACAGCCTGCTTGAAAATATCTCAGTGGTTTATTCCTTTCCTGGTATACCTGAAGATCTGTGCTCCTCTGCCTATGTTAGTGCCTCAAGTCTCTGTCCAGCCATGTGTCCTCTGCTGTTCAGTAGAACAACCATGATTGTTACTATCTGTCTAGTAGAGTGATAACACAGGTAACTTATTGTAAGTACTTTTAAAACCTTTTGCATTTTTCGTAATTTGCTTTATATTTTCACTCAGTTTTGTTCTTTTTCTGAGGAACCTGGGTGCTAGGAAATTGCTCTAGTCTTTTGTGTTCTCTTGATTGTTCTAATAAGCTTGTCAATTTTATAAAAAAATTTCCATATAGTTAAGTTCCTACACTTTTTTCTCAAATTGATGACCATGTAGAGAAGCTGTTATAACCATATTAAGTGAACTAAACTTAAGTGTGAGTACATGTCTTATCAGATACCAGACAATTGACAATGGCATGTCCTTATGCCCTAGTCATAGAAAAAGTTTCAGTCACAGGCAGCAGCATCTTGGACACTAATGCCAGTGAATGCAGAAACTATACTTAGTCATTCCTGTGTGCAAGGCTCTGTTTCTTACCTTTTCTTATTAATGTTCTGTCTGGGCTAAACTCTTCCCTGCTTAGCATCTCCCAGCAACTGTGACCATCTTAATTTTCCTTCCTGGCCTTTCCCTTCTCCTACCCTGCATTTCTCAGTCAGTCTTCATTTCCTGTCACTTCTGGAGTGAAGATTCTTTCCACCTCCAGAGATCAAGTCCTTCCTTTTCTCCCAGCAATTAAAGGGTTTGGTTTCTCTGTTCCAAGGTTATCTTACATCTTCTCACTCCTTCTCCTGACTGCCTGCAGGCATTCTTCTGCCCTGATCTTTTTCCTCTTGGAGTGTTTATTCTTAACAGTACTTTATCTCTTTTTGCCCTTACTGAAGATTTCCCTTTTTCACTGAGGATTTTTCCTTTTGCCCTGCCTTTATGTGGTGGGTTGACCCTAGCTGGAGGCCAGGTGTTCCACAAAGCAGGTCTATCGCTCCCCTCCTCAGCTGGACAGGGGAAAGAAAATAGGACAACAGGCTCATGGGTCAAGATAAGGGCAGGGACATCACTCAGCAATTACCATCACAGGCAAAACAGACTCAGCTTGGGGAAATTAATTTATTACCAATCAAATCAAAGTAGGATAATGAGAAATAAAACCAAATCTTAAAACCTCCCTTCTTCCTGGGCTTCACTCCCAATTTTCTCTACCTCCTCCCCCTCCAGCAGCACAGGGGGACAGGGAATGGGAGTTGTGGTCAGTTCATCACACATTGTCTCTGTCGCTCCTTCCTCCTCAGGGGGAGGACTTCTTACACTCTTCCCCTGCTCCAGCCTGGGATCCCTCCCACAGGAGATAGTCCTCCATCAGCTTCTCCAACGTGAGTCTTTCCCATGGGCCACAGTCCTTCAGGAGCAGACTGCTCCAGCGTGGGTCTCCCACAGGGTCCCAAGTCCTGTCAGCAAACCTGCTCCAGTGTGGGCTCCTCTCTCCATGGGTCCACAGGTCCTGCCAGGAACTTGCTCCAGCATGGGCTTCCCACGGGGTCACAGCCTTCTTCAGGTGTCTCCACCTGCTCTGGTGTGGGGTTCTCCACTGGCTGCAGGTGGCTATCTGCTCCACCATGGGCTGCAGGGGGGACAGCCTGCCTCACCATGGTCTTCTGAAGCAGCCTCATGTCCCCTCTGGCGGGCTGCAAGCCAGCATGAGCTGAGGCCCTCAGTCTGTTCCATGGGGTCTCTTGGTACTGGCTGCAGTGACACATCAAAGAGGTGTTGAGCAGCTCTCAGCTTCTCTTACCTGTTCTTTGTCCCTTTTCCTCTTCTCCACCTCTCTGACTTCACCCTACTTTGCCTTCTCTTCCTTCCCTTTTCTCTTCTAGACTTGTTTAAACGTGTCCGCTAACCATTTTCTTGCATAACACTTCACTGAAGCATTCTTCTTTAAAAATGCCATTATCTTAATAGCTTGCCTTTTTTGTGCCCTTTTTCCGTCTTTTCTGTCCTTTTATTTAGTTTTACATGTACAAGCCTGGTCTCTTTGAAGAGAGGGAACAGCTTGCAGATGAAAAAAAAAATAACCTGTAACATTGTCATTTTTCTTCTGGCACCTTTCCAATGCCTTTAGTGTAACCGAGGGGAACTGACAAGTCTCTGGTTATCCTGCCGTATGGCAGGCAAACCGGATCCTGGACACGGCTCCCGGGCTCAGCTGTGCTCAAGTGTGCCTCTTAGCTGGGAGAACTGCTCCATTCTGCTTTCAGGAGAGCAGCAAAAATTGAACAAGGTTTTCTTCATGACTTTATTGGTTCATCCAGACTTAGAGAGGATTGCCAAAATAACAGAGCTTATGAAAGGTGCTAACACTGTTTTCTCTGACCTCTGCAATTCTTTGGCAGCCCAAGAAGGCAACATGATTTAATCTGCAGGCGATTTCTCTAACAGATCCCCAGCATGTCTGTGCTGCTGCCTGTATGGCTGGCTCAGCGTCTCCTGTGGGGCATTTGTAGCATCCAGCCGCTGGCATCTTCTCCTGGCGGAAGCTCAACCATTTGAAGAGAAGGGGAGGGAAAAAAAATCCCAATCAGGATGTTTGTACATGCTGTTCTCTGCCTCCTCGCCTGGGTGTTTTGCTGAAGGATTAGGACATCTGCACAGAAGGCAGAGCGGCGGCAGCTGGAGCTTGCCCTGTTTGGGGCTGAAGTTCCTCCAGCGCTATGGGGGTTTGAGTGCGTGCAGCGCGTCGGGGGAGGCCAGCAGCAAGGACAGAATCGCACTACCCGGAGCGTACACAGACTTGCTTAAAATTCAAGCCTAATGGCCTCTGGCATAAACAAGACTCATCATCCCAGGACTTGCAATGGATCTAAAGCCGCTCGCAGCAGCTCGACAGAGGAATGCAATCAGGAAATGCACGTGAAAATGTGCAAGAAGATTGCCCAGCTCACTAAGGTAAGTCTCGCAGCCTTCCCAGGCAGGTGAGGCTGCCCTGGCCGCGGCGGCGGGGCTGGCTCGGGGCTGCCTCCTGCCGGCCCCTATCTGCGAGGAGGGAGGGGAAACCGGCCCTCTCTTATAAAGCGGTGTCTGAAAACACCAGTGTGCACAAACTTCCTTTCAGACAATTCGCCCGCGGGTGCTACAAACCAACCTTTAGCGGGTTGCCTTTGTGGCTGACGGTCGACGTCTTGCACTTAACTGCTCTAATTAGCATGCAACGACAGCGAGAAGAGTTCAAGCTCTGCGAAGACACTGGGTTTGTCTGTATGCTGCTGGGAGGGATTGACGGTATCTGCAATTTTTTTCCTGAATTTGGAAGACGGCAATTCATTTGCGTTTTATGGGTCCTCGAGTAATGTTGTTGCAAAACTGCAGTCGAACTGTATGACTACAGTATTACTTGTTGTCTTGTCCTTAATTATTCCTGATGTGCATAAGTAGAGGCACTTCAAATGGCATTCGTGAAAGACAGGAGTTGGAAAAGAGGCAGGACTAAATATTGTAGTAAAACTTCTAGTCAATACCGAGCTACACTACAAAATAATTTGAACATTTTCCACACCATGTTAAGAAATAAGAGAAAATCTGTAGGAGGTGGCAGTTATCTTTTAAGCTATTTTTATGCACCTATTCCCTACTCTCGTTTACTAATCCAGCTTTTACATGTTCTGTAACCTCACGGCAATTGGCAAAGACATTTTTAGCAATGAAAAAACACTGACTAAAAATACAGGTCAAACCATAGGAAATCGTAAAGATGTTCAAGGTAGAATGGCTTACTACTTACAGAGCCATTATTCTCATCTAATGAAGACTGTATGTGATAATGTATATTGTGTATGAATACACAAGTGCTACCTATATTTACACATATATGTGCTGTATTATACTCACTGTACTATACCATACCAATACAAGTGCTACCTATATTTACACATATACTTGCTATATTATACTTACTTCACCAGTGCTTTGATTGTATGTTTGTATGATAGTATTTGTACACAATCTTATCCTTACTTTTTGCCCATGAATGCACACATTACTCTTGAAGGTATGTTTTCATTCTATAATTCTATACTATCAAATAAACATTTTTTTATTATTTTGAACACAGATGTTTGAGCAGTGAAGTCTGTAAAAATTATTAATAAGAAGCACTTTATTGATATAATTCCTGATTTCTCAGCTACAGTGAAATGTACGTGAGAGATTACTGTGAATTAGATTAAGATGGCCTGAGTTGTTCCCTTGTTTTCTGTCTGGTACTCACTTGCTATCTTTGATCAATTTTGCACACTAAGTTAAATTTGTCCATGAGTGTCACTCAAAATAAATCACATTTTTACCTTTTCTAATAGAAAATCAATATCTGGGTCTCTATTATTAGATATGAGTCTCTATTATTAGATAGCTTATAGTTCACAGTAACAAAGAGTTGAGGAATCATCAGCTCCTTTCTGGGTGATCCATTTCTCAGTGCATACTTAGAGCATATTGATGAGATCCGTGCAAAGAAACACTTCAAAATTTTCAACTCTCAAGCTAAACTAATTTTCTGTAGACATTTTTGTGTCTTGCTTTTTATATAAAGTGATTCTTGTTAAAGTCTCTCTAATCTCAACTAAATTTTGAAGAAAAAATATCTCATTCCTTTCTGAAAACTCTTCTATTACTTTCTAAAGCTTGTCTTTGGGTTGTGGAAGAAAGTTCTGCTATTTTAGCAGCTAAAGTGGGAAAAAAATCACCCCAGTGCAAAGGATCATGGCAAAATTTTATTGCAGTGGGTTTTTTTCAGATGCTTTTGCTAAATTTCCTCTGTTAAAATGTGGATGGGATGATTACTTTTAATAGAATTTCCCCTCTGGATACATTGCAGTCGTCTGAAATAAAGATGATTTATACCTGAAGCTCAAAAAAGTACTTCTGAAAAGCAAGTCATTCTGTTTTGGAATGTGGCCTTTAAGAACCAATTTTCTCTGCAGTAACACTACACTTATGGAGAACTCATGGCAGAACTGGAATTTTAATCATAAGCTTTCCTTTCTAAATTCTGGGTAGACTAATGCTATACCAACAGCAAACATCTGAGAAGCACAATCTGAGACCAGCTCAGCTGAAAAATGGCTATACAGAAAATTCATTATAATAATTTTTGGCCCCTTTGAATCCATGTTTTCTTGGCTATATTATGGTTGAGATAATTATAATAAAATCCCTCCTAACTTTAAATTGCCTGTGGTACTTTCTTTTCCCATTTTTAACGCAGTATGCAATACTTCTGTCTTTTGTTATACAGCTGCAACTTCCTGTCCCAGTGATGATAGATTTTCATTGTTGAAGAGATAATGATATAATTACTCCTCCACTCCACATTGTGCCAGGAGAAATGAATATATAATGTTTAAATTAGTTGTAGGACACAGAACTTGACTTACATTCTGTTTCTTTGTTACATAGTCAGTTGTGGCCTCATACTCCGAAAGGCAAAGGAGGGGTGTGCAAAGGCATCAACAGCAGAACCAGACTGGGCGAGGAGGTTGAGTTTCTATCATTGCATGAAGTGCTGATCATGTGTGTTAAGACATGGGTTGCTACAGGGAATCCCTATAGGTGATCAGAACACAGCAGTCCTGAAACCTGCTCCTGTTCTACTGCCCTGCTATTTCTGCTTTTGGAGAAGTAGAATATAGTAAGTTTTCATAATTTCAGTTGTGCATTTCTGTTCCACACCTTTTTGGCTATAGGAGCAAAAATACAAACCTTTAGAAATGTTTCATTTTCTTTGGGCAGCATGCTACTGCTTTTTGTAGCATATTTATCTGTATTTTTAGGTGCCTGGCCCTTCTCACAAAGATTGACTTTTTCCACTGTTGACATGTTGAACTTATATTGTTTTTCCACATTGAGCTATCACACTGAGCAAAACCGATGAGCATATTTGTAAGCTCAGTCAGGCTCCCTGTTCTGCTCTGTCCCCCTCTTTCCACAAAAGTAAGGTGCCCTTTGCATTTCAAGGCAGAAGTGGCCACAGATACTTGTTTACTGTTAGACTTCTGTCTGCCCACATTTGAAGTACTGTAATGAAAATACGGCAGGGTTTTATTATTAATTGTACAGTTTAGGTTTTTGCTTTTAAAGCCTCATCTCACAGTACTAAATTAATATGTGTGATGACCAGGTTTTGTTTGGGAAAAAAAATATATAAAGAGTATATTAAAAAGCACAAACTGAAATTTTTTGTTCCTGTGGATGCAAGTAAAAAGTTTAAAAGCCCTGGTAAGATTAATGAGTTTGGATGACAGTTGTCTAGGCCTTCTGAATTTTGACTTTAAAATCAAATAACGTTGCAGCTATTTTCAGATGAGCTGTGCTTTGATTTATGAACTTCCAGAAATTAAAACAGAAACATTCTGCTTGCAAATGGGAATGTCCATCTGTAGTTGTCATTCACGTGTATGAATCACACATTTAATTGATAGGTACCTTTCTGCAACACCAGTGCATCCAGATTAATAGGGTATTGAAGTTAGTGTATTGTTATGATTGTAGCAGAACGCGTTACTTTGTACCAGTAATTACGTTTAGACTTCATCAGACATTGGACCCTTTGGCATGCTGTTTTGTCCTTGCTGATTGTGTTTCTGATCTGCTTAGCAATGACGTGGAGTTTAAAATGCATGGTGACTTTTCGAAGACTCTTTGGGTGTCACTCCCCACTGCCTCAAGCTAAGGATTCCTAACATCCGTTGGCCATTACAGGATTTTCATGTGCTAATGGATTCTCAGGACAGTCCTTTTCACTTGAGATAGCATAGAAATGCAAATGAACTCTTGGAGTGCTGAGGAGAGTGGATCAGCTTTCATTGAAAAGGCAGTTCGGGCAGGGCTGGCAAGAACTAGATACACTGCAGATATCCATGTCATTCAGGCATCTTTTCAGACCTTCTCCAGTGAGGCTTAAATTTGCTGTTCTGAACTGCAGTTCTGGAACCAAGCCTAATACGAATAACTAGGATGGTGACATTACCTGGTATCAGAGAGCTACCTAAGCCATAAACTGGTTCTGTTTCCTTCTTCGAGAAAAATTCTTGGATACCAATGGAGGAATGTTTTTAATGAGAGTAGGTAGTTACTCTCAAATTCATTTTCCCTAGGGGTTTATCTGACTTTATATTGGAAATTTGGGAGCCTTGTTGCAAGAAGCACGTTTAAAATTGCAGTATTTCTGGTCAAGTAGATTGTTAGTCAAAAAAACAGTCTGGCAAGAATTTTGTGTATGCATGTTGGATACTGTGAGTCTTACAGCGGAAGAGAGTGCCAATGCAGGGAAAAGTTAATTGCTGGTAAAATACAATTAAGAACCCTTTTTTCTTTCAGGGGAAAGAAATGTCAAAGGAGCAAGTGTGTTCCTCTTCTAGAAGCAGCAGCATAGGCAGATGTTCCTTAATGTCTCTATGTGGAGCAGCTGAAAATGTTACACTCTCTGGCTGCTTATCACCACCAGTCACCAGGAGGTTTATTGCCCCTCAGCTCAGTCAGTAGTGTAGAAAACATGAACAGTATTTAATAAGCTCCAGTGGAAAATCAGCCAGATAAGTAAAACCACTTTCATTAGTTATTTAAGGAAGGATGTCTGACTTTTGCAGAGAAGTGTATGAGATATGCTCATTTTTAGTTCCATTAACTTCACTCTATGGGTGGAAATTTACAGAACTAGCAAGTGGCCTGGTATGTGTGTGGGGGCATAGACTGTTTACATTACTCCAGTGTTTTGTAGCACTTTCCTGGTTTATTTGCCATTTTAAAAAATGGCTGATAATGTTTAGGAATGAAATACAATCAAATTCTAATGGCTTACTCTCGAAGCACCTATCAGCTGAACAACTGTAAGGAAGCACTCCACTTGTCTACTGATGTTTCTAGTTGAAATGTGTTGCCTTTTCCACACAGTTTAAGTTAAGTTTATTGACTTTATTTACTGTGATGTGTTAACAGTACTCAGTAACCAATGCTTACAGTGGCTCAGCTCATGTGCAGCTAGTTGTTATGCTGCCAGAGCTCTCCTGTGTGCTTGAGGCTTTTTGATCTCAGTTCTCTAGAGAGGTATTCAGTATTCTACAGAAATGAAGCAAAATGGAACAGCATAAAAACTAGGATCATGCTTTTGGAGCAACAATATTTTTCCTTTGGGCAAGGAGCATAAAAACTGGTTTCCATATAGGCAAAGAGAAAGAAGCTTTATAAAAAGCTGCTTACATTTTGTACTAACAAAGCTAACAACATCAGCTATCAATATCCCCATATAATTTACTTGATGATGTATTTGTTTTCAGGTTTTTATGTACAATTTCCTACCAGGATTTCAAAGCTAGCATTATTTTTATCTACCAGCTGACAAAAATGTACAGACTGAGATTTCTTAACTTGTCATCACTATGTTTTCCTTACAGAACTAAAAGGAACTCCTGGATCATAAAATCCATCTGCAGTGTCATATAATTGTGTTGATCAACTAGTCAAAAGTAGTATTAAAGCCACTATGTCTGTTAGGAAGTAATCCAGAATGTTATTATTTGGATGGCTAGAAATTGTCATTGAAATTAATTTAAGGTATAAGAACGACAGCTAGGTGTTGGAATTACCTTCTTACCATACATATTTGTCGCTGACTATACAAAGTTTGCAGAAAATATGACAGTCTCAGTAATCGACAACTCAAAGCTACTTTATAATAGAAACTATATACTAAATTCAAGTTACTTTTTCAAGGAAACCTACTTGATGCTTATATACAAAATGTTGTATGTTTCATTACTATGTGCATTACAGGCAATAGGTGATAAAATATCTAGCGATCTATTAATTGCACAAAAGAAAATTGCAAGGTTATATTTTTTGTTGTTCTATCTTTTCTTTATGGATAATGTATAAAAGTACCCTTTTCAGTGACACTATAACTGTACCTCCCTACTAACATTTTCTTTAACCAGTATATAGATGCCAATATTTTACAACTGAGAAAATGATACTCAAGTTAGAAGTCAATGCCAACTCAGCTGAAGATATTCTCACTTAAATATACTGAAGCTGTGTATTTAGGCTTTTGAACACTTCAGCATTGTGTATAGTATATGAAATATTCCTTTCCATAAAGTATCCTGTTATTTTTTCCCCCAAAGTCACATCTTCATTAGTTGAAAGAGTGTTTATGTTTTATTGAAACAGCTGTTACACTGAGGTAGAACTACATCTGTTGCCACCTCTACAGTCAGATATTAAACACATTAGCTGTCTCACTGTAACAATTCACTTGTTTTTCCTGCCTGTATGAAACCAGACTGTCTCTATGTGGTGCTGAAGACCACTTAACCTGTGCTTTTAGTAGGAACAGATAGGCACGTGAGTTTTTCTTGCTTGCGCTTAAAGCCATGAGGAAGTGCGTGAATGTAGTTAGTCTAGTACCAAGACTAGGTTAATTTATCCTGCCTCCCAGTGCAGCACAGTAGCTCAGGCTTGGCTGTGCTGGTTCAGACTTGGCATTTTACTTAATGTGTATTCACTTGTCTTCCAAAGGACTTGGAGGCAGCAGAACACACATAATCCTATTACTGAGGAAATACTGACTTTATTTCATAAAGAAATGACACAGATGGTTTTCAAATAGGGATTTTTTTCTTAAGTTAATGACCTCACTGAAATTCATCTGAAGTAAGATTGTACCTTTTTAATGTAGTTATCCTTCAGAACTTTGTATGACTTCATCTTTAGGCACTTAAACACAGTTTTAACTTAAAACGGGTTACTACCAGAGAAGTCTTCTGTTTTAATTATCTTTGGAAGCTACAGCATTTGGTTGTGACTATGCAGTGACATATAGAGGGTTATATAAGAGCTACCTTTAAATGTAAATACGAGATTACGGTTGAATATTTTGCTTTTTTATTAAGGAGGACAGAACTATTAGAATGTGATAACACAGCTGTTAAGAACTATAGCTGGTGCTTTTAAATGTTTTTACAATGTTTAAATGTTTTTACTGTGATGCTGATATACCTTAGTATTTAATAAAAATAATGAGTTGTCTCAAAACTAGAGGACATTGCAATGCAACTACAGTGCATTGCCATTACACTCTTGGCAATGCACTTTACAGTCCTTGGCCCCTGATTTTCAAGTTGAGGAATGTGTATTGGAGAACAGTACAGCTCCCTGCCCACTTGTGCACCCAGAAGTGTGAATGCAGTCTGGGTGCATGTGGCCAGGGAGTATAGTCAAGTTGGAGTAGAGACAAGCGTCTCTTGGTCATCCAGTGCAGTCATTGTTCACCATGTAAACATGATGCTGTCAGAGACTTGTGAGGCTTAAAGCTTTAAATTGTAATGCTTAAAAATTTAAAATCAAAGCATAATTAAAAGTTAGTGTAAGCATTAATATTTGGACTAGGGTCTCATCATAGAATCATAGAATGGTTTGGTCATCTAGTCCGCCCTGCTGCAATGAGCAGGGACATCTTTGACTAGATCAGGTTGCTCAGAGACCTGCTCCATTTATTCAGATGAATTTAAATTTCACAGACTGGTTCTACTTTTTATGACAATAAATGGTGGATAAATTTTCTTGGTTTTGTGATCATCGATGCAATCTCAGGAGGTGTGCAGCATATGCTTAATATGCATGTGCTTAGTAAGAACGTCTTCCTGAGATGGGAATGTAAGTAGTGGCTGTGTTCAGTGTGGCTCCATTTTACTGTTATGACTGGGTAAAAATTACATTGGTATATGAGTAAGAGTGTAGTATTATGATATATATTATTATGTAGCCCTCTAACTACATAATAATATGTTGATTCTGGCTCCTGCAATACTACTATGAAAGGAAGGAGAGAAACTGAAAGAAAAATATCTTTTAAAAAAACACTCTATGTTGAGGTCCGTCTGAGCCAGTAGCTTTTCTCTGATGGCACCCAGAGAACTACAGGAATATGGCATGCCTATAGTGCACTTGTGTGAAGTATTCTTCTTGCCTGTAGTGATTTGTGTGAGTTTCCCAGACAAAGTATCTTAGTACTTAAGTGCCCCGATTGGATTTTTCTTCAATAAATTCATCCAATGACTTCTTGAATCCATGTGACCTCTTAGTGTTACAGATTCCCATGGCAGGATGTCTGTACTTAGTTGAATATAACATGATATACTGTCTTCTGTTTATTTTAACCTGCTATCTCCTAGCTGTTTTGTAGTTCATATATTGAAAAAAGGGTAGAGAATATCTATACCTGAGCAGAGAATATCTTTAGTCATAAAAATTAAGAGTTTGAACTGCATATTATTCGGATGAGAAAACTGCAAAGTAACTGAAATGTCCACAGCCCCAAGAATACTGTGCTTTTCTTTTTTAAAAGTGCATACGTAATAAACTGGGAAGAGAAAAACTACAACTGTTTTGTTAACATAGTAGAGGCAGAGGGTCTGTGGAACTTTCACATGTATTCCTATAGTTGAATTTGCTTACAGGAGCAAAGAACTAAATTTTGGTGTCTGCAGTAGTAGAAACTGGTGTTATTAATTCATGGATACCTGAGGGGTTTGGTGGTTTCTTTTCTTAACTAGTGAAGTATGTAGAACATATAAAGAGCTCTTTTTAAATTTTAAAAATTCCTCCATCAGTATTTCACCTGCAGACTATAGGAGAGTAAGTATTTGATCCAATCTGTATAATGCTTTAGTCTGGATTAGGAAGAAATAGACCACATTGTATCTGTGCTTATCACAGATCTGTATTGAAGGCAAAACCTGCCATAAACATTGTTTTTGAATAAATTATAATATTTGTTTCCACAAAAATATGTATTTGGTTGTGAAAATCTGTTTCACCCTGGGCTGTAATTAAATCAACGATTGCACAGTTTCTATTTGCAAGATTTCCAAATTCTACTGTATTTAAAGTAAGGAAATACTTTGAAAAACAGGAATCAAGTGAGAATTTACGTGATGAATTTACTCGTTTACTGCATATATTGTAAAATTGGACAAGGTTGCTTTATCATAATTGTACAAGATTTTAAAAGATATTTTGGAAGGATAAAGTTTCAGATAAATATCTAGAAACATGAAGAAATCCCAAACCTAACCCTTTGAAAGCACTGATTATATGTCTGCAATTTTAGATTCCTTAAAGATCTTTAAAAATCTGGGATGCAATGAAACATTTTCACAAAATTGAGTGTTAATTTGGCAAATGAATTCTGTTACCACTGAATTTAGATCTGCTTAATGAGATGCATTAACTCATTTTTGAAGCATAATGGAGGTCAAACTTATGGGATATAAACCTATCAAGCTCTTCTCTAAGTTTTAGACATCTAACAAAATTCAGACAGCTAAATTATCAGTCAATTACGTGGAAATGAGGCCTTTTTATTCCTTCTGTTGACACAGAATTGTTGACTTCACTTCTGCACTAAAAGTTTACCTAGACTACAATGACCTTAAAATGGACAGACAGAGGGCATAGATATAAATGTGGCTTGTGTCGAACAAATCTTCTACTTCTTGCATGTTATCTATCTGAAACAGCTTCCTAAGATGGATTTGAACTCATTCAAGACTGTGAAAGCCAAAGATTCATGGGGATATTTGAAAACTTAAGGAGTTATGTAAGAATTTCACCAAGACAGAGATTAGAAAAGGTGAACAGAAAGGACTCTAGAATCAAACAATTTGGCCTTTCAGCTTGTGTACGTATGTGTGTGTGTTGATTTATTGTATCAATGAATAAGTATAATCTTTTTATGTGTTTTCATCTAGTTCTGTGGTTTTTCATAGAAACTTTACTTAATTTAAGTTTTACTGAAAAATAATATGACCCTCTCTGACAGCATTTGAATACACTTAACCTGATAAATACGGTCAGGATGAATTTGATTCACCTCAGGGAGAACAAAGAGATAGAAATGTATTTCATGTAGATGTCACGCTGACTGATTTTATTTATTCTAGTTTTTAATTGCATACAAAATCTACAAAAAATAGTAGTGCTTTTGATATTTAAGTTTTGCAAAATTATTTCAAAGTTATGTGGAGAAGGGTTTTGATGGATAAAGATACATGAATCAGGAACTGTAAACAAAAGGTTTATAACATTATATTGTAGGGAGGCAGATGCTACAAAGATCTGGGTTACACCTTGTAGTATTTCACATATTAATTAATGATCTGGAAGTAAAACTAAACAACATGTTAAAATTAACAGATTATACTAATTCAAAGGGAATCATAAACACCTAAACAAGTTGGAAATAAAAAAGGAATATAGATGGAAGACAGACTGCATTCGATTTGGAAAAAAGCTTGTTTTTTCAAAATCCTGTATCAAAGCAGGTGTGCATGGTATCTGTATGCCCACAGTATCTGTTTTGGCTTGTAAATGGATGATGTTAGGTGATATGAATCCCATCTCTTGTGTACAGGAAACATCCTTCTGAGAATGAAATGCATAAGGTTTTTCTTGTAATTTCCTTGCAGTAATTACTAGTGGCCTCCTCTGACCTCCTTGTGTAGTAGCTGTGTTTCAGAACAACCTGTTTATATAAAAATTTCCATGTCAGAACTGGAGGAATCTTTAACATTTCCGTGACTGTCTAGGAAGACCTATTTCTTCAGATGCTGAGGTGGCACTGGTTACAACCAGAGTCATAGCAGGTGGATTTGTGACCAGTGTAAAGAGAAGAGATTAAAGTTGGGTAGATTTTATAGAAGAGTTCCAGAAGAAATTTCAGTAATAAACTGCATGTGAGTTTCTCAGCAGAGGAGTCTCTGTCTAGAATTAACTTTTGTGATTCTACAGTATGTTTTTGCTTTGCTGAAATTGTTGGGATGTGGTATTGGTGCCTTTTTTTAGCACCTGCTCTGCTTGTGGAAACATTCTTGCAGTGTAATTTAACTTTCCTAATTCTTAAATTGCCTGGCAATTATTCTGCTTAGCTTATTAGAAACCATAAAATACAAATGAAGGACAGCTGGATGTCTCTTTACTAAAATTTAGGCCAGGGCTAATTTTATGTTTGATCGCACTTGAGAGATCAAGTGCAATACATAGGCCACTAAACTAAGGTTTTCTATGTTCAGTATTGCACCACACTAGGAAGAAAAATAAAGAAGTAGAAAATGGGAATGAATAAGTATGTTGTTGTTTGGTCCTTGTTACTCCTCGAGGAGCATAGGGCTGCAATAACACTATGCCAGCAAACCCAGTGGGATAGTGTTGTTGCAATTTCTGTAACAGATTTTGTTTTTTGCATGATTGGGTTGTTAGACCAAAACAAAACCCCCAACCTGGAGGGCCAGGGTGCAACGTTTTAGTCTGGCCTGACAAGGCACGCAAGCCACCACCACACCACGGCAAGGTAAATTGCACCAACTAGTGGTGGATGAATAAGTATGCCTGTGGGATTTCCTTATATAAGATTTGAACTAAAAGGGGAAAAATACAAAGAAAGAGGCAGAAAGAGGCAAAAAACATGCCAGAAGGGATAAGAAACCTGTAGACATTTTATGCTTACAGTTTCTTGATGCATTTTAGTATCTCAATGTATTTTTGGGCTGATTGTAGTACATGGTACATGTAGGAAAAAGGGCAGTATGTTCAAATGTTAAGAATGTAAGATCAACTTTTCCTCTTCTAGTGTGAATCTGTAGATAAGGAAGACCACAAATACTATGGATACTGTGGGACATTTAGAAGGGTGAGACATTGCACAGTGAGCATCTGCCCAAGAGACATCAGATCATCTAAACACAAGTGGATTCAATAAAGAGCCACTGGCTACTGCTGTGCTGTCCTCCCACCCCTCCAGGATCTGAAAGGCTTTATTAACATGGTTGGAGCAACGGATGAAAGGATTTAAATTGACCCTGTACTAAAAGAGCATCTCCTGAAGCAAAATCCTTTTTTTACTACAGTAATTAGAATTCATTCTGGTGCAGGACATAAGCAATGCAGCTCTGCTGAAGCCTGAGTTGCAGTGGAAACCATCTTGGGTGGTTGTGACACAGGTGAGAGCTGATGGAGCTTCCTGAACTCAAGCTAAGACTATGTCAAGCCAGTTGCATGTGTTTGCAGCATGATACTGGGACATCTCATTTGGCTTTCTGTAGAATTTGCATCTTCAAAGCTTATTAGTTTCTGGTTATAGTTTCCAGAGCTAAAAGCAGATACACTGTTTTCAGCAAGCGGCTGGCACTGGGAGCTGTGGGTGAGTTCTCAGCTCTGACTTTGAGCTCATGAATGCCATTGAACATAAGTTGGCCCTGAATCCTTTGCAACTCTGACTTTATTAATTTGTTATCCATGCCTGCTGTGCACGGATAGATAGAAGTTTCAGGGTTGAGAAGAATATTTTTAATAACTTGCTGACAGTGAAAGGCTTGGAATAAGGTATTTTTATTGTTTTATAACTGATAGTCGACACTGTGGTGGTCTGTGTTGATTCAAGGTAATTTTAATGTACTGTCACAGTGAGTAGATAAATGAACCATGAACTGTATGTATTTCTTATAAAGAGAAATGTACTTTATAGCATTTTTCTAATGAATGGGATGGTAGTAGGCTATGTAATCTGAAAGATCACAAACTTTCACTATTTCTCCACAGAACTCCAGCTTTTGAAAACAAAGTTAGTTCAGCTGAAGCTGAGCTTTCATTTCAGAGAAAAATAAATGACTTCAGCTTGTGTTTTTGCAAGGTGCTGAAGGCACACTTGGAAGACTAAAAACATCATAAAGCAAATTAAAAAAAACCACAAAACTTTAAAAATATAAACAAAGTTCCATGTGATTTAAAGATGTTTTGGTAATTTTAGGTTCTGAAAGATTGCTGGATGTTTGGAGTGCCAATTTTTTTAAGACTTCTCTCATATAAACACATAAATGGGTAATATTAACAACAGTTGCTGCAACTATTTGAGTGCAAAAAATTATTATTGTGCTTTCAGGAAGCCTCAGAGTACACAAGGAGAGGTATGAAACTTAGTTCATGAGGTTCCTGATCATATGTTACGGTGATATCATTCAGATGAAATCAGCATAGGTATAAAATTGGATCAGCACTGTGGCTAATCATAGCCTACACCTGTACCTTAATTAAAAGATATTCTTCCTTATTCAGTGTTACAAAGAACAAAAGATACTTATTAGAGTATTAATAAATTGTGGGAGTTGGTTTTATTTTCTAATCCGCATAGTTACAGTGACTGAGGAGGCTAAGGGATACGATGCCATTTCTTTCAATAACTGAACTTACTTTTAATAATTTCTCTGTCCATTGCTTTAAAAGAGACACTTTTAAGGCTGACATATTTAGATACCTGCCATGGTTTAACCCCAGCCAGTAACCAAGCACAACACAGCTGCTCGCTCACTCCTCCCTCCCCCCAAGGGGATGGGGAGGAGAATGGGAAAAAAAACCCCAGACCCATGGGTTGAGATAAAGACAGTTTAATAGGGTAAAAAAGGAAGATAATAACAACAACAACGATAATAATATATAAAACAAGTGATGCACAAATGCAATTGCTCACCACATGTGAAGGAAAAAAACAACCCAATGCCCAGTCTGTTTCCAAGAAGCAAATTCCACCTCGTAGCTAGCATCCCCGGTTATATACTGAGCATGATGTTACATGGTATGGAATATCCCTGTCTGGCTCACCTGTCCTGGCTGAGCTCCCCCAACTTCTTGTGCACCTATCAAGGCATGAGAAGCTGAAAAGTCCTTGACTTAGTGTAAGCACTACAACTAGAACGTCAGTATGTTATCAACATTATGCTCATACTAAATCCAAAACACAGCACTGTATCATCTACTAGAAAGAAAATTAACTATTTCATCCAAAACCACAACTCTGGTCTGGTCTGCTTGAGAAGTAGACAAGACAGAACTCATGGAAACAAATTCACCTGCTAGTGAAGATAAGATAGTACCACTACTAGTGAAAAGGAGATGATGTGGTCACCTGGCATCAGTGAGCCTCTAGCAAACTAATTAGCAAGCAAAACTTGTCTCCTTTCCTGCTTGGTTCAGGGTGCTACCAGGATTACCCTGTTTGGCACGCTCCTCCAGGGCCTTTTCTCATTCCTGTGTTCCTTCCCTTTCCCCCGTAAGGAAGGATTTGTGCCCACTAGCTTGGGCCTGAAGGAAGAACACTTACGATCTTCTGCCTTTCTTTGATTCTTCTTATCATCCTCAGTCTTCACCTTCCATATCAAACTGTCTCACTTCTTACTCAGCTAGTAAAGCAACCTGCTAGAACCATTTTTTCCATTATGATAGTCAGGCTCCTGCAAGAGCAGTGTTTAGCACAACTGTAGGAAGATAGAGCAGTCTTTTTTGGTTTGAATGCTTTAGCTGTGTTTTCACTGATGAGGTGAAGTTGAATGTTTTCTTTTTTGTTATTTTACATCACTATAAGGAAAAGAGACGGGAAATGCAATTTAGATTTGGAGAATAAAATAGGACTAATAAGATGTATTCGTATTCACTGCACTGTTCAAGTGTATGTGTGTAATAGTGTCTTTACCAACCTGTCAGATAGCTCTCACTTGCTGTAAAATCAGTATAATGTTTCCCAATACATTCAGTTTTGGAGAACTGTAAGGAGGCAGTAGCCATTAGTATCATGCTAGGAACTCAAACAGTAATGTAGTGCTCTTTTAATTTGAAAACAATTCTGTCTGTATTGTCAAACTGATCAATTTTAGAGCTGCTTTTAAAAAGCTGTTTATCAACACAACTGTTAAGAGGTTTATACCACATGAGCCAGCAGCGTGTGCCCTTGCTAAGTACAGATGCTGAAATAATTTTTCAGTATTTTTCCTTCCAGCACACAAAGTCCCAGATTCATCTCACATAACTCCAGTCTCTTAAATGAGGTATCTGGAATAGGAATACAGTAGCTTTATTCAGTAGGGAGTGAAAGGCATGTGTGAGGAGCTTAAATTTTATAAAGTACAGAGCAGCAGCCCTCTAAAAAATAAATCTTTTAAGAAGGTTAAGATACTGAGGAATCAGTTTCAGCACTCAAGCTCAACGATTAAATTTAAGGGCATGCATTTTCAAGTCAAAAGTCTTCATTTTGGTTCTAGCTGCTATTGAACAGAAGTGTAGGAATAATAGAGCAGGGAGGCCGGTTTCTTCCATTCTTTTAGATAACTCACTTAAGATGTTGGTGATGGTCTAATGCTCAGTGGAATTTGGGAAATCTCTATGATGAAGCCAGACTTTAGAGGAACCCAAAGTCCATCATCAGCCTGAACACAGCATAATATGAGACAGGCACTGGTGATTTACTAGATAAATTAATCATTAAGAGTGGAAGTCTTTGAGTCACAAAGGCCAGATGCTCAGCTCTGTTGTGCCAGTGGCATGAAAACAGAAATGTGATCGTCAACATCTGAGCTAGTTAAATGAAGAGTTGCCCAAACTAATTAGTGGTCATTCTAAACCCATGGGCAAAATTAATCTTCTCCTTGTACTTTTTATGTCTGTCTCCTGAACAGTTAAGAAAGGTTCATAGAACAATTTAGTTAGTGAGGAGAAGGAATCTGCTCAGTATTCTGCAACTATTTCTGTTTCAAAGGAAAAATGGTTAAAAATAACAGAGAAGAATTAACAGCATGTAATCTAAGGCCCAAAAATAGGCCTATCTACATGCAGACAATGACTTCTTGTCTGCTTGTCTTCTGGAATATGATGCTGTTACTCTATTTTGTCACATGTTTACCATGTTTTGCATTTGCGACTTTTTAAGATTTCTGTACTTAATTCATTACTGCCAGGGAGGAAGTTGAGTTCACGCAAAATGTATCTGTGTATTTTGTGTATTTCATTTAAAGATGACTGAAATTCAATGCTATTCATCTACAGATAGCACAAAAAATGGTCAGACATAGCTAAGCAAATTCAATAATTCTGGGACATTCTCAGGGCTTATACAACACAGACTACAGACTTGTGTTGCTTATGGTGGTCAAGATGCCTATTAGTCTCTCAGTTGAGGCTTTTCCTGAGGAAATATTGAAGATTACAGGGCCAAAATTCTAGCATAATTAAAGAACTGGTTGTGACCTTGTTTCTGTGTTTGTTTATGTACTTTATGTACTTATGTACTATATGACTATTATTTTCTCAAACATTGTCTAGGAACCTTTTGATTAACCTCTATGGGCTCAGGTCAGACTGAAAGTATCTGTCATAACTTGTATACAAATTCCAAACCTAGTTTTGTAGAGCAGTAAGTTCTCTTAAAAAAAAAAATAATCAACCAAACAAGTGGAAAACCTCTACACATACATAACGTGGTGTTCCCCTTAAGTTAGATAACTATGCCCAGTCGAAACTGGATTAGGCTCCATGTATTTGTTCTAATGGGGGCCTGAAAAGACAAGCGTGTGTCTTTTCAAGGCAGTTACTATGTTTTGCAATTATATACAACTGTCTTATAACCTCAACATGCAAATTTACCAGTTTTGACTCTGAACTTTTCATTTCAGTCTACTATGGGCTTCTAATAGCGTTTTCTTTTCAAAATGATTGTAGCCTGCTTGTACAACAGCTTCTGTGAGAGGTCTTTGGTGTGTATCGTCTGTGTGGGTAACTGAAAAAGCCTGCTTGGGGTGATAATTTGTCTTAGAGTCATGAGAATTATTCTGCATTTTGTAGAAGAAAATAAAACATCAAAAGGTTTAAATCCATTGTTTGAAAAAATTGCTTACTGTCATCTGAGGCTTGCTCAAATCTGCTAAAACCTGATTTCTGAGATTTATAGCTGTTACGAAGTGAGGGTAAAAAAACCCCAAACATTGCCTGAACACTTCTCAGAATCAAGTCAAAAGGTGCTCGCAGTCAAGTAATACCTATCTTGAAATGCTGACCAAGCTAACTTGCCAGGCATATGGCTTCCAGGAGTGCATCTTCAGGGGTGTGTTAGTTTGAGTCAGGAGTGCAAATTTTAATCCTGCTTACAAACTTTCCTTTTATTTATATCACCGAGTGATTTTGGCCCATATGAACTAGATGTCAGGACTTCAGTTTTCATTCTACAGATCTGCCACTACTGGTTCCCAGCACTTGATAATGTTAAAGGCAACAGGGCAGGTAGTCCTCCTGCACTGAAGGCTAGGTCTACTGGACTACAAATATGGAGGCACTTACCTAGAGAAGGGGCCTTATTTCAGTCCTTGTATTAGATGTCAAACTAGGGGCATGAAGTGAAAAAGCCAAGAATAAAAAAAGGAAATTTCTGACGGAAAGTGAAAAAAAAAAATGTTTCTCACAGTATTGTCTTCTTTCCCTATAAGGTTTTGCAGTTTATAATTGTCCCTTCTGTTCCCAGTGAAAGGAAAAAAAAAAAAAAACAACAAAAAGAAATAGCAACAAAAAGATTAAACTGTAGCAGTAATTATCTTTTAGCATTTAGCATTTTGATAAATATAGTAACTGCTACCATTTACCAGATACTTTAATTTCCTATTATTTTTCTCATTCTATAGGTGATATATGCCCTGAACACTAAGAATGATGAACATGAGGCTAGTATACAGGCTCTGAGAGAGGCTCATGAAGAAGAAATTCAGCACATTCTTGCTGAGACAAGGGAAACAATTCTCCAGTGTAAAAGCAAAGTTGAAGAAGAACAATTGCTGAGAAAACGTATTCAGGCCCTTGAAATTGCAGTAGAACAACACAAGAGACTAAAGGAAGAAGCCTTGGCAGAGTTAACATTGTGCAAGAAGCAGGTGGAAGAGAGGGAGCTGAGAACAGAAGTGAAACAAGCACAGGTGTTCCTTTCTACAGACACGGTAGATACTAATGCAGACTTTGAAAACAAGCTTCTACATTTAAATCAGGAGTCTGGTGGACTGCTAAATGAATGTAAAGCATCTAGGAGAGCAAATTTAGATAAAAAAGTAATTTCAGATGAAAAATACAGTATGGAAGGACAAGCTCTAATAAATGAGATGGAAAACCTGAAGAGTGAGAACCAGAGAGTAACTGAAGAATACACTCAGAAAACAAGCAAACTGCAAGCCTCTTATGAGAGGGAAAAAGAGACTTTGAAAAACGCTATGCAGCAATCTATGATAGAAACAAAGAAGAATTGTCAGCAAGGAGAAATGGAGCAAAGGAACAGCTCAGAGGCTGAGGAATGCTTTTTGCTGCAGCAGGTAAAGAAGCTGGAGGCAGACCTAGAGGAGAAAAGCCAGAAGATAAGTGAGAGGAAGAAGCATGCCCAGAAGCTGAAGGAGAGAATACAGGTAGAGTATGAGATTGTGATCCCTATCTCTGCCTATAAAAGTGCAAATTATCAATTCTTCAAAATTCAGGGGAGGAGACTTATATTGTCATATTGAGACAAATACTTTGTAAGCACTAAAGCAGTTTTAGATGCTTAGAAGAGAAATAGAAGGTATATAGTGCTGAGAGTTTTAAAGAAAGAGTTAAGATGATTAGAACTCATTAGGAGAACTCTTTGAACACTAGACTTTGTATTCCCTGAGGGGGGAGTGAGGTAAAATGTGTCTGTTGACTGAACAGAGCTTTACCTTTCCTGCCCAGAAATGTGAAGAGAACACCAAGCACGCATTAATGCTAGCAATGAGTATTTACAGAGTACATTCTCCTTTTCCCTTGTGGTTGCCAACAGCTCAATGCATGGATATAAACAGGGCTAGATAAGAGACCTGAGCTGGCAGGTTAGGAGTCAAATGCTTTGTATGACTCTTGGAACAGTGGCTTGTACCAAGTGACATTTAAAGAAGTTTCCTTTACACCTGTGAAGTTTTATGTGCAGAGCCATGAGACTTTCACCATTAGTTCTCACTTCACTCTTTGCCTGTCTGCCCCAGCTGGTGTGTATCTCATACCTTTGCAGCACAGCTCTGCAGGCCCTTTCTGCTTAATTGCATCATGTGTCAGATGCAGTTTCAGAGGTTGGCACATCATGGGCAATCTGTCAACCAGCTGCATTTGGTATATAAGGTCTGGATGTGGGACAGACACCGATGAACTGCACTGAACCCAAAGCACGCAGCCATGCTCTATGCTCAACAGTTCCACTTCCTTCTAATACTAATAATGTCCTTCCCATCACATAAACTCACCTACCAGACCTGTCCCCAGCCCTATGACAGCAATCTTGCATATTAGATAAGAAAACATCTTGAAGGTCTGGACTCGGAGTATTTCAGAATAATAACTGTTTTCTGATGGGAGAGATGATTTATCCCCTTTAGAGTCAGAGAACCCCAGAATCCTATAGAGAGCAGCGTCATCCCAGTCAGCTGTGTTCCTCCAAGACTACTCTGCCCCTTTTCACCATCTGCCCTCACATCTTGCCTGTCAGTATCATTTTGCTGATGGTACAGAGTTCTGGGCCTGTTTTTGAGGATGTTCTTGGAGGGAGTTCAGTCTTCAATACCGTTGCTGCTTTTTTGTTCCACAAGATCTGAGGGTGAATTGAATATGCCTTCCCCAACATTATTCAGGCTCCATTCTCTCAGTGTGTAGGTCTGTAGCAGAACAACCTCTAACTTCTGCAGAAAAGTGGAGAAGATACAATAAATGCAGAGGTGGATAAAAGCTATTTTTTAAAATTGAGTCAGGGAAATCCATAATATTTTCCAATATGGAAAAGTGTCCTGGCTCTGTAGAGTTAGAAGTGTTAGAGGGGAAGAGGGAAACTAAGATCCTGATTTCTTGTGGGTACTTGAAGTAACATTCAGGAGAAATGAAGAATGGAGACATGAAAATTTATTCCTGTGGTTTACAGTTCTGATTTATCATACAAGAAATGCAGTCTTTTAGGAATAATGTAAAACATGATAGGAACTGGAAATAAGGTGATGGTGTTATTAGCAATTTAATTTCTAAATTCAGTATCAGCTGGATAAAAATGAACTATTTTCAGAGGGACATACGCTCAACTTGTACGTTTCAGAGCCTCTAAGTCTATGGAATGAGGCTGATTAACATAGCACCAGAGCATATTGCCTTGAATCTTTAAAGAGATAGCCTCAGACTAGGATAAATCTGGAAGAGGGAAAACAGTTAGACACAGTGTTATTTTCTGTTTCTTTCCAGTTTAAATAAAAAAGTAGAAGTTTCTCCTTTCTAAATTGGCTATTTCTAATACCACCATTAGATACCACTTTTTTTTTTTCAGAATCCTATGGATAATGGCAGTCTGGGAAACAGAAACTTTTCTTTAATCAGTAATACCTGTGATTATTAGTAAATGCTAGCAAGAAAAGCTATTATAAAGTCTGAAAGATAAAAGGACTGATGTTTAAGCAAGATGAATTTTCTGTTTTCTCCTTAGTGTACGCCAAGACATTTGAGGCCTTTAGATGAAAGGCATCACATTAGTGCATGTTCATTGTTAGTACTGTGGAAGAGACAATACAAAGGGTGACAAGTCATTATGTGTAATCTGTTAAGTCTAGTTTGGAAGAATTTTGGCACATGCCAGAGGTAAAAGAAACAAGCTTACCTTTAAGTTTTCAACTACAGAGAGTGTTAAATACAAGTTAGTTTTAACCCATGAGGTTTTACTCATATAGGAACAAATGGCAATTTTGCCTGAGTGAATATTGCAGTATGATGTTAGACATCTGGAAACTGAGACTAGAACCTCCAGAAACAGAACCTTAAACATGGTTCAAACTTTTGCCTTCGGTTATGGACAGACAATTCCCAGCAAAGTCTGTAGGAGCTGATCTTTCTGGTTTTTAATAATCTGTATTATGGATTATGTTACAAAGTATTGTACTTCAGCAACTGGAAAAAACCCCAAACTAATACTCATGTAACTCTTAGCACAAGTTGTCATTAAATTAATGGAAGTATATCCTATTCCAAGTTTAGGATAATTTCAGACCTCTTTTAGATGATAACTCTTGATGACTGTTCACTTTACAGTGATGCCTACTACATCTGAGGGAATGGCTCCACATTACAAATATTGTGGCAGCAAACACAGTTTAAGGGTATGGAAGAGCAAAAAATGCATTTAAACAAGCTCTGTAAGTGAAAGATTTGTATTATGGAACTGCACCAAGAGCGAAAATGACCATTTATTTCAGATGACAAAAGAAGAACATGTGTAATAAACATAGAGGTAGTATCATGCATATTTTTAGGATTTGGAAGTGTAACTTAAGGGAACACAACAAGAAATTCTGACATCCTTGAGCTAGATCAGGGCAGACTGTTCAACTTCTTCTGTAACCAAAACCTTAAAGAGAACAAGGTCCAAGGCAGAATTTCTCTTCTGAGGTCAAGTTAGAACACTGATTTTTTTTTTTTTTTTTT